>VZSZ01003099.1:225834-286370 GCA_013398815.1 Ibidorhyncha struthersii | reverse complement strand
TATTAGTGCATTTGCCCCTGTAGCTGCATGCAAGACGGGGAAAAAATGCAGCCTGTTAAAGCCACACTCGGGAACTTAATTATCTTGGTAACGATGCTCAGATCTATAGACATGAAAAATAACTCGAACGTCACAGCAAAGCTTAATAAATAAATAAATATCCTCAAATATTCCNACCGAGCCGCCGCCGCTCCGGCACCCCCGGCTCGCCCGGGCAGGGCGGGCGGCTCAACTCGCCACCCATCCCCCTGCCTCAGTGTTTTGCATTTGCTGCAGTTTCTTGCTGCAAAACCCCCTTCTTCACTCTTGTTCCGGTTGCCTTGAATGAGCTTATTTGACAGCTAAAAAACAAATTATATCGAGGGCTTGCAAATCTGTCCCTCCACCCTCAAATCAATCCACTTTCTCACTCCCTTTCCCCGTGTCCCTCCTCCATTTCAATCCTTCCACTGCCCACACCGTGAGCCGATGCCAAGAGCCGAGGCAACCAGGGCTGTTACATGAAAGAGTCGCTTTATGTCTGTTTAAACTGCAGTGTCCTATTCAAACAGACCTTATTGTTCAAAGGCACAGATCCAAATATAAAAGGATCGGAGAACGGGTTACCACACATCACAGCTCCATACATTGGTTTTTCCCCTTATACAGCTATTCACCTCAAAGAATCCCCCCCTCCCCGCATCCCAAAATCACATTCAGCAGAAGATGTGACTTGGTTGCTGTGCGCCGGCAGGGTACGGTCTGAGCCAAAGCCCGCCAGCCCTGCACCAACAACAATCCACAGGCATAATAAAGTCATTGAGAAGATACAGTCCCACTCTATTCCTGGTTAATAAAATCATATCTATTACAAATCGAGGGTTTCCTCCCAAGTAAGTTCTCAAAAATCACTAAGGCTCAGGGTCTAACTCTCAAAAAAAAAAAAAAATACTGCATTTATTTCCTAAACAGACAAGACTGAATACAGAAGAAAACAGCCCCTCAATCACCAGCTTCTTTGATTACGACCTGCCTCTAACAAGGAGGCGTTTGCAGGTTCTGTTTAACAGCCCACTTCTAACGCCTGGCGCTCACTCTGCTTCTCACCCTGCAGAATCACCTCTCTGCTAACAGAAGTGGGGTGAGCACCCACTGGGAGACGCATCCGACTCCGCACTGCCACCCGCAGCCCCAGCCAGCCTGAGCGCAGCCTGCCGCCTGCCACACGCTCTGCAGGTATTTACCCAACTAATTCATATTCCATTTGTCACACGGTACCTCACTCTCCCCACCAAAACAGCCTGAGCTGGTTTGCAATTCCCTCTACATAAAATAAATAATGATTGCAACATCCCCGAGTTCCAGTTTAATCCATGGAGACGAGAGCACTCACAGGTACGAACCAAGTCCTCACAATACCTTCCTGGAGGAAGGGAAACAGACCCTGATAAAAGTCAAAGGGGTTATTAAACAGAACAAGTGCCAAAACCTGTTCTTCCCTCTAGTTCTGACACAAAGCCACATCCATAGGGCCCTTCTCTTTCTCTCTCCCTCCCTCTCCTACACGCATCATCCTCCGAAGAGTGCAGGCAGTACCGACCACCACTGCTCCCCGGACAGGAGGAACTACAGAAGCCATCCACACTGGGAGCATGATCACCTTCCCTAAAGTTTTAGGTACCACAATTAGTAATTTGGGGGGGGGACGGGACAACCCAAAACATCTTACTAAATGCCACACAATTATTTTGTTTATTTTCTCTTAACAACATATTATCACTATTGGGGGAAAAGAGCATTTATCCGGACATAACCAGAGATAGCTATGAATAATATCTCCATTAGCAAGAAACTGCACTCACTATTTAACTTAGATGGCAGGAGAGTCCAGTTCTGGATTACCTGAAAGAAGATAAGTACAGAGCCAAGATCTTAGCATACAGTGTAATGATTTTGGTAGCAAAGAATTCAATACACAGCTGTTTGCATCTGAAGATGTGCACATATCTTTCACATTTAAAAAATTACTTTGCCTTATATTTTCATATCTAGGTCGAGTTTTATAGCCCAGCACCCAAAATGACACAGAGGATGCTGAAAAGAAACAGTACCCAAAGCAAAATTGTGTAGCCTTGATGCTGAAAAACACGCAAACTCCAAAACTGAGAAAAAGTGCTTTTTGACAGCAGTGGAAGTGCTTACAAGGTGGCTAAGGATATTCTCCCCCTCCATCACTGAGGGGCAGAAGTGCCACTGTGCTGCTGGAAACGGAAAAGTTACAGAAGCTCACCACTAGAAATACCACAGTCACATCAGCCCTGTGGGTCCGACTAACCCAGGCAGCACACAGACGCAAAGATGTTCACAGCATAAACAGAAGGCGGCCAAGTAGAAGAAAGGTTCAGCTATTGAGAGATGCAAGTCAAAATTAGTCCCTCTTATCTCCTGATAGAGCAGACTTCTGTGCAACTTGCTGCAGAGGGTGGATCTAGAGTGGGCTGTGAAGAGTCTCAGGAACACGAACCACTCGAGTGGGCGTGAAACGTGTTGCTAGATGGGTCTGGGACAGGGATGATGCTGCTCCTCCTCTTTGGGCTGTGGCAAAATAAGAGTACTGCTAACGCAGGAACACCCCTTCTGTCCTCACTGCTTCCCTCGCACAAGGCCTCTCTGCTCTTCATCTCATGTCAGAGCAAAGATGAGGGACTGAGGACAAGAAAAGGGAAGAGGATCAGGGGGACAGTCCTCTGCACGTTCCACGGGGTTTAGCCATCTGCAGACACACGGGACGCTCAGGTACAGGGAGGTGGGGACAGCTGAATGTCGAAGACTGGAGTCTAAATAACTTAGAGATTGATGCTGGAGAACACTATCAGCTGTGTGAAAGGACACAACACTGCCGTTTCCATCCCTGCTGCTGGAAGCCCAGTGGACATTTCCAGCTGTTGCCCTTCCTGCCAGCTGCCAGACCCCGGGGTTCCGCGGTTGCCACGGCTCTTCATTACCAACACAAACCACCTCTTTCAAGAAGACCGTTTGGGAATACAAAGAGGCTGAAAGATGCTCCCTGGTAGGAACAGGTTTTCAGCTCCAATAGTAACATCTGAAGGTCCGTTCCCACTGGGACCTTTCCCTAGGCACATCTGGATCCATGACAACACTCCCCAGGACAGCCTGGACCAGACCTGCCATGAGATCTGGAAACGTGTCCAACGACTCTCAGGAGAGCTGCAGCCCCCGTGGCTGGTGCCACAGCTGCAGCATGCTCTCAGCTCAGACCAGCCAGGGACCCTGCGAGGAGACACCAGCAACGCCCAGAGCAGGTGAGCGATCTCTAAGCATCACCCAAGCTCTAGCGAAGAGGCTCCTGCCTTCCTTTTCACGCCCTTCCAAACTAGACTTCTGTAACCGGTGTACACAAAAGCCTGGGACACAGGGTACACCGATTGCTGTCCGACAGCCTCCTGATAAGGCAAATTATTCCCACTTTTTCCATTATAACCAATTTTCTTTGGAAAAAAAGTGTGTCCCATGAAATCTGACTACTTCAAATTCTGAAGCACCATAAGCAGCTGCTCCATTCGCATCCCCACATTTAAAGAAAACCAACCACACACATCAAAATATTTACAGGAAGAAATGAAAGCAGCATTCAAAGGAGCAAAATCGAAAATTGAAGTGTTATAAGGAAGCTACTGTAAACAGCTGATCTTTACAAAGAAAAGCTGAATTTAGCACAGAAAAAAATATGCCAAATCATGTTTCACGGGACAAATAATGTTAAGAGAGTGAAGTATGCTCTTCAGATTAATAGGATAATATTTACTGTATCCTCCTGAAACAGAAAAAGTAAAATCTATAAATCCAGTTAGAAATCAGCGAGCATTAGCACATGTCCAGTTCTTAAAGTCCAAACAAAACATCATGCAAACCTGGCCTGTCTTGCTTCCAACATGAACGAGCATAAACAGTTATTTCATCTTTAAAAAACAGTAACTTCATAGATGAGGAAATAAATAATTTTACAAATGAAGACATGAAGGTGCAGAAGGGGACATACCTAACACTACGGCAGGTAGAAACCTAGGAATTACATCTTAGAGTTACGGCTCCTTTTTCTTTATCCTAAATAAGCCAAAATCTTAGAAGTCTCCAGAATAAATGCAGGAAGAAGGAAAACAGGTAAATCAAGAATAACCAGTGAAGCCCATGGAGTTGCCTATGAGACTAGGTTAAATTATACAACTGAAGTGTCTTTACAATTACCACATACTCAGTTAGCCACATATTTTAGTCCTGCCAGTTGCTAAGAAGTCTTAGGAAAGAAGGCATTATACAAACCAGTGAAGCCCTACGAACTAACAATCTTAATTGTATTCTTCAATAACACATTTTACTTTTAAAGGAATATAGATCTGGTCTTTAGCAGTAAGTCCACCGCAGCAAGGCCAGCCTAACCAACATGACTTCTAGCCCACACAACCTGCAATCACCCTGAAGACAGCACAACTGTGCAGAGACAGCAGATGAGAATAGTTTTCATTTTGATGCTTCGCTTTGGCAACTCATCTGGCCACTTCTCTCAGCAACATTTCCCTGTAATTAGCTAGCATGTTCTTCTATACCCTCTGCACACGTGCTCATGCAGTGCAGCACGCTGATCACCAGTTGCTCGAAGACCCCAGAGTCACTGAACCCTTCTAACAGCCAAACCAAAGTACTAAAACCAAATTACTGTACAGAGCTCTATGAACTGCTTTAAAATGGAAGCAATTCAAGTGAGACAGCACTAAGTCAGGTTTCCACCTTTGAGGTGGAAGCTTCCGTACCCTACCTTGGCTACCTCTATTACTCCTGAAAGACTTATAGAGAGACAGATTAAGGAAAATCTTTCAGTATATACCAACTGTCAATAAAGGTACTACCCAATTCATCACCTACAACAGCACTGGCGGCCAAAGATTATACGTCATGACCTTGCTCAATTTAGCAATCCTTAATTATTTTAAAATATTGACTTATGCAAATTGCTAGTATGCTCATTTTAAAATGTATCTGGAATCTTTTGAGCAAACAACAAGTTTCACCTTCCTGGTTTTGTTCTGGAGCACTTCGATACAGGAGAGCAAGTTATTGAGAACACCCAGAGCAGGGGGTGACAGGAGGAACCTCTTTTGTTGAGGATGTCACTCTTTACCAACATAAACGAGCTTGTAATCTTCCATGCAAGAGCTAGGAACACAAGATGCTGCATTCACATCTTCAAACATATTCAAACACAGGACTCCAGAACCTAATGCATAAGTCCAAGAGAGACAAGAAGCATAGCTGCCATCTCAACTCTAAGTCTTTCCAGCTACAGTTAGGGGACAAATGCCAACAGGTTGTGCAAAGCAGTAAGAGGCGACACAAAAAATACACAATTTGAGTAAGTACAAGATTTGAATAAGAAGTTGCAGAATCAGAGCCGCAGCCTGCGAAGCCATCAGACACTGGAAACCCATGGAAAGATGGGGTGAAAAGTTATATTAAATAGGCTGTACTCAGAAATAAACTAGCAATTTTCTATTTTCATATCCACAGTATAAATCTGTTGAGGTTTTTGTTGAAGAGAATATCTATGTTCTTTAAAAATAGGGGGAAGTGGCATCCTACTAATTATAGTGATCCTATGATTAGAGATCATTAGATACATTTACCATTTAGAATTTCCTAATTTTAGCTGTTTATGAACCATATATGTATCTATATAGTGCGTGCAGAGCATCAGTCTCCCCCTCAAGCTAAGAAGAGTAAATTGGTAATAAGTTATTGAACATACTTGGATGTGAAAGAGCAAACTGGAGTTGAAATTGGTGTTTTGAGTAGGTAACCACAATAGGCACTAATTTGTATTTTGAGCCAGTAACCATTATAGGCACTTAGGTGTGCCTTAAAAGAACACAAAATTGTTCAGCTTTGACAGCAGTCCCACTGTGAGGTCCCAGAAGACTTCATGGGATATAGAGGTGCTTTGAGATGCGCCCTACAGATTAAACCATCTGACAGTCTTATCTCCCTATGGGAGAGATGTTAGTGAGCTACAAATACTACAACACCCAGCCCTGTTAAAGTCTTATGGATGATAACTTAATTGTGATGACAGGTAAGTCCAAGGAAATTCAGGCCCTCACCCTGCAGAGATCTAAGGATCCACTGAGCCCTGAAGGTTGAAGCCATGCAAAGCTGGAGCCTGGAGAACAAACAAGGTTTCTCCCATTCAGGACACCGGGACACAAGGCATACAATCCAGAAAACTCTTTTCACATCCAGAATCGTGGGGTTAAGTTTACCCTCTTTGACAGATGACTCGAGAACCCCCACAGGGCTTCTGCACTGTACAAACTGTTGTGAGGATAACTTCAATAATGATTACTAACTGCTCTAATACTGTGGCACAAGGAGCCATTTGGCTCTTCCTGGTGGCAAATGTAGCCCAGCTCAAAGCACGTTTAACTCATTCACACCCGCTGCCAGCAAAGGATCATCTTGTTTGACACAAAACTTAGATTTAGTTTACACTCAGAGCCTATTTTGACCCACAAATATTTTTAAGCATGTATTCTACGATCATTCTTTGCACGCCTATAATGTTGTCATCCAACTTTGCTTCAGTTATTCTTGGATAGATGCATTAACTAAGATTATTTTTCCCCCTTTTATGTGGTTCTTCGGAAAAGAACAGTGTCAAAGACAAATTTTATTCTTGTCAAGAAGAAATACTTGAGTTGTACATAGAACACTAACGAGCTAGAAACGCAAGTTTTAGGAGTCAAGGAAAGCAGCTCAATTTTAAGTCAGACCTCCTTTAACAGCAGCCATATTCCACTTTCTTACAGCATCTCCTTGCTAGATGAACCAGTGGGACTTGAAAGTATATACAGAGCAGTG
The DNA here is from genome assembly GCA_013398815.1 of Ibidorhyncha struthersii. Lineage (NCBI taxonomy): Eukaryota > Metazoa > Chordata > Aves > Charadriiformes > Charadriidae > Ibidorhyncha > Ibidorhyncha struthersii. The sequence continues at coordinate 279,461 of VZSZ01003099.1, read as the reverse complement.
ATTGGAAACAGAGAAAGGGAGATGAAATTAAAAGCTCTCTGTGATGCTCAGCTTTCTGCTAAATCTGTTATCACCAGCCTTCTGTGCTCAGCAAAATCCTACAAGAATTCCAAGAGGCCAGAGGACAGCAGCGCAACAAGCACTCGCAGCATGGAGGGCAGCAAGCTAGAGGTACCGCTTCTACTGAAATACACAGACACTGCCAAAGGTGCAGGCAATGGAGTAACGGCTGAGGAAACAAAGGTCGTGAAGGAGTTCGTACAGAACAGCCCCTTCAGCTCTGCCAAGAGTAGTACAGCGGTGTCATCAATAGGAGCAGCAGAAAGTCAAGCCACAGAACAGAAGAAGCAGCTCCCGCCATTTGCTGAGATTTGCTCCAAAACCGATGCCGTCACAAAGAATCCAGGTATGAATCTGTGCATGGTCTCTGAACACCAGCTGGGAGTCATGGAAAAACTAAGACATAAACCAGAAGCTGTTGAAAAGCAGATGGCAGGAGCTGGTCAGGCACCACCGCAACATTTATTCTATGGTGAGGTCCCTTCCAAGCCTTGTGGAAGAGAATGAATACTCCTGAAGTAACCTTTCTCATTCGAGAATTCTCATTTTCTGCTGGGATGCTGGCGTCCCTCTCTCCTCTAACTAGCACCTATCCAATGTCCTTCTCACATGTTGAAATAGAGTAGATATAGCAAGGTTATGACCACGGAGTTTTATGTATTTGGTCAGTTTTGGGTTTGGGGTGGAGTTTTTTGGGTTGTTTAGGTTTTTTCGGGTTTTGGTTGCGGGGAGGGGAGGAGTATCTTTGTTATGTCATGATTTTTTGAGTTCCCATCGTGAAACATCTAAGAGACCCTGATTTCCACAGAGTATTGATAACTACATTCCTTGAAGCATCCTGGAATAGACAAAAACAATGGTGCATGTCCAGATCTACTGTTTAAGTTTCTGGACTAGATTTATCAGTCTGGAGACTTAAGACACAATCAACTTATTCTCTGTTGTAATATCGTTATCTCTGAGAGTTTTGAACTTTGGGCAAAAGTTCTTGTCCTATTCTTACGATTTCATCCGTTCTTATGGCTCAGGCAATTAGTTTTATTCCCGGTCCTGTGGGTCAGAGTTTAATGGCCCTACAAGTGAATTTGAACTGCTAATTGCTGAGTTTGGGTCACTGTGTTGTACAACTACAGCCTGCAAAAGTAATGGATATCTTAAGCAGATTTTGCTTTCAGGCAAAGCATGTCCTCTTAATTGCAAGTGTTCCACAAATTAATTAAGAGAATGCATGTTTATTAATATCTTTAACCTTGTTTTGTTTTACAGTAACTACTGCAACACCAGACAAAAAAAACATTAAATACAACGCAAGTACTTCAGGCTTTTCTACTACTTCAGTGACCACAGCATTAACTCAGCCAGTGTGGCAGAGTCTGAGCGTCCCTCCATTTTCCATCTTTCCCAGCCATGCAAACTTTCCACACTTTCAGGTAACATAATAGACCCACATTTTGTCAGGAGACAGAACACCACCCCCAGGCCTATACTGACAGACTCAGGGCACCACCTGCTGCTATTTTGACAGCTGCTTTCTGATTTGCAGGGAAGAGCAAGAAATCCAATTGCCATCCTACTACACTAAGCTATATTAAGTGGCTGAGGGTCACAAACAAAGCTTTAAGAGTACATGTAATGCAGTCCTCTGAGATGGCTGTGATGATATCAAGGGATGCTGTATTATTGACACAGTGAATTGTTGACCTCTCTCAGCCTTCATTAATTTCCATTTTTTTATCTTGTATTTACAAGTATTTTGACATAATAATTCATTACAAATATTTCATGCGATTGCCCTGTTTACAGACTGGTATACTGCTTTCTTAGTCTGGTGAAACAGGACCTCATATCCAAGTAAAAAAGCCAACTAAGATTAAGAAGCAGCCCAATGCTCAAGTTGAAAGAAATAAAAGAATGAATACTGAGAATCCCACGTAGACATGGCTTTCTATGGGCTATGCTCCCCTTGTTCCATTTGATTTCACTAAAGGAAAAAAGCAATCCACAAAAAACTCACAAGAAACAAAGCTACACTTCTCTGGCAAGGCTCTGTTCACCCTACAAGGTGCCAAAAGTTGTCACCAGCCTGTTAGAAAAGACAGAGGGTGGAGATGCATGACCCACAACACACGTGTTTTGCCAGACGGAGCTCCCTTGGAAGTTCACAGCCCAAGAATTTTCCCTTTTTCCATTAAGCCAGTGATTAGTTAGCATAACAGTTACCCACTCAGCGTAAGATGAGTGCACAGTCCATCCACCTCTCAGCACTGAACAGGGAACCAAGTTTTGCTCCAGGCAGACCACAGCTACAGAGGGGAAAGCAGACCCCTGTTGTGGAGGTCTCACAATCAGGGAGACAAAGAGAAGGCTTCTGCCCAAAGCTAAGAAATACAGTTATCTCAACCTCGTTTCTTGGAGTATAAAACCCCCTAGAAAACTTACACAAAAGTAATTAATGGACCAACTCAGACTGTTTTAAAAAATCATACGTTACATATGCTTAACAGGGTCTGTATCACCAGAGAGCAAGGATCCCGTATCAGCAAGCTCTACACCCTTCCTTTGGATGCTATTTAAGACAGGTGCGTTTAAATGCTTATGAATATGATTTAATTTGCAGAACACAGACACTAAGCACAATAGATTAGTCAGAGCAGTTTATCATGTGCCAAGATTGACATCGGTGCCATCACAAAAATAGATTTGGGGACAAGATGCTGAACTGGTATACGTAATACAGTTTGCTGGAGCACTATGTACTCCAGACAGCTCCAGAGATGGCCTTGAGCCTCTAACTGAAAACATTTATTGCTTATGTTCTAGTTTTGTATAGAATTGGGAGAGACCACTGTATGTATCTGAAGAAAGTATTTTCAACATCTCCAGTTTCCATTTATGGGGTTACTGCCTTATCAATATTCCCGTCCCACTATTTTTTTATTTTTTTTTAATGTATGCTATTTGTTTTTCCTCCCCAGGTAGCCCCATACAGCCCACAGCAGATTTTCCAGCCAACTTACACTCCAATGTTGAATTACATCCCTCTGGTTCAGCCTGGTTATCCATACCAGCAAAGGACCCCACCTACACCATCCAGCAACATCCAGGATCTGTCACCAATGGCAGGTGATGGGATCCAGTATCCATGCTCTCCTTCCTATGGGTATGGCCATAGAGGTTTGCTTTCTATTTTTTTCATTACTTTAGGGAGAGTTTGTTAGTTGCTGTAAAGCTGCACAGAGATGAAGATTTAATGGGCAATTGGGTTTCCCAGGTACATTCTTGCCAAATTCCAAATCTGAACAAAAGACAAGATTTACTGTAAGGTCTAAATTCTAAAATAATTTTGATACAAACCCAGAGTAATTAGTTTTGGGTGAATGAAGCTGAAACACTCTGCTATAGGAGATGCCACCTACAACTTCCAATCAATATTATGGATAAAAAGTATAAACACTTTAAGTTAACAGAAAGGAAATGCATCAACATGATGGAAACCAAAACATTTTGACACTGTCAGAATGAAATTAAAGGATCCATTTTGATACCTTTCTATAAAAACTGTAGTTAAAATCAACATATTTCAAGGGTCTGGTAAAATAATCTCCAGAGATTCAAGTTTATGTATCATGTTCTGTTAAATGCTTATGTTCTATTCGTGTCTATCCCATACTTCCCCCCCCAGATTATCTTCCCAGAAACCATATTACACATTAAAAAAAAGAGGTAGATAAATACTTCTAAGAGCCCCATTATTAAGAAGAAAAAGATGTAATTTGGAAGGCTAGATGTAATCTCCTGAAGCTTGACTAAATTTTACTTTTTGTTTTAGGTTTAGTTCCACACCTGGAGGAGCTGTGACAGTTAACCTCAACTACTTTTCCAGTGAGAACCACGTAAAATTTTAAGTGAACCCAGTTTTCCTATGTTAGTATTCAGAGAAAAAACGGCTACCTATCTGTTATAGTCCTAGGGTCCTATGAGGACGTCATGTTTTCCCCAAAGTGGACATTTCCATCTAGAACAATCCCATTTGACTTACATGGTAAGGAACAGCTGCATGACAATTCATCTGAAATAATTTTTTTTAGGATGACAATAAGGGACTTTGTTTTGGAACATGGAGATAAATAATAAAAATGATTTATTTATGACAAATTCCTGAGCTGCTTAGAATTGAGTGTTGGTACAATAAAGATGGTTGATAGAAAAGAGTTTAGAGAGCGAGTTTCAGACATAGTAACTTTAGTTGTATACTCAAAGTGGGATTAACACAAATACATTCAATAGCTGGGTGGTGCAGCTCCATGCATGATGTGTTCCTGTCTTATTACCTCAAACTCTAATGCTAATCCAGATGGTAATCTGACTTTTACTATTAAAGAAGATCAAGCCATAAATCTTGCATGGAGAATCCTATATTCCCCTGGTTATTTAACTCAGGAGTTTCAAGGCTCTAACTTTTGACAATGAGCGTTAGCCAAATAGCTTCTGCTCCCTCTGGAGCCTGCACCACCATCACAAAGCCAGAGCAGCAAGGCTTCCTCTAGATGATGATGGTGCCCGTCTGCTGTATTTCAGCCACAGTTTGCTGGGTCAGAAGTAGAAGAGTGATTAAGATGGGATTCTACAGCCTGCATGATATGCCTCAGAACAAATTACCACAAAAGTCTCTCCCAGCCTTAAAACTAGTGAATAAGGTCTCAGTCACACAGATCTGACAGTTTGCAATCATCCAGCCCTATACCCAGTAGTATGCAAGTCAGTCTGCTCTTAAATTCAAGGAGGCATATTTATTACTTTGCGTAAGAAGGATATTGCAGCCATACAAGTCAAGATGCAAAATTAACTCTTCACACTGCTTAACAAAAGCCTGGGTATTTCACAAATAGTTACAGGTCCTACAAAGTGTAGAGCACCATTCATTCCTGGAGGAGCTGATGGGACCAAATATGGTTGTTAACTTCTGTAGGCAAAGAACTTTGGGCAGACTTCAACAGTGGCTCATAACTCAGGCAAGAGATGGAGCATCCTTCCATCCACCGAGCTTCACGCTTGGCTCCAGATACACAAACACCAGATATTTTTTCTCCTCCCAGTAAATAAAGCTAATCTTGTAACTTTAAATAATTTAGCTCTTCCTTCCCCTTCCCTTTAATCTTGTTTAATGTAAATAGCAGCACAACTTAGTTGTGTAGACTTGGCTAGTAAAGAATTCACATAGAGTATGTTTACTCTTGTAAGGTTGATAAACAATCTTACAGTGATCCTTCAGGTGACATTTTGCACATTATAACTAGTTTACTCCTCTTCTCACTGTTCCTCCTTCCACACTGCATCAACATCTATTTGGAGTTACCCAGATGGCTGAGGTGATCTAAGACAGTTTATAGTAAGAAATTCATGCTTTGGCAAGATGTGCCCAGTAGCCCTTTTCTCTCCACATACCACTGTAGGCCAGAATTTCAACTAAGATAAATTAGACAAGCAATTAAGAATGTCTAGTGTTTCCACAAAGCATCAGTGTTCTTTACTCACCTTGTGGGTAAGGTGACAGTTGATAACATAACACAATCTGAAAGACTGTGACAGTATACCGAGGCAGCCAGGAGAAATCGAACCCGAAGCCCATTTATTGCTTACAAATTCCCACCGGTGTCAGCAACCATGATCTTACAGTTCCAATGAGCTTCATATCCGGAAAGCCTAGAAGAGGGGGGACACTAGTATAGAGACCACCTATGTCATTTCACCGTTTGATTTGTTAGTGACAAGTAACCTGAACCAGATTTATCACTATTGTACCACTGTTCAAGCCAGAAATCAGGCAACTGAAGATCAGCCAAGCAAAAAAGAGCTCCCTCCAGGATGCCATGAGGAGTGAGGCCATAGGATCATTAAGGCACAAGTAATCTAAACCCCATCTGTATCCTTCTGTCAGTAACACTAGCACACTAAGGAAGCACTGTATGTTTTTTCTACCCAAAATCCTTGCCGTTGTTAGGTATCTTTGATCCTGTGCTGAAAATAAAGATGCTTGTCGATATTTTTTTCTTCCTTCAACATGTGGCTGTGGGCCCCACATATAGCTACAGAAGTATTCCAGTTCTCCAGAGCTTTTTGCTCATACCTGGAAATCCAGAGTTCCAGCCTTTCCCAACACTTCTCCCAAACCCCTGTAAGAGGTACAAAAGGGAAGTTATCCCCATTTTACAAATAAAAAGCTGAATTCTAGGAAATGTAAGCTCAAAGATTTCATCCATCCAGTTTAAGGGCACTAACTGCAGGCAGTTAAACAAATTCTCAGGAACACAAACCAGTATCTAGAGGGCACAAAATTCACACGCACTTTTCCTCTAGCTTGCCCTTTCTGCAACTCCCTTCCAGTGCATCCCATTATTACTTGATGTCACATGCAGCTCCCTGGCCAAATACTAACCTCTGTCATAAGTCAGTCCTGAATTTTCCTGTGTTCCTCTTGCAAAACATTCCTCTATTATGTCTGTTATGGGCTTCCTTTCAAAAAGGATTTTACAGAACAAAATAATTATTTACTTATTTTTTTCAAGGCCTAAACTTGGATCAGAATTTGCTTTGGCTAAAGTCAGATACGCTCCGCCCCAGTAAATTCCCATTTTCTTTAAGTAGAATAGAAGCTTGGATTTTTCTGCTGTTAAATCCACTGGCTGTTTCTCTCCAATATTCCTAATGCAATTAGCATAATAAGATAAAGGAATCATCAAGTCCTTTTCCATTTTTCTTCCTTTATAAAAGGACTGATGACAAACTGGGAATCAGAATCTGTATTGAATTACATTTGCCACAAAAGAGTTCATTAAGTAATAGTACGTAATAAAAATCGTCTGTCAACTTGAAGGATAGACCAAATCCACTTAACGAAACAGCTGGTTATTTTCTAGAGCACTCTATAGCTCATAAACAGTCAATATGAGCAAGGAGAAAGACTGAGACAAAGGGAAATAAGGAACAGTTCAGATATTAGCATGCTAAGCCACAGTTTCAAGGCTCTTGTCTTCTGCACAGTCGTAGCAAGACTATAGGCAAGACTTTGCCCATGGTACCTGGATTTCCCCCTCATCACAGTGGCAGCAATTGCTCTTTTCACCAGGAAGGATTATGAGGCTAAGGGCACGACAGACCATGAGATGCCTCAACCGCATCAGAGGACCTGAATTTGTGTCCCACTCCAACACATCAAACGGTCCATGATGGTGATGCGAGTGGGGTCACATTTCCTGCCCCCACCTTCCACACATGAGGCTGAAGCTGCACTACCACATCCCCACCGCTCCCCAGCCAGGAAACTCACATCCAAAGGCGCTTCTGACTCGCAAAGTTTGTGCTCTCGGTAGCAAATCTGGGAAGAGGAAGCAGAAAGATCAATGCTAGTCCTTTGCCCTAACAAGCCATACTGGCTCCTGACAGAACCTTTGCCTCCCCTTCCACATTCAGCTCACTCACTGAATAATCCAAATCCATGCAAACTGTCTGCACTGCTTTAGCTCAAGGGATTTGTTCCAAGATCCTTGAAGTCCCATAACATGCCACTCTAAGAGTACTACAGGTACCATTCAGTGCCACAGAGACAGCTTGTTGGGAATAAAGGTCATCCGTGACACGGCAGTGCTATGTACCTCCGGTGCCCTTCTTGCATGTATTTAACACAACAGTCTCAGAAGAGCAACCCTTCTTAAAAAGGGTCAGTTTCATTTTAATCTTGTTGACTCTTCACCATTTAGGTATTTATTACATAACACATTCTTAGTGGTCCTATTCTTCCACGTATTTACAAAAGTTTTAGACAGCAGATTTATTTGGTGCTTTAATAATGTCTCAGAAGAGAATGGATGTACAAGCCCTACTGTGGCCTATACTCGACTGCACACTAGATCCTTCTCAGGCAATCAACCAACCAAAACTAAAACCAAATCTAGTTATGAATGCTAAAAATAATCCATCATGCTGTTCTGTTTTTGAGTGTCTCAGATTGCAGTGCAAGCCCAGCATTGTGATGATCATGGTGGAATCAGCCCAGCTGCACCTCGATCCAGGCAGAACTTCAGAGCTTTACAAAATCTGAAAGTACAGTGAGCATGGACATGCCACCACCATGCCAAACTCCTACCCAGATTATTATCAGGAGCTGCTCTTCTGAAGCACCCCTGGTGTCCCAGGTCAGCCTTATTGCTTTTGACCCAAGTCCCCAACACAAGCTTCACGCAGCTTTTCGGAAAACAGATGTAACACAGATGAATGCTGCCAGAATTAAAACTAACTTCTTATTTCAAGACTCATGAAGCCCAGGCCAGTCAGAAAGCGTGCTCAGCCAGGCTTTGGGTAACAGTTTCCCCTCCTTCCCTTTCTTTAGCCTCTGTCCCCTCAAAAAAAGTTTTCAAGTAATCTAAGCTTACCTGACTTCCTTCAAACAAAATCAAGACTCTGTTCTTATTCAAGTTCCATCGATCCCAATTCCTTACAGATGGGATGCCAGTGAAAATGGAAACCTTGTATCAGAGGCTGTAAAAACTTCTTGTCTAGCTCCTACTATTATCATACATAATCCTACCAAAACACAGTTCACTTCTTTTGTCCTCGGTCTTCTTCCTTCACTGTACAGGAGGGAGCAATCTGGTTTTGCAATTTATAATACTTTACAAAAAACCCTGTATCATGAAAGTATGTGTTTACACATACAATAACTGGCATTGATTTTTTGTACGCAAAACCACATCTGCATTATCAGATTCTCTAGAACTGCTGTGCTCATTACCTGCCAGAATGGCCACTGCAGTTACTGGCTTTAGACATGACAGTTTCTTCACTTTCAAATACATCCTTGTATTGCCCCGATCAGATTTGTAGAATTCCTCACCGAGTATTAAGTCCTGCTGAAGATCCCACTTCTCCTGGGTAAAAATCCTACCCTTGCTGCTCCAGTAACGGCAGAAGCAGCAGATGCAACAGACATTCGCAGGAGCTGCAGGCACCTCAAGTTGCAATATTACTTTGGAGACAGAACGACCTCCATCTGCAGGAGCGGAGCAGTGTTTCTTTCCCTTTTCCTCCACAAGTCTCACACAGCTTGTGTCGCTACCACTGCAGTTTTCCCAGAGTCGTTTAGTCCAGCTACCCAAAGCAAACTTCTACAAAATTAGCTTGCATGGTTCCCAAGTCCATTAAACTTAACATAATGTGGGGAAGGGGGATTGATTGAATAGCTATTAATCAAAGGATAGGGTTTATTCTTGTGATGTCATAAACTGCAGAAATAGAGCTCAAGCAGTTTATTAAATTACAGGAATGCCAAGAAAAATAGATAGCTTTAATAATACATTTTTGCCTATCTGTTATATTTTATATGTAGCTTGCAGAAGAGAATTAAAAAGTTTTCTACCATATAAAATTGCCATTTAAAAGGGGGAAAAAAACCCAAATAGATTCTGTCACTGATAGAGAATACAATTATTTTAGGCTAAAAAGTTCATTCTCTTGCTAACATGTGAGATTACTGCAGTTCAGAGCCCATGGGAGAGGAGGGGGGATTGTTCCAAGATAAGAAATGGCCTCCGAGCTTAAAAGCACAAGTGCATTAGCTAAGAAAGACGAGCAAACACAGAGATGCCTCATACAGGGAGGTCTGTCTTTGAGGGAGAGAGCTCTCTGGCTGGTGTACCCTGTCAGTGCACCACCACCGGCCTCACAGCCCGGACCCCCCATGGTAGCCAAGTCCAGCGGGTGCTACCAGAGCAAGGGAGAACTGGGCTGCCTATGGATTGCAGCAGTGAGTCACAGGGTAGCACAGGTGTGGAAAGAAGGAGGGGACATGGCCAGAAACCTCTGCTTTTCACCAAGATCCAGCCCAAGAACTAGGAGATGTGTTATTAGTGTCTCCAAGGCCAGACAACTGTTGTAAAACTGTTTGCATCGAGAGCATCGCTGCCCACTACTCACAGCCACTCCTCAGCAGGGACAGCCTTCCTCCTCTTAGCTACTTCAACTATTTCTACCTCTTCGTTAACAGTTCAAGAAGCATCCCTCTATGTAGTTCCAGGCCCACCAAAATCCAACACTACCTCATTTGTTATTATTCTCCCACCGTCCTACTTCCTCTCAGTTTTCAAGACTTTTCTGTGATTCAGCACCAGCACACCCATCCCAGCTCTCGCAAGCTGCAAATTGAGTCACATTATCAGGATGGAAGGCTTCCAAAGAAAACACCCAAATAACGTTGATGAACTGAGTCTCTTCCCTCTGGGAACAGAACTCACAAGAACACTACCAGGGGACATTGTGCTGTGATTCAAGATGTGGTATGTCTAGCATAACAAGTAAACACGAAATTCTGAACCTTAAGAATTGTGACACTTAAAAACACTACAAGTAGTTAGGTCTTACAGGTTTCAGATGGCTTATTTACATCAATGAACCAGAAGGCAGTTGTCACATCTCAAATTCTTTCAGTCTCTCAGCAGGGCTTTATATGTAGCCCTCCAAACAAGGTCTTGCAGAGATAGACAGGGAGAAGTATATTGTACTATTAGAATCTCTTAGTAGGGAGCAGACTGCATGGAGTCTGTATTTATCAATCTAGATGCAATAGCACGGGGGAGGGCGTTTATGCTATTTAACAGGTAAATCCATCTGACAGAACACTACGGTTAGGGATAGCCCAAGGTTAGGAGAAACGTACTTAGGAACGCATCCAACACGCTAGTATGCGAATTTAATCTCCTTTTCATATTCACCTCTCAAACGTGCCCCTGTTAATCTTTCACAGATGCTTCTGCAAAAGCAGGGCTCATCAGAAATGAAGCATCTTATTGAACATGCCCTCCTCTCTCACCTTTGAGAGCAGATTTTGTCTGCTGGGATGAGGGAAGCATCCAGCTGAGGAAGTGAACAGCAGGAAGCAGTCTATATACATTAAAAATGTTTCACACTGTGCTCTCCTGTTCCTTTTGGCATGATCTATGGAGCACTCTGCTCCAGCACTCAGACGTACACACAGAATATAAGGCTAGAAGGAAACTCAAAGGTCACTTAGTCCATCTCCTACCCTAAGGCAGGATCGACATTACATGAACCATCTGCCTAGACAAGGTATATACAGTTGACATAGGCAGGATTGGTTCTACCTCGAGCAAAGAGATTTGACTAGATGGTTTATTGCACATGTAAGTTATTCATGTTTACATGGCATGTCTTCTCAACAAAAAGGAGACCAACTGTTCACCACAGCATCCCTTTCCAAACATTCGCTGCCAACACATCTTGTCCCTATACAGGGACTATTAAAACCAACTTCTACCTTATCTGTGCAGTTTCCCCCAAAAGCTCTGTAATCTGCCTAGTTGTGGAACAGTTAACTAAACTAGGCACACGTTCTCCCACAAGAATTTTACCAAAGGCTGCAATTAATTGGGGAACACTGGCTTGCTTTTTTGTTTGTTTTGAATTAAAACAAGCCTGGATAATTTTCTTAGACAAATCAGTTAATAAGGCTTAATAGTTCAGTGGTTTGTCCACCTACTTCCCATAGTACGTTCCTAATTCAAACCCTACTTTTCATGCAGAATTTGGTGCTTCTGATGCAACTCCAATATTCTTATTTTCTCTAGTTCATTTGTTCAAACTGAAGCAGATGAATTTTAGTTGAAACCTTACTACCAGCTTCACTTCCAAACTCCTGGCCCATAAAGAAAGCTTTTGATGCCAGCTTCTTGCATTAATGAGAAACTGTTAGAAGTTTGTTGCCACTGGTTATGAAGACTCTGACACGGATTCCAAAGAAGGAAGAGGGGAAGGAGTATTTTTAATCTCCGGCACTTATGCATTCCAGTTCTCTGCACATCTTCACAGAAATTGGCACAGCTCAGGGATGGGGAGATAAACTGCAATTTTCCTGAATTTGTTCTGGCAAAAACTGCTACATTACTCTTCCCAAGCCAGGAAAGTGCCTTTGTCAAAGTCTTTTCCAAGAACTCAGCTAGTGCACAACACTAACTCGCACAACTCTGAAGCGACACCAACCTATACAGGCTGCAGAGACTCTTTTCTCTGGAGCTCTTTAACAGAATGCTCTCTTTCCTTGCTAAAATAGCTCAGACACAGGTTTACTCCAGCAGCTCACTGTAACACCCATGAGTTCTAACACACTGTAAACAGATGGCAACAGACTGCATTGCACCTTATGGAGCAGCAGGAGGCTCAAGGGCTGAGTGTCTCAGGCTCTCTCCCCCAGCTCATCCCACCGTAATGCTCAGTACTGGATCCACGCCTGCTCTAAGACTGCCCTCCCAGGGCCTGCAATTGAAAAATGTAGCTACACATGCTTTAAAGAGACTGACTCAGGCTACTAATAATTCTTAATGTACACAAGCAACAGTAAAATATTAATTTTACAGCAAAGCACATCTGGATAGGCATGAGCCTCAAGGAGTAAAAAAGCTTCACGAGACAGTGTGACACCACTGTAGGCAACAGAATGGTGAGCTCAGGAGAACAGATCAACTGATCAGATTACCACTTCAGCTCTGTCATTGTTTTTTAAAGCGTTCTTGTACGATCTGTTATCTAGTCATTCTTTGCCAATGGGCTCGTTCTGCCACTCATTTATATGCGCTTAAAACTGGGATCCATGGGGTGGGTGCGTAGTTACTTCCCTACCTTAATAAGATATTTTGCACATTACACAAGTCACGGATAAATGCCCACTTGCTGTTGTGGCTGTGCTTCACCATTTGTACGCTACTGAATTAATCTTATTAGGAAGTATAATATTCAGAGCATTTATTCCTTACTTCCTTTCATTTGTATAAATATGTTGCTCTGTCATGTTCTCTAATTGCTTAACATCTGTTAGAAGGAAGAGAAAATAAACACATTATGGCAAGAACAAACTGTAATACCCTTTTAAAAAGTGCAAATGTGGAAATGTTTTCTAGAGTGGGCTGAGAAAACCAGGAATACCAAAGCCAAAAAAAAGTCAGTCACCCAGCCCATCGAGTGAGGAGGAGTCTTTGTGAACCAGATTCCCTCACTAAGATCCCTAAGTTCACTTGGTTCAATTTTAGCTTTTGATTAAAGTGTTAATTTACTAAAAGTGGTATTTGGCCAAAACCTAGTACATGTGAACACAGGAAAGTCTGAAAGAGCTATTTTCTACTCACCCACTGCGAGCAGCGTACTGAGCACTTACTCAGCTTTCTGCATACAGGACCTCCTCAGGTCCCTGTCCCAGCACCCATTTATAAAGTCCAACGTTTAAGGGTATGCTGCCAGTTTAGGGCCAATTGATGACATTGGCTTCATATACAGCCACTAAAGTCCCCTTCAATTCATGGTGACTGAGTAGCATTTACATTGTTCCACAAAAACTAGGGACAAATGAGCGAGAAATCCATAAGTGTATCCTACAGTACAATTGCCATAAAGCGTTAGGACACTTCTGAATTTCAGGTATGAGCTAGCTTTGGTCTTCAGCTTACAGGCTGGCTGAAACAACTTATTAGTGTACACCCCTAATAGAGATACAGCTTATACTAGTAAAAAAAAAAAAAATCATAACAACTGGCTAGATCCTTCCATCTAGAAGGAATAGAATAGCTAGAGAGAGTCCCAATTAATTTGATTTTGCCTGCTCAAGAAATACTGCTACAATCCTTCCTTTGTTCCAGCCTGTACTTTTACTTCCTTTTTAAAAGGGGAAAACAAACCCTCATTTTATCTAAATATTTTTAAGTCCCAAGGTGAACCTGCTGTACATTACTTGTACATTTCAATGTCATTCTGACAGAGCTGACAACACAGTTAGATTTTATTGCATGATTTCATGAATGACTATTAACCATAGGCAGAGTCCTGTAAATAGCATTTCATTTTTGTGAGCTTTTTTTTTTTTAAATTACTTCTCCGCTAGTGCCATTCTTTGTCTCACTCTCAGAAGCATGCCAGTTATCAGCTGGGGACTAAACTGTGTGCAAAGGAAGAATTTATTGACTTTAGTATTTTCCCCTCCATATTTTGCAAGCTCAAGTTAAACCATTCAGTGAGAAGTGCCTTGTGAAAGGTGGGGGGGGCGGAAATATGTAACTTGCAAAAGATATTTCATCCAAAATACTATTCCTGGAGCCTGATACTCCTAGCCAAAGCTAGGACGGTAACAGGAAAAAAGTGCTTGTGGTATAAGTCAGCTCACCTGGCTGCAGTTTTACTCTATAATCCCTATATATTCCCAAACCATAGGTGCACTCCTGTGCTCAGCATGTTGAATTTCATACTTTCTCCCCCAATCACTAGATGCTAGCAATTGGCAGAGGCAGGCATGCTTTCAGTGTGTTTATTCAGTATTTAAGAAGGGTTTTTATCAGGACTGAGACCTCCTGATAATCATTCAATGCAAATTACCAATGATATCAGTAACACTGAAGATAAGAAGCATGTATTTTAAATGCAAAAAGATCTTCTGAATGGCCATTTTCAAGTATGTCTTATCCTTAAACTACAAAACCAAGGGCCACGTTTATGGGAAAAGGTTGCAAGACAAAGAGCACTGGATGGAGACAATCATATTTTTCTGTCATTGTTTTGCAAATAATTCAGACGCAAATCCGCAGGAAACAAAACAGGTTATTACAGGGTAGTGAGCAACTGATTGCATCAGAGAGAATTGGCTTGGTGGTGATAAAGCCAATGCAAACCGAACGGTCATTCCTGATACAGTTATAATTACCACAGCAAGAAGAAAACCACAGCCCCTAAATATTTTCAGTGTCCCCAGCTGTATGCAGACACCAGCCAAATTCTGAGCAGTGCCACGCAGTGCCCCACACAGCACAAAGGGCAAGGGCACAGGAGCTATGAGGAGGAGCATTACACAGGCAGCACACGCTGGGAGAATTCATGTTTCATGAGCAAGCTGGGACCGTTCTGCATGGACGGTGATGGGCGAGACTCACCTCGCAGGTCTGACCAAGCACAGGCTCAGGTCCATATTAAATAAATCTCCAAAGCAGAGGTTTGTTACAGTACTCCTTCAGTCCAATAAAGTTAAGTATGATCTGCAGCACAAGCTGCACTAACAAGAGCTACTTGGGTTAAAAGAAAGAAGGAGAATTGCAAGTTTGAGTCTTTACCATGTTATATTTACACATGAGTAAATCTCACGCATCAGTTATTAGAAGTAGGTGAATAATCTGCTGGAAATCATAAGGCATACTTCCCCTCAGATTCTGTTCACCAACATTTTGCAAATAGATTAAACTGTTCTTCGCTTGTTGCACCTTTACTCTCAGCTCACAGCATACTCGAGTCACAAGCACCACTACAGTTTGGCTGATGGACACTATTTCATTTCTCCACCCTTGCTGGAGAGATACCAAGATAACCAATACAACACAAGCTGGCATTTCTCATGACCCAATTCATCATTTGCCTCCTATGGCTATTGAAGCTTTCAGTCTGCTCTTGCCTGGTTATTTGCTCTAGTAAGGTGAAATCACTTGAATTTTCTTGAAAAAGCAAACTCAAGAGATACTTGCTGCTTGATGGAGACAAGACTGTGGAAGAACAAAAAGTCTTGATAAAAAGCAGTCCTTTTAGCTACTGGCCAATCTATCAGTGTGTTACAATGCAGGTTAAAGACGATGGGACGCTCTTCTGGTATCAAGTAAAGGGCACTGACTAAGATTGTCCAGAGGTCACCCTTCAGGGATCACGGAGACAAGTTTACTTCCCTGTTCCTGTAGTGGGGAGAAGCCAACTCACCCAGAGATTACTTGGTTGAAGTCACACAAGTTCTTTGCAGCAAAGCTGATAAAGAGAGATTTACTGCCACAGAGCAGAGGGCAGTGTGGCCAGTCACCAAGGACTGAGGGGAAAAAAGCTTCTTGTTCCCTTCAGAGGATTCTCTTTTTCAAGGGCCCACCTGACCGGGCCAGCTAATGGCAGCAAAATCTAACATATACAAAACTATTTTATTTATCAATAAGGTTCCAAACCTCCAGAAACATGAGTAAATGCAGCAGAGATGCCAAGCTAGGAGCATCCTTAATTTGCTAACTCTGGCAGGGAGAGAAAAAACCCAAATGCACATTTTTTTTTTCCAGTGGGTTAGCATTTTCTTTCTCTCTGTGCTGGACAGACCATCTGAGCAGGGGGAAGGCAGCACTGCTTTCAAGTGTTTGTTTTTAATGAGCAAAAATTATTCTGCCTCTGCTTTGCAAGCACAGCTACAGGGTAAGACACAGTCTTGCCTGTCTGGTTAATGGCTTTTTTGTCAGGACAAGTTAATGCATTCCAAGAACACTGTGTTATCACAGCCACAGCATCTATGAAGAGTGCATGCCTTGAGACTTCTGGATTCATGAACAAGGGACAGTACTCGACTCTTGCTTGGTACACTGAAGAGTGGCAGCTGGTGGGTAAAGCAGAGTTAACCTGGTACCCAGGGACCTTCCTGCAGCACTGCCAAGCTGAAAAATGGCCTTTCTGAAAAACCTCTCCCAGAACTGGGGTCCCTCAAACAGCACCAACTGTCAACATACTCGCCATACAAGTTATAACTTGGCAGTACTGTGTAACTCTGGACAGTCTTTTTCTTGCCAAGGGACAAACTAATTCACACATGGAGTTATGGATGCAATCATCTCCCTTTTAAAGCACATTTTTATCCTTAATTGTATGCACACAAGGACCATCTATTCTCTTGAGCACACAATCGACATTAACAACTTACACATACACAAATAACTCTTTCCTCCCTCTACAGACTTTTTGCTTTTAAAAGTGGAGGCACTGTTTCAGCCTAACTTTTTAGAAAGTATTTATTGAAATCTAGCTCATTGTTTGTTTTCAACTTACTTTCCTTCAAATAGATGTCTCAGGCTCCTCAGTGAGGAGTAGAGACTTGGACACCAGTCTCTACATCCATGATGAATGGAAAACACCAGAATGTGTGAAAGGTGAAAACAATTTACACTTTAGAACCTGGCTGATTTGAAACACTTCCTTAACATGAAAGCCCCTTTTTTAATAGTTGATGGTGATGATTAGATTATCCTACATAAAGTCAGCTGGAGCATAGTGTCTCAGCAGCTATTACTGCTAAGAAAAAAAAAAAAAGCAAATGTTTATTTCACCCAAAAAACTTCGAAGGTTTCTCAACAACTCAAACTACAGTCCTTCAGGGGACAGCAGTTGTGGTCTTGTGACACTCCCTTCCTACACTGAAGCTTACAGTGGCAGTTTTAAACTCTGCACTCCCTATATATTCTCAAGCTACACACACAGCACTTGCAGGCCCAATGTCAGGGATGGAATTAGCTGGGACAGTCACCTCCAACTTCAGGACAGCTAACATGCT
This sequence comes from Ibidorhyncha struthersii, assembly GCA_013398815.1. NCBI lineage: Eukaryota > Metazoa > Chordata > Aves > Charadriiformes > Charadriidae > Ibidorhyncha > Ibidorhyncha struthersii. Next base: position 262,021 of record VZSZ01003099.1, on the reverse strand, counting down.
CTTTCCCTTCCCTGATGACAGCAGCAGGGTCAGGCAGAATCACTTGCCAGCAGGATGCCTCTCTGGGAACATCCCTCCACTGAAGCTGTCACGCAGAGGACACAGGGAAGCAGCTCCCCAAACTCTACTGCTGAACACAGCAAGACAAGCTCTGTTGCAAAAAGTGTCAGAACGTGATTTGTAAAAGCCACTCAAACGTTAGGAACGTATCAAACAGGAAAGAAGTTTTCAAGTTATCCTCAATATTTGTCCTCTTTGCATGCCTGGGAGGAATACATTGTACAATTCACCTTCAGTTTACAAATGGCCACACAATGGGGGAGAAAAAAAAAAATAATGAAGCATGAAATACAAAACCTGCATTTGAACTGAACCATTAAACAGTGAAGGCAACACAGCTGGATCCAGTTAAGTGCTCTTATCCAGATTCAGAGTACACAAGCCCAATTTAGAAGCTGGGGCCAACTCCCCCCTCCCCAAAAAAACAACCCTTTGGAAAGGGAAAAAGATTTAATGTAATAAAACACAGAGGCCAAATTCTCTGCTGGTTTTGGGTACAAATTGCTGCACTGAAGGCACAAGGTGGAAAGCACTTGAACAGTAACAATTTGCACCAGATTAGAAGTTAACTTCTGGCAACAACAGAGGAGCAATTACAGCCAGGAATCTGGAGCCAGCTTTAGCTCTCATTTGTTCCTGTGGAAATACAGAGCAACTTCAGGGAAATTACTGGGCTAATGCTGAAGAAAAATGCTAACAGCAGCCTGCAGTGTTCTTCTAAGCCTAGTCACAGACAAACATATAGCCTAATTTTTCATTGCTGCTCTTTTATAGTCATTTACTAATTTGCACAGGCTCACAGGGAACCACTAAAATGGCTCTGTTGAAGATCTGCATTTTGGTTATCTTTTGTAGACCTATGACAAACAGTAGCAAGTACATTCCCAATCACGCAAGCCAGGCAGCTAGTAGACAGCTTCTGTGCAGGCAGCAGAGCTTTACTGCGTGAAGGACAGACATACATCTGAACCTGAACTACTCTCAGCTGCTGCACAGAAGCTAGGAAAGGATCAGAAGTCTCAGGACAGCTTTGTTGTAGCCACGAAGTGTTACTGTACAACCACAACTATAAGGAAGCCTTTTTGATATCAGCAAATAGAAATGCCTTTAGCAGTGCTGCAGACGAGGCCAATGCCGAAGAGTTAAAGCGAGCTGCCTGCCTCCAGCTCCAGAGAAGTAGGGGCTTTTTTCAGATGCTGTGGTCAAACGAGGGCCAGAAAGAGCATGTGTTTCTTCAGAGTCATTTCTACTTGCTACAGGAGACACTGATTCAGTATGAAGGGAGGCTGTTTGGATCAAACCTGGTGGGAAGGCAATTGGCTCAGCCACCTGCCACACTGGGAACAGGAGCAACCTCCGGCAAGCAGCCAAACTCTCAGCACAACACAAGGGGGGGTTGCTTGGTTTTTGTTTTGTTGTGGTGGTTGGTTTTTTTTGTTGTTGTTAGCATGGATGGGACCAGGTTGACAGATGGAGATAGCGAGGTTTACACAGATACATAATCCACATGCTACGGACATCAGTAGCTTTCATAGATTTTGGATTGCACAGAGCTCAGCGCTTCATCTGTATCATTCCCCTGTGCTCCAGGCACAGAAGCCACTTTTGCATCTGTGCTGGGAGTTGCACAGCCTCTGGCATCACTCGGGAAAAGCTCTCACTCGGGTTAGGACTCCTTCCATCTCTCACTGCTGGCTGGAAACACAGTATTCTGGGCAACGTGGCTTTGCTATCACTGTCCCCTCTTCCTGTGGCTAGAAGCAGTCTTGGCCCAGAGCCATTCCACTGGTACAAAGCAAGCCCAAGGTGAGACAATCCCAGATAGCTGCTGAGCCCACAGCCATCCTGCAGGACTGCAGATGCATAAAATGGGGTCTAATGATCTGAAGAAACAAGTGCATGTTTTTATAAAAGCATATTGCTCATCTGAATTGGATCCAAAACTCTTCAACCACTTTATATTTAAAAATGCAGCTTCCCATTCCTGTAGCAAATAGCATCGCCTGCCTTTCTGTACTGCCTGTTCTTGAAGGAGATCGGATATCAGCTATCAATTGCAGTAGCAAGCATCTAATTCGACTTTGGCAGCAAGATGACAGTGTCTTGAATGCTAAATTACATCTGCTAAAAGGTCAAACCCCATGGATACCTGAGCATTTACATAATTCAAACAGCTCATCATCAGTTGCCTCTTTTTTATTTATTTTTTTTAAAGCTACTCTAAGGCAATGATTTTGACATGACTTTCAGGAAAGTGACTTTTAGTGGGTAATGTTCTTGGGTTTGACCTTGTTTCTACAGTGTTAATTACTGTCATTATCAACTGCTTGCATCTTCAGAAAAAAGGCAATTAGTTGTAGGAAGCAACCCTCCCCTACAATCACTATAATAAACCAGAAACCCCTGCCCTGGAATGAATAGCATTCTGTAGTCTGCCGTCACCTCCCAGACCCTCCTCCCTTCATAAAATAACCTAGAGCTGTTCAATAGACTGTTAGATCAAACCAGCCAGCTTCTCTGCTGGCACAAACCGATACACAGTGCTGAAAGCCACGATGCTGATCAGGCAGACAGGAGTCCAGGAGACGGATTCATTTCTCAGCAATGCCACTGATTTCCTGCAGAACTTTTAAAAATTCTAGTGCGGGAAACAGTATAATGAAAAAGGATTTCTGTGCCCTGTTCACAGCAAGGACCAGAGTCAGGTCTTTCAGGTCCCATTTTCACCCGTCTGATTTTCTGGATAACACAGACCAGTCACCGTCTCTCTCCGTGCCTCAGTTTCCTTTCTCCTGCCTGCAGCAGGGAGCTCAGTCTGTGCAGCAGCACCAGCTGGATTCCTTGGGTACGCAGCCCAGTGTACCTCATTGCTGCTAACCTATTCAAGCTTTCCTCATGGTTTATATTTTGCAGATGAATTACAGCTTTGTAATTAATCTTCCTCCTTATAACTCTATATGTTAATTACCATGATTATTTCTGGTAATTCCATTTTACAAATGCTCCTGAAAGTGTGAAGAGCTGACTGCACTATCTGAAATGAAATCTCTGTTCAGGAAATGCAATGAGGGAGCAGGGAGTGCAGGGCGGTGTCTTTAGAAACTGAGCTGAAATTGTACTGAATGCCAAGCACTTGGTCCTTCACTGGACGACTCCTGCCCCACGGCTCCTTAGCCTAATTACCATCAGAGCAGGAGCACTTTGATCTTGCTAGCTCATAAGGCAGAGATCACTCACTAACAGACTATGCCCTCTCCCTCGTGCATCTGGCAAAAAAAAAAAAAAAAAAGAGAGTTAGCTCTAAGCAAGTACATTCATTGCTTGCTCAGGAAGGAAGGAAAGTTAAAATACACACCCCAAATTCTAAACACATCGAACACCTGTGTCATCAACAACGGAAACCCATCACCCAGCTGCCTATCTCCCTCCTCTTCCATCACTGCATGTCATGTTACATAGCACTTGTTCCAGTGTCATCCAGTCAACTTTAGTGGTCTGTCTTATTAGCCAGCTTGCTACTTCCCTCCCAGTTCATTTCTCCACTTCAATTCTGCCTCCCTCTATGTGAATTTCAAGGAATGATTTTTTTTTCCTTGTTTGAGACCTGAAAGCATGATGGAAAGACATGTTTAGGGTTAATAAGTATCTCTATCAATAGAATATTCAATCAGTATGAATAACCATTACATCTCTCCCCACCCTTCTGACTGATGATAGCTAAATTACTTCTAAATATAGCCCTTAAAATCTGCATTAATCCTGTCTGCTTTAAGCGTGTTGGGTTTATTGACAGCATGAAGATATAAGCCAAGCACCTGCATGGAACACAAGCTTATAAAATAGGAAATAAGAGCAATCTAGATGAAATGCAATTTCCATTAACCTCGTCTTTTTGGTTTCACTTCTCCGACAGCTAAGACTACCATCAAATAATCATTTCATTGTGGACAGCTCTGGACTTCAACTTAACTAGAGAACTGTACAACAGTACCACTTCCATTCATATTATATTACTCTCCAGCTTGGAGAAAGATAACCAGAATGAGAGCTTCCTCTTAGAATACTAAAAGGTTAAGAACAACAGTAATTTGATAGAACTTCCAGTGTCTGTTCCCTATTAAAGAGTATGTTCGTAGTTCCAGTCTGTCCAAACACTACCGCCATCACAAGCAATTCACATCACAACAGAAAGCAATCCTATCTACAAGCTTTGACAAGATCTTGAACAGCTAGTAGGCAAAAGAAGTCAATCACTAACAACCACATCTGTTTATGTTTGACTTCACCCAAAGAAGGCAGCACCCTCATCAAGCACAGTCCCACAGTTCTTTCCATGTGTATATAGTGAAGAACACACAACTATAGGCATTTCTCCTCTCTGCATGACCTACAGGGCAGCAAAAACCAAGGAATCTTCCACAGTGAACTGCCTTGTTTGGAGTAAGCCTTTCAAGAGGATAACTGCAGGAGGAGGTAAGTCTTGAACCTTCAGCTACTGGCCTTAGCACCATTTAGCTGATACATCGTGCTTTAAGAAGTCCACAAAAAAGCCTATAGATACACATCCGGAGTCAGTCCTGTTTTTCTCTGGTGTAAATTACAAATAACTCCATTACCTCCTGGAGCTACATCAAAGCAAGAGGTAAATAAGGCCCTGATCATGTTCCCTCTAAGGACAGCCTGCCCATCACAGTTTGGGTTAATGCACTTTGCTGCTAGTTCTGGGCTGTTCGCCATCAGTAGTAATTGGATTGCAAGAAAGGCAGATATCTGGTTCCAAATGACATTTTTATCAATATCTGTCTGTTTACAGGTGTCTGTCATAACCTTCAAATACACTTAAATAACTCATTCATCCAAGCATCGAACATATGCTGGGAAGAAGATTCATCAAGCAAATGCACAACTACTTGTGCAAGTTTTTGCCTTCTAAAAAAATGTTAACGAAAACCTCTCCTTGCCTGAAATTGAGAGGCAGCGTGGATTGCATGGCCAAGTCTTCACAATAGAGTAATTGGGGCTAGTGAAGCAAATATTCATCCCAAAAATAGTTGTTTTTTTTCCTTTATTTTCAGTAGGAATTGTTATTGAAGATTTTCAAAAGAAAAAAAAAATCCACTTTCTGGGAGAGCTCATTGTTTCTTTACAAAACAGTATTATTTTAGATTCACACCTGCTACTGCAGTACCCTGGGAACACTGCTCAGTTCCACCACATGCTCACTGCAACATAAGGCTAAATAATGACCTCTATTCAATATAAAACCTCAAAATTTCATCTCTCCTGGATTCTGATATGGAAAGACAAACCTATCAAAATTCAGAGCCAAAACTTTTAGCCTCTCCTAAACCAGAGAGAATTAGACCTTCTGGTCCCCAGCCTGTTTAAAGATCTCATGAACCTAGACACACCTGCAACTGAGCTTCAACTCCAAACTTCAAGTCTGTCAGAAGAGCCTTCAGGCCAGCACAACCTATACAGCAAGGCTGTATTTTGTAAATTAAACTGGAAGTGATTTGTTTGCAGTTCCTTGGTCTTTATAACTGTTCTGGCTGCGGGAATGCTGCATGCTCTCTTAAAAAACAGAGCAGTATTTTTCCACCCTTTAGTTATTTTCACAAGTTGGGTAGAATGGCATGATTCAAATCTAGTAGTATCAGTCATTCATAGTATTTGCACCTTTACAACCAATACTCAGAGTGGTTTATATACAAGTGTTAAATGTTATACATGTAAAACAAAGGATAAACCTTCTTATGCCTTCCAAACACTGAATCATTTGAGTAATGCAAATCACGTTGTGGTACTCAAATAGTTAACGACCAGTCTTCAACCCTGCACGTGACAGAAAAAAGCACCACCACATCCACTGTACATCTATACACCAAAGTGCACAGAACACGCCATTTGTTCGAGACTACAGGGAGTCGTGGCAGGCTCCTAGTTCCTCGACTTCCCCAAGCTTCCTCCCTGCCTTTGAAGCACAGACAGCAATACTTCAAATTAACATGACAGAAAAATAATCTCTACAATTTTTTTAAGAGACTCGCTGCAAGGAGGCTCAAAGCTAGCACCTAGTTAAATGCTTTCCTGGAGACCCACCTAATAGCCTGATAAAGCCTGCTGCACGACTCCACCTCAAAGGGAGCAGCTTACTCCTACGTCACTAACAAACCCAGAGCAATTCTGACCTCCGAGGTTGTACAGTCCTGTCTTATTTCTGATAAGCCTCAGTGCCATTTTAAAGGGCTTTTCAGGGTTTGTGACACAGTGACTATGTAGCATGTATGCAGGAGAAAGACACCTTCCATCTCTACAGCTGACTGTGCTACTTCTGCTTTATTGGAAGCTTCAGTTCCTGTAACCAAATGATTACTGCTTCCATTGAGCAAAACGACAGACTAAATCCTCACAATTGCAGGCAAGAGATGCAGAGAGTGAAAGGGCTCAAAAAAGCACAAGTCAAATTCAAATGTACATTAAGAAAGTCTCACGATGTTGGAAGGAGAACAGGGAATTCCCAGCTCTTGGATTGGCATTGCAAACTCCCAGAGCACAAACAAGTACAACTGCCACGTTTGGCACGGCTACGTGCGATGCTGTTAAAATGCCAGGTTTAGACAACATAACACTGCCAAGCCCACTCAGCGGAGCACATGCTCACTCAAAAACAAAGAACAGCTCCATCCTCAAAATGCTGATTCCTCAAACATTCTAGCCTTCACAAACTCATTTCTATTTATTTTGCCTTGCTAATGACCTAACAAATTAGAAGGAGGCTTGTGTGTGTCAGATTAAAGCTCTATGATAATGTCTTTAATGTTTTACTTTTAATATTAAATTTAATTAGAACAGCAAGGAGGTGGTGAGGGGGGAGGACTGAAACCTGGAAAGTGTCGCCAGCAGCTCCTTTTCAACATCTGAATTGGAATGGCTTTTAGCCAGATGAGCAATTACTCCAACAACAGACAGAGACAGCCCATGCATGCGAGACCCATATGCTCCTGCCTAGCCCCAGCGAGGAGCTCTGGGAAGTTCTATCACTTCCCACTGTTCTCCAAGCAGCTCCAAGAGGCACCCCGTGCTCACAGCACTAACCCCTCAGAGGACAAGAATCTCCAGAAGATGACAGCCACCCCCAAATCTTTCTGTCCCTCTGGCTTTCAAAGTAGCTGCCAGCTGCCAAGTGTCACTTGCAGTAGGAGGCAGAGAGAGAACGCATCAGGTTTGTGTGATCTCTCTCTGCTCTAGCTCAGTGGGGAGGACGTGCTCAGAGCACAGCGCGCACCCCTCAGAACCCGCTTCCTTCAAAGCGGGGCAGCAGGGCGGCCAGCCTCAGCTGGGACAAACAGGCCACCATGCTGGGGTGAAGTGACATGACTTAACACCCTCCAGTGAACAGAGAAGATAAAAAGCTGCCTTTATTATGTGCAGCACAAGAGCTCCTTGCAGCAGCAGATGTTAACATCGATGGCACTACAGAAGAGCTCCTCTCTAGAGGTCCCAAGCCCCTGCATTGTTTACAACACCACTGACAGACATGTCCTGGTGACCCCAAGTCACCATGCCTCTGTGCAGACAGGCGGGTGCCCCCAGAGAAAGGCAGCTCCCCAGCCAGGTTGGCAGCAGCACATGTCCTTCACACTTGGCCAATACAAGGTTATGCAGCTTTAAGTCTCCACAAGATCGTTGATGAAGTACTGCAAGGTCCCATCCTGTGGGGCACTTAAAGGGTTCCTATAACTCAAACCCCATCATTGTCATCGGGGCAGCAGATGACAAGGCTGTATGTGGACAACCATGGATGAGGTACTGCTTCATCAGCTAAAGTTCAACTGTGCACACGCTGCTAGCATGTCGCACATGCACTACTGCGCTAGCGTGCAGGAAAGCCACTCTCTCACAGATTAAGCTGATAATCAGTTATCAATAAACTGGTGCACACCAACCAACTAGCAGTTAACTGAGGGGCTGCGGCCTCTGCAGTTAACATAACTGCTCAAGATAGAGACACACACATTGACAGCTGCACTAGTCTGATTGCTCCCAAGCAGCGTGGCAGGAGACTCTCACTCAAGTCTCACATACCCCCCCCGGAGGCAGAGGTCTTCGAGTCTTCTGCCCCAACTGTGACCACATCAGGAGCCAGGCTCCCAACATCTCCTTTTTTAAAAAAAAAGTATCACCACAGTGATTCTCTTTTAAAAGCACCTCATGTCACCAGTCCATATGACACTCAAACATCTTGCATTAATAGTAGCTGTTGCATATTACATTTACAAAGAGCCCTTTGTCCACAGATTACAGACTTTCCAAAACTTAATTAATTAAGCTGTAACCCCCCCGCCCTCCATAAGGTACATTAAATTCTGTCAGCATTTTTAGACTAAAGCACTATTTTATAGCAGTTATTAATTGGCTGTAGGTTTCAAGTTCCTCACCCAGGGAAAGGTTCAATTCCTGCCTTTCAAGCACAGAGCCTAAAGTCAGGATTCTTGGGGCTTCTAGTTTTAAATTCTGCCATTGATTTGCTTTCCTGACATTAGACATGCAATTACTGCTTAGCCAGCCAGCTGCTGGTGGCAGAGACGTACAGCAGATACCCAAGGGATTAAAACAGGTACCCAAGCCCAACTGGTGGGGTACCTGCTATGGCTTCTCATGTCTGAATTGAGTTCAGGTGTAACTTTTCCTTTGGGAGATCTGACATCATGTCCCGGCTGCTCTCTTTCTCACTATGCTGGCAAGCTTCACCTTTTGCTTCTTGTCAGTTATGTGATGGCCTCGCAGACAAATCAAGACATGTTATTTGTCCTGATGTTTGGGGCTAGGAGAAGCAGATACTACAAAGCTTCTTGGGTGACTCTGGTCTAGTCTAGTCCCCTGACACCACCTGGGAAGTTTCCAGAGGTCAGGCTTGACTCTTGCTGTACAATCCCTGGCACAGTGGGGGCCCTACTAAGATCAGGCTCTTCTAAGCCACTATCACAGCCACACTGAAGTTTCCTACTTTGTCTCCGACTCCCACCTGTAACTTACGCTTCTTTTGCTCCTCCCCACACCCAGAGCCTTCTTACCCATTCATATTTGTAAACTTGAGCAGAAAGTCAAGGTAGTCCAAACAAACAGGACAAATCAACCTCCTTATTTCACAGTGCTCTGACCTCCCATCACAGAACACAGAAAAATCCAGGTCATTCATTACAGCTGTGGCCGTTTCACAGCTACACGCAAAATCCTTTACATTGCACAGGGCTGTGGCCTTACATCTCCAGCTAAAGGGATTTACCAATGCACAGCTGAGAGCTCATATGCCCCAATTCCCTCACTCCCCAATGATCTATGGATTACGCTGACTAACCTTTCAAAATATTGCCAGATCCTGAGATCTGACAGGACTGCGTCTACATCACCTGTGTCACAGTAGTATTCTTTACCATCTGTGGAGAGCAGTGGGATTTTTAGAGGGTACACTATGGTAAACAGACACCTCTGGTTTTGTCTCCATTACAAGAGAAGCAAGCAGACTACTTCATTTTCAGGCCTGTCGGGTAAGTCAAGTGAAGTGGAATCCACAGACCTCCCAAGGATCTGCCTATGCTAAAATGAGTGCAAAAGAGAGCTGCGAACACAGAGAGCACATCTGTTGGCATCTGGACATAACGTGGACTGCAAAAAAGACTAGCAAACAACTGGAAAAGGGATCGCCTGGGGGGAAAAAAAAAAAAACCCAAAAAACCCAACACAGCGATTGAGATAAAGGGTGCCCTGAGCAGAGCAAACCTCCCTCACCCTCAATCTAACTTGTGTAGCACTGGGCCCCACAGAGTAAATGGTTTCATGTCAGAGTGTTGCCACTGGGCTCAGCACAAAGGGAAACAGGCTGGTGTGCAGCAGTGGAGTCCTGCCTCCTCCTGACCCAGCCAAACAGGCCCCCTGCTTACTGCCTAACCTTGTGCTCGGCTCTCAACAGCTCACTGCCATGATGAAAAGATGCTATGGCGCTGGGAAAAAAGGGTTATGAGGACACAGTTTAAAAATAAATCAACTTCTGTGTTGTTTTGAAAGTAATCTATGAAAAAGATTTGGTTGTAAAAGGCATTGTATAAATAGAGGCACTATTATTGTTTGACAATAAAAAAAACCAAACAGTTTTCTTATATTTGCTTGGAATAAAACCATTTTGCAGATGTCTTCAGACAGGCTTTTTAACTGCTTTCCGCATCTTAATTTTCCCTTTTAGGTTTTTATTACATTTAAATTAAAATTATGCCTGTAAGCAGTCAAGGGCAACTTTTAACAAGTCTATCATTGCTGAACTTTTCACTGCTCATATCACCTTTGCTCAGGAGCTTAGAGAAGAAAGCTTACCCCTTTTTCTGATACTCCTCCTTCTCTCTCTGCTTAAGCAAGAATGCTTCCTCTTCCCCTTGTACTCCAACAAAACTCCTTCCCATGGCATATTACTGCTCTAATTACTCATCACAACAAAAGAGCCAAGAGCCCTTTCTGCATGTTTATCCAGAACAATGCTCTTTAGGAAACAAACTCTATCCCAAAGAGCTAGAATGCAAGGAATAACATGAAACAGAGAAATAAAGGTGCCTTTTTCACTGGCCAGTTTAGATAATAGACATGGTCAGGAGCAGCACAGCCAAAAAAACAACACCTGTTCCTCATTAGAAATTTTAGCTTAAATAAATCGTCTTGGAACAGGAAAAGGTTTCTTAAAATACCTTAATAAGTGATCTGTGTTTTTAGGTTTCAACAAGAATTTGGCCACTAGTTTTGGTTACTACCAGAAGAGAAGAGACTCTCCTCCATCATCCTCTTTTTCCTGCAAGCACAACTGGTGCTTCCCAGGAAGCACTTAAGATTTCTACTGATACACTTTCTGAAAATCGGAACCAGGGACTAGTGTTGGCCAACGTCCTCGCAAGAGTCAGTAAGTCAGTCTGCTCCACAATAGAGGTTATGGGCAGACTGAGGTTTCCTAAGCTTAATTTGCTCAGATACTCACAACGCAGAGCAAAATTCATCATGTACCACAGCAGTGCTGGCAATAGCAGACACACGAGGGGACATTCAGCTGTAGACTGTGTTCACTGCCTGAACAGCCTCTCTCCGACCTCCTCTGGGACATGAGAAGAAAGAAGCTTTCTTTTCTGAGTACTGCTTTGAAGTAGCCCGAGTACAACTGTTTGGCAACCCCCTTAAAATGAGAACTGCATCTAAATCACTACAGCATACTAAGACATACCAATGGGAAATACCTCCATAGAGATTGTCTTCTTGATCTTGCACCTTTATATTTTCAAGGTTCTTCACTTCAGTGGGGGCAGCTGCAATTGCTGCAGGCCAAATTAATGTGGCATGTTAAAGAGGACATCAGCACACCTGCTCTCTAATAAAGATTTTACTTCTGTTGCTATATTTATTCTTGTTTCACTCAATCCAAAGTAAATGCTATGCAGACTCAAAGCTGCTCTTTGCTTATGGGGAAACAGTAAGAGCCCCCAGGTACATCCAAAGCACAGAATTAGGTAAATAATTAAGTTACCTCATATACTCTCAGTTAATTCCCATGTCTGGATTTAGTTCGTATTTTCTGGGTTGAATATGTCTCGCTACATTAGCTATAACTATTCCAATAAAGTAATCTTCAGACTGTTTGGGGGTTCTCTTGATTAATGAAATTTCCTGGGATGGATTCTCCCAGGACCAACACGTACCAGGAAGAAAAGATACTTTTGCCTATTTGTGTAATTAGCACTTTTGTTTCCTACAGATTCATTGCTACAAGTATCTCAGTCACAAGGATAGACTTCATGTAAAAAAAGGTTCAAACAGCCCTTGTAAAGGAAGCCAGCCCATTTTGCTCAGCACGGACTCATCACCTGAAAATTTAGGAGAGGTGCTTTGCAACGTATGCAAGCTGTCAAACATACTACAGTCTGTTGCGTTAAAGGGCAAAGTAATTTGCAAAAAATAAAACCCCCTTGCATTCCAGCTTGTCCTCAAATATCAGAGGGGCTGGGGGCAGCTGGGCTTAAATTCTGAGTGATGCCCAATTCAGTCTTAGAAGTCTGGTCGTGTTCAATATATTGAACTATCACGATTACAGATGCACAAATAACACCATATACCTTCAGTCTAGTCCCATTCCATGAACTAGCATGGCTGTACTTAAGGAATTTGGCGAGAGCTCTCACAGCTAGACTAATGAATAGTGCAGTTTATTGAAGCAACAGATGCACAAATTCTTCTGGATTGCCAGTGATAAATTCACTGCCTGCAAAGCACGTGCAAATACCAAGAATATGGTCAGCACATCAAGCTCCCCTAGTGTTGCCAACATCCAAGGTTGCAGGTTATATTTCCTAGGGAACTTCTGTGGAATAGATCCCTTGCATATCAGTCGCACTCCACCCTGAAAGTCCCTTAAATACCATACCTTTCCTTAAAATGTGAATGTAAGTTTAATTTCTAAGTCACCTCCAGCAATTATGCCACACAGTCTGAATTACAAACAGCACCTCTCCACCAACAGAGGGAAGGGCATTGTACATTTTTGGGCTCATCTACACAGGTAAACTAACCAAACCATTTCCCAGCTATTCTGAAAGAACCCAGAGCTGTTTTCATATACGCACTCTAGCGTACCTTGCTTTGCAATACTCACAAGAATCCGTTTCCCTACTCAGACAAATCCTGACACGCATAAAATGATAGTACAAAGCTAGCTCAAAGCTTCTCAGTAGCACAAGTAAAATTTAGGTTTCCTGTCCCAGAGACTAAGGGCCAGGCAAGGACAAGCTGTTCCTGCAAGTGACTGCTCCACAATCCCTAGCAATTGCTTACAGCCCAAGTCAGCTTTGTAACAGGGACTGCTTCAGGATGAGAGCCTTGTCCCTCATCACTCACCTTAACCATATTGTCCTTATTTTAAGTACCTCTGAAACATACATGAGTGTCTACACTTCCCCCAAGTCTGATGTCTGTTTGCAAATGAATTAAGTGTTCAAGCTTTCTTTGAGAATGCCATTGTGATCTTTATTGGAACGCGTTTCTACATTACACCAGTTCCTTTGAAAATATTCACGTATATTTGTAAATCTATATCCAGTGTACCACAGGCACTCCTGGAATAAAAACAGAAGTACACCATCTATATACAGAACAGCAAGATTTCAAAATATACTGATGAAACATAATGCTGGTAACCTATGATTTTAGCCATAAGAGGTAACCAGCAGATGTTCAGATGCAGCTTGAACAAAGTGAGATTCTCCACATGGCTTCAAAACCCATCTTATTTGCATTTCCACCTTCCCCCCTGCAAGTCTCCACCACCAGAGTAAGCCAAATTGCGCTGCCAGCTTTATTTCCCATTTAAACTTCCCGCTTTTCTGGTTCTCCAGTCTAAACTGGAATTCAGGCAAGCAACATGTTAATGCAGAAAATTATAAAGACAGATCCAGTGTTAGGCAGTTGTTTCAAATCCAACCCCAATTTGAAGTTTATTACCCAACAATACCCGCACAGTCACATCTGTCCTACACCCCTCGGGCTGCCAGGGAGTGCTTCACACAGCCAAGAGGAGGTTTGCTCTGTTGTGTTTGCTCAGCATTGAGTTAGAGCCCACATCAATACTCACACCTCTCACTACTTTTAATGGTGAACGATTGTGCTCCTCATTCAGGACTCAGAAAAAGATGTTGCCAATAAAACTTCAACGACCCCGCTGTGCATACAGGGGATTTTGAGGCCCATCTTTGTGCTCCCCCTGCCCCGAGATATAACAAGTCTATTGCTCTTCCTCAACAACATTAACTCTTTGTGAGCTACAGCCACTTTACCACCCACCAACAGACTGCCATTTGCCCCGTAGGCTAAGGAAAGACTCACACTGCAAGTAAAAAGATACAGTATTTGTCAAGTTAAACTAAGCACGATGAATGAACAGCGCTGGAATATTACCTGTAAGTAAATAACAGCATCGCTGGTTCATCAATTAGACTGGGGGGAGAAGAATATGAGCTGTAGTTAGCAGATTGTTTTGATAGCAAACGTTAACTCAGGAAGGTTTTGGTTATTAAGAGTTGCAGGAGCTCAGCGTGGAAGCTTATACTGTTTACTTTGCTTATTAACACTCGGGGTGCATGTTTGGAGAGGGTGCCACGGCACACACACACTAACAACCTGTAATCGACTCGGGGGAGGCATCCCTGGACACCGTTCAAGAACTGTGGAGAAAAGAAGTGTCTCAGAGCAGAGCCGGGGGCTTGTGTCCCACAGCAAACCCCACGGCACCCGCTCAGCAAACCCGCACAGCTAACACCCCCGCAGCAGGAGCACGCTCCAGCCTTAAAGATGTGACTGCAAAGCTCGAGGCAACAAGGAGCAGTTTTCATCGTTAAGTTACTGCTTTTCCAAGGAAAACACACCACGTGCATAAATTACTGCTAACCTGCCCACAGCGCGGAGCAGCCTCACCCAGGAGGCGAGGGGCCTGGCTGCCTGTGAGGGAGACAGCGGGGCAGAACATGGCTCCTGCCAGCGCCTCACACCAGCACANGGGGGGGGGGGGGGGGAACACAAAACCCTCCCAAAGTAAAAAGCAGAGCAGAAAACATACCTTGAATTTTCAGAGGAGCTGCTGGAGACATCTCCTGCTCAGCTTCCAGCACGGCTTCATCCCAGCTCAGGACTGGGAATCTTCTGGAATCAGCCTCACNACCACAGCCCACCTGAGCTGTGTCAGCAGCCAGGGCCACCAAGGCAACGCGCCTCAGATGTGGGGGTCCCTCTCGTTTGCCAGCTCCGTGGCAGCAAATCAATCTTTCTTTCCTTAAAAAGAAAAGCTGTGATTCTGTGGTTTATTTATTTATTATTGGCTTTGTCTTGATAATGTTCTCCTTAATTGCCCTCTACCCAAATCCATCCGTAATTACAAAAGGGTTGCACTTCAATCCCACCCAAATTTAACTTAGCCCACACCAGCCTGCCTTTATCTACTTTGCACCAAAGCCTCTATTTACGGCTGTGGGGGGTGGGGAGGGGGTCTCAGGTCTTGCAGCTCAGCCACGGCTCCGTTCCCCCCCCGCCGTAGATGCCATCGTCCCGGCTCTGCGCCTGGACCTCCCCAAGCAGCAGCCAGAAGCCCCTCTGGGCGAGCGCGGGGTAAGTCTGCGATGCCTCTTTTGGGGTTCAGGTGATGGTTGTACTCTCTGCTGGTACCAGTCACGGTCCGTCTGCAGAAGCTGTCCTAGAGTGGGCCTTCTTGCACGTCCTGTAGGTTGCAAAAATATTCATTCATAAGCAGCCGGTTTTCAGCCCACAGATGGGAAGCTGTGAATCACGTATTAATTCTCAGTGCAGAGCTGAATGGAGAGCACGCTCCAAGTTCGGTTTTCCGATTTTTTTCTTTTTTTTTTTTTTTTTTTTAATGTGTGTAGTGTTCAGATATTTCTAAATCCTTATCTAATTCATGGGTTTTTTTCTGGGCAGGACCGTCCAGGCCCTGGTAAGAGCAGGTTCCTGGTGTCGCACACCCAGCTGGCTGCTCTTGGTGTTCTTTCGGGGGACAGGGGGTGCAGCCTTCTGCCGGCTGCCCGCACAAAGCCATGGTGGAGCTGTCCTGGTTAGCAGAGACAGCACGGATGGGTCCGCAGCGCTTACCTCTTTCCAAGAGGAAAGAGAGCAGAGGGGTTCTCCAAAAACTGCAGACGTTCTGTGGAGTTTCTGCCCTGTCCCTGATGGTGGTAGTGGTGAGGCACTGAGCTGGGGCTTGATGGCCATCTCTGGGGTCTGGCCCATGGAGGAGCAGTTGGATCTTTGCTGTGGAGTGAGGCTGTCTCAGCCCCAGCTGTAGCCACTTGTGACACTGACCTGAGGGTGCTCGTTCAGGTGGTGGCTACCATGCCAGAGCAGCTGAAGCAAATCAAAATTTAAGGAGTGTTGTCCAGGTGTGCGATACTGAATTATCAACTTCTGTACACAAGTAGAAGTGGTGACCTAGAGTAAAAAGTGCAATATAAGCAAGTTCTAGCAATTCCCAGACACTTCTACTGGCTATAGCATTTCTTGTTATGCTGCCAAGCTGATACCCTGCTTCCAGCTATGAGCCCCATTTCCACCTGCCCCCATGAACCCGCTTCAGCATTTTAAACCAAGTGCCCTGACCCTGCGTGGGACCTGCTGCCCTCAGTTTTTTCCCTTATACGGAATTTCTGTAACTTCTCTCCCCAGTTTGACATGAATGAAAACATGAACGATCTTGTGAATAGGAAATGTGATGCTGCATGGTACGTTTTTAGCACTGTGCATCAGGGATTAGATGCACAACTCCTGTTGCCATAGCTTTCATCCCTCTGAGACTTAACGTGTCACATAAGCTGAATGAGGTACACAACCAAAGCGGGGGGGGGGAGAGGTGTGCAACAAAGGAGGGAGCCACAAGCAAAGCAGCAATCCTTTCTTTTAATTTCAGCCTCATGATTCAACATTTATGATGTCAATAATTTTAAGCAGTAAACAGCAAGCTAACAAAAGCCGTGTGTGGGAGGGAGTTAAATCTGAGCTCAGGATGACTGGCATTCCTTGTGATCACTAGTCAAGCCTGCTTCAAAGACCTGGGTGCTCATTATGGACTCTTATTAGCACTGACAGCCTTCCCAAAGGAGATGCCAACACCAGAGCAGACCAAGAGGCCCTTTTAGTCTCTTGTGCAGTGGCCAATGCCTGAGTCTGGGTAGCAAAGGTAGGAAATTGTTCCTGATTCACATAATTATTCACAGCAGTCCCCAGTGCGCCCTGCACGCTGCTGGAGGGGGTGACAATAAATGGGAAGGTGTCTGCAGCAGTTGGTTCATTTTGTTTCCTTCCTCTGTGGAAGGGAAAGGGGGAAAAGTGACATTTCAGTCGAGGAGGCTTCCTTGGGAACCTTACAGATGAGTAACAAATTGTTCTCTTTGACAGTGTTTGTAAGAGGTGCCAATCCACGCTCGGGCTGTTAAGTAAGCAAGCAGCTGTTCAGTGCTGGTATGCTGGGTGGCTTTGGTTTTGCTTGGAATGAGAAGACAGCCACAAAAAAAAAAAAAAGGCAGAAACAATCCCAGTGACTCTGGATAGGTGGAACAGCTGTGACAAGGAAAGGGCAGAATTTATCTTTTTTCTGCTGCTTGGGTCAGTCTTTTTAGTTTTTAAACTTAAAAAAAGACACAAGTCCTTTAGTTATCTTCTGGAGGTTATTGCACGGTGGAGCTGTTACAGTTTGCATCAGATGATTGTATCTGTCCTACATAGGAAGCCATGTTCAGCCAGTTGAGTTTTCCCAGTAGCAGAGATGCCTCCAGTGTGTTGGATTGGAAGTGAACAGCAATTGAAGTGTGGGATTTGGCGAGGAGGTGGCCAGAAAGCATCTGTGTGTGTGTACCCAGGGCAGGTGGGCCAAAGCTGTGGGCTCAAGAGGGTTGTGCTGGGTCACACATCTGGGGGGAGGCTGCATGGAGGCTGGTGGGACCACACTCCACGTGCACTCTAATGGTGCGTTGCCGATTAGCTCTGGAACCAGACATCACAGGTGCTTCCTTTCCAGCTGTCCCTTCTGCCCTTTGCAGTTCTTTGGACTTTTCTTTCAGGTCTCTCTCTGTGACAAAAACGTGTAAGGGCCAGCAGGCAACCTGTCTAAGGGTCAAAGGAATTAAAAATCTGAGATGTCTTTGGGGAAAAGATAATAATGAAAGTGATGAGGCTCGATTGCCTTCGATCTATTTGCCTTTTAATTCCATGATAATGGGCACCAATTAGCTTATGGAAACACTCATCTTTGAAATATTCACTGGGATGCTATAAAATTAGCTTCAACTTGTCTCATCTTTTGGGGGGGGACACAACACGACAACAATCTAAGGAAAAGGCTGTGTTTTCTTTTTTTAATTTAAAAGAAAAGAAAAGGAGAGGCGGATATTATAGTGTCATGTTTCCACTGTTCCAAATATATTTCTCCCCAAATCAATGTCATCTTTTGTAGATACTGCTTCCCATCCTGAGCGGCTCAATCCCAAGGCAAAGTATCTCAGCGTTATTGGCAGTGTGGGTGTGGAGCTTGAACTGTGTTTTATTTATCTAATTTGATGCAGGGCTCCATAATGGAGAGCTGAGGAGGAAAAGCAATTATTTACAAGTCTCGAGAGACTGTTTTTTTGGACTCTTAAGGGAGCTGCCTTTAGAAAGTGATGCCCAGTAGTTGCATTGGCCAGGTAGCAGAGAGCTTCTAGTGTAGTCCATTTTTTTTCTTTCTAAAATTAAAAATCTACCCTGAAAATGTCCTTGCCAAAGACTTTCTATGGATAGCTTCACATGACCTGCCACCTTGCTGTTGCAGAGAAGCTGTACGTTCTTCTAGTTGAACAGCATTTGCCTGCGTTCAGTTCTCGGCTCTTCTGCACAGTCTCAGACAAACATGTGAGGGTTCGTCTGAGGTGTTGGTGGTAGAGCTCCAGCATTTATTCCTCCCCTTCAGCAAAAGTCATAGCTGGCCATGATGTCAGCAGAAAGTGTGACTTTGAGAGGGTCTTTCTCTGGTGAGGACAGATTGCCTCGTTCCTTAATAACAGAGAGAGCTGCCCAGAGGACCAGCCAGCCAAGTTCCTGTGAACCTCACTTGAATGAATCTGTGATACATTTTATTTGTATTTTTCATGCAATTTCCTAATTTGGCTCCCTCTAGCCTTGGGCTGGTCTCCCTATTATGGTATTTAATTGAAACAAAATATGTACACCACCTGTTACGTTTGGACTCTGAGCTCACCTGGGGTCTCTGCCACAATATAGATAATAATAGCTTCAAATTATATTTTTGAATTATTTGCTTTACACTTTGTAATACTGCATAATTAAGCAGGGCTGTATATAGGTTGTTTTTGTGGTACAAGTAATGGCAATTGTGCAGGGTATTTCTGTTTTTAATAAGCTGGAGGAAGACTGCATGAAGGAAATGTCAGAATCTTAACCCGCATATTCAGGCACCTGTATGTTTTCAGCAAATGGGCTCAAATTTACTCCTGCGACTCAGAATCAGGTTTTGACCCGGGAGATCTGGAGGGAATGACCTCTGTGCTGCCAATGTCTGTGCTGTGACTTCTTGTTGCCGTCTCCTGACTGTAAGGTAACATGTTTGTGATGCAGCTACAGGCTGGACACCCTTGTGTAGACACTTTTCATGCTCCAAGCGCTGAGCATAAATGTGTAGTAGTGCATCTCAGCCCACCTTAGGAGTTACCGCTCCTAAACAGACGTGCCCCTCACACATCTATCTGCCCTGCTGCTCCTGCCTTCCAAAATGAAGCTCTGGCTGTCAAAAGAGGAGGCTGTGAATAGGGAAGGAGAACACATACCTCATTCCAGTCCTCCCCTCCCCAAACAGCAACCATGCTCAGGCAGAGTACCATCCACTGTCCTAATTGAATATTTTCTCTGCTGTTTGCTGCAGCTTCATTTTCAGATACCAGTGACAAACAAGAAACTGCAGCACGTGCATATTTACACCTTGTTCTCATTTCAGCTTTCCTCCTGGTGGCTCCTGTGCCCGAAGTAAATGCAGGAAAGGAAGGTGATAATGGAGCTACAGATTAACCAGCCCTGTGATTGACTGAGGTACAAGCTGGGTGGAACAGCAATGTGGCGAGAAGCTTCCCCCACCCCCCTCTTCCAAATCATATATTTTTCAAGTTCACATCAATTACTTGCGTTTCCAACTGGATAAACTTGAATGAGAAGGCTTTCTGTAATCTGCTGACAAGACAGTGAAGCACTTTTTGTTAGCTCCTCCTGATGCAATCTAAATTGGGTGTTTGCAGGAAAGAAATCTAGCGTGGAGCTAGAAGAGATTAAAAAACAGAAAGAAGGAAAAGGAAGGAAAGATATTAAGTTAGAGTCTGTGTTAAGGCACTAGTTCTGGTCTCTTGTGCAGGGAAAACATGCCTTTTTGAGGATACAGCTGAATGAGGTGTAAATATGCTTGTGAAACAAAAGGTGCTTGTGTGCTTGTACGGCTGCTTCTGGTGAAATTCCTTTGAAGGTTGGAAGTACCTAAGAGAATCTTCTTGCTAATGTGACCTTGGAAACAGGCGTGGCAGGAGACAGCAGGTATCTGCATCCCCTGACATGGCGCTCACCCTTTTGGGGGATCCCTAGTGGGACAGAGACCTCAGGGACACCGCTGCCATGGGAAAAAGCAGCAGTCAGCCTTCACAATCAGCTGCGAGATGTGAGTCCGGGCCCCACTGCTTCTCACAAGAATGTCTTGCTTTTCCAAAGAGCTTGGACCCATCAGCTCCGAGGTTTATGTCAATGCTACAGCCTGTTTCTGTGTGCAGGGAATGCGTTGTGCTCTGGATGTGTGTGCACATACAGACGTGATGCAAACTCGGCACATCCGCGACAAGCTGCGTGGGAGGCACTGGGGCTTTCTTCATGTAGAAGCTCTGGTTAGATGGTAGTTAGCAGCTGTACTGCAAGCTTCTGCAGGCCTTGACCACCCAGCTGAACTCTCTGGGAGACCTGCTCAAGTCCTCCGTTAATCTCTTGATGGCTTTAAGCAGCAATAAACATCTATACTGTCTGAACATGTTACATAGCTCCATAGCAAATAAGATTTCCTACCTTAAGGAGCTTAATATTAAGATGGATGGGAGTTTAATTAGGTTTTTGAAACTAGACAGCTCTGTTTCTAATTTCCCTGTGCTTTACACAGTGGGCTGCTCCCATCGCCACTCTAGCAGTATCAAACTTTGTGGGAGGTGTTTTGCACATAACCATTTCTGACTTTTTTGTGTTTGGTATTGAACGCTCTGTGTCTGCTTTTGTGCTGGGTGAATTTTGACTTGCAGAGTGGTGTAGAATAAAGTCTGGCAGTAATGGGTAAATGTTGTCTGGCTCACAATTACAGTAGACCAATTTATAACAGAGCTACTATTTCACTGTATCATGTATGTGTGCATTATATTATTATTACAACACACAAGAAAACAAAGACTGGTCTTTTGCCATACATACGGTCTTAAACACAATTGCTTTAAAATACAAATAGAGAGGAGTGCATTGGAAGGCCAGAGATATTGCTACTAAAGCACTAAGCAAGAACAGAATCAAGATTCAATTTCCAGATCTGCTGCTGCTTTCCTGGGAAACATTATTCTGTATTGCTTAATGTCCGTGCCCAGCTTTCTTCTCTCTAGAACAGGACTGAGACTTTGCATCTTTCACATGTTGAATATAGTGAATGGCAGTCCATGTACTTTCATGGAAAATAGTTCTTGTCAAAATGACCTGGTTTAGTTGTTTGACGTTATAAATTTGGTTGACAGTGGTAACAGCAGAGCTATAAAAAGCTTAAACTATTTTAAGGTGTTTGGCTGCAAGCTGTATAATATTCTGATGATATTCTGGTTAAAAGGTGGTTGAGCACACAGTAAATAGCTAAGGACTGTGGAATGGGGATTTATTTTTTTTTCCTAGTGCAATTTCACAGAAACATGATAGCAAGGCTAAAACTGTAGGAAGGACCATAGGATAGTTTTATGCTAGTTCAGTCTTCAGTGGGCTCCTTACCCTCTCTGCCAAGGGAAGCAAGCACGTCGTGCACTGGACAGGGCAAGGAGCTGGAACATCAGAAGCCAGACTGAAAATGCATACTGTGTTCAGAAAAATACTTGTGTCAGGTTGCAGTGAATCTCATGCTTCCTGGGCTTCTAGGTTTAGCATAATTACACTTCCTAAACAGTTTGCAGTATTAGGACACTTGGCATTAGCTTCTTTCTTGGCCTGAAACCTCCTGTAGTCCATACCCATGTGAATTGCTAGCAAAGCAGGATAGTATTACTGTTATCAACAAGATCTATAGCAAAAAAGTCTCTTTGACCTTGGGTTTAGATTATGTGTCTGCTTTTACTGTCATTACCTGTTTGTAATTATCCCAAGGTGCTTGTGCTGAAATAGGATGCTGTGAGAAGTAGGACCAGGTGATAGTGTGAAGATCATGTGTTCCTTGTGAAAGTAATGAAGCAGCTTATCTGGGATTGAGAACTATGGAGTCATTCCTCTAGGAAAGAGGATGGAGAGAGACTCTGTAAGAAACTTGCTGCTCTCTTTAAGTGAGGACAGTTGTCTAAGTCCCAGGAGACAGGTATGTTGAGGGATAAGGCAACAGTATCTATTTTACTTTTGTGGATTGATGCTGAACTATTCATTACACAAGAAAAGCTGGGGGGAAAGGGACTGAAATGCTGGAATTCTGATAAATGCTCTGCTGTCTGATTTTCAGGCTTTTATCAAGGTGAAGAAACTGAGATATAAGGTATAGGATGGTGGGTTTACAAGGTACCCAAAAATATTTCCTTGTATCCGTGTTTTTGACTGGGACTTTGGGTTTAACACAGAATATTTTTAACTCAGCAAGGCAGTAATGTGTTTCTAGAGGCCATAAAACTAATGCCTTAAATGCGAACCTTTCACTGAGTGTAAGTCAGGAAATACTGCAGAGGAGCTATCTCTCAGATATAAAAATAATATGAGGGTAAGATAGAACTGGCACTAAAGTGGCTGAAGTGATTGGAGAAGCCCAGGTTTGAATCTAAATTTAGATCTTGCTCGGGCCTTTTCAGAATAGGTCATCATTTTAATGTTACTACCTGAAAAGGACCTCGGTTTATATGAATGGGTTTCTTATTGTGTGATAAGTAGGAAAACTTTGGAGAAAGGCTTGTTGGAGCACATGTTTGGCAATTGATGCATCTCCTTTGTCTTCTACTGGCTCCATCAACATGAGATGAGAGGATATGCACTGTGACAAGGTCACCTGTGCTGTTAAAACAGCAGTGTTGTCAGTAGCACTTCAGAATTTTAAGAATTGCTGTGGTTCCCGCAGTTCACACAGCAGCCTTGGCTTAAAGCGTTACTCAGGGCTATTAAACTCTCTATTGAAGCTTTGAAAAGGCTTTCAGCCTTGAAAATATTTGAGTGCTTCAGATTCATCAATGCTTGGTGCAATGTCTCTATAATACTCCAAGCTCAGTGCATGGGGACACAGCGGGTGCACCAAAGGTAAGATGTTTCTAATGTCTCTCTTGCATGGCAAGGTGAATAAAGTGGACAGGAAGGTGTGTAGATTTGCCCTTTCAGCATGAGTAACTGGCACGAACTGGGCTGCACAGGAACACCCCATCATTTGGGTAGGTTATGTTCCAGGGATGTTTGTGGGGATTATTTGGTTCATAATCTCGTTGTGCCAACTGCTTGCAGGTGTGTGACCACTGCCTACTATGGTGCTGTCTTTGGGTACCAAAAACTGAATGATCAGCATAGTTGTGGTACAGTCAAAATACAGCTGGATTTTGGCAGGTGTCCATGAATAGTTTTCTTCCGAAACTAAATTTGTAACAGATAAGAAAGAGAAAGCTTGATCAAAACTGTTGAAGACTGTGTCCTAACTTTCTGCCAAGGATAGATATGCCACACTTAGTTTGGGCCACAGACGATGGAGCTTGTTTGGCAGTGGGCTTGTTTGTAACGTGTTTTCAGTTCTTTTAAAATAAGATGCAAAACTGTCTGCAATGAATGCATACTGTTGGAGGGAAGCTGGCTAGGTGTTTGAGGAGAACAGGAGAGGGAGGGTGGTGCGTTGTTGGAGCTCTGTTGATAACCTTGGCAGAGGCCGTTTGCCTCTGACGTCTCGCTAAGCAGCTCCATTACGGGAGATGACAGATCTGGGGGTAGGAGAATATAGCACTTGTGAAGTTAAAAGCTTGACAAACTGTTGCTACAACAACTTACCTTTGCACAAGAGATTTTTCATAACAATAAACTTTAACAAGTGGGATTTGGGGACTGGTGTGTTCTTAGTAAATCCTCTCCAACTGGCAGTGTTGACTGCCAAGGCTTTGGGGAGCGTGAGTGATAGCAGGTCTCCCTTTGTCTCATGTAGCAACTGGAGAGACCGCATTACTGAGGAGCAAAGTTTAGAAGCCAAAATTCAGGCTGTCTGGAGCAGTTGGAGAATGCATACAGTCATTGCCACCACCTCAGCCCTGACTCCTGCAGTATACTGTATAAAGTCAACACTTGGGACACGGTCTGCAGAACGCCTGCCATCAAAGGTCCTTCACGTAGCTCTTTGTCACGTTCCACGCTGCTTTTTCTTCATAGTGTCTCTTACGTTCAGAGCTTCTAATATGAGGAGAGCGCGTGCCCTCACCCCCACCCCTGCTCTGGGTACTGGGACCTGGCAAAAATCATTCTGCATGGGCATTTGGGGTTACGGGGCTGCTACTGTGTGACTGGTGAATTGGGAAAAGCCTGTTGTCGCCCAGCCTGTGCCGCCGAAAAATCTGAGTTGGGAAGCAGTATCTCAATGGGTGTTAAAGCAAGCCGTAGTGTTCCCGTGCAGAACTGAAAAGCTCCTCAGTGGAACTAATTATGCTTGTTAGGCCTGACAAAGTCACTTCTACAGCGCTGAACAAATACCGGTGAGATTTTAAGTTCCTCCCACAATTATTTGTTTATGATACTAGAAAACTTAATCCAGGTTTGTTTATACCCAAGGAGCTCAAGTATAGGAAGAACATTAGCAGTAATCAGAAAAACAGCAGCGGGTTTAGCCGAGAAAGTTTTGCTCTGATAGTCTTCAGACTTCACAGGGGCTAGATGCAAACCCCTTGGTAGATCATATTCTTTGTGATAGGATTTCTCTATTCCTGTTTCCTCGGGGTTGTTACCGGTGTCTTGGTTTACTGCAAATTCCTAGTTGCAGTTGGAAACCCAAACTGATTACTTTAATGGACTGACACTGATTCTGAAAGAAATATTACTGAAGATTTTAGAACTAATTTTCTCTTTATTTGAAACTACCCAAGGCCTGCGAGCATATCTATTGCCTGAAAGGAGGAGTGTTTTCTGTCATATCAGTCTCAACAAACTCCCGCTGAGCTTCTTTTCTGTGATTTGCAAGCCGTAGTGAGCTGAAAAACTTTGCAGCGGTGGCATGCAAATCCATCCTCCGCTCTTCTCCCAGGGCTTGTCGAAATAGCAGAGGAATTGTCACACATCCCAGAGTGGCAGAGATGATCATCAGCATTGATGTTCTGAGGGAGAAATGTGAAGTGGGAATTCAGGAAGCCCTTTAAGAAGTTTGGATGTCTGTTGGTTTTGCTTTTCTTTCGGTCTCCCCACACAGAACTTCCCACCTTTCTTGCACAGTTAATTTGAAAATCAGCAATCTATAGAAAGAGCAGTCGCCTCTGCAGAAAGAAGTAAGTTGACGGGTGACTGTTAAACGACTGATTCCGCAGCTGGCATCAGCTGGAATCAGTGTTGTCATGCTAGCTTAGGCTACAGCTGTGCAGTGTCTTAAGGGTCAGAGAGGAAGGTAGACTTGGGATCAAAAAGAATATCCATTCAGGGAAAGGAAAAGTAGTGAGAAGCTGCAGACATCCCTGTTTTTCCTCGGGCTGTGTGTTGCATGAGGCAGTTGTGCTGTTTCTGAGTGCAGAGGGCAATTCTGCTGGTATTCGTAGCCCAGCTAGCTCATCACGCTGGCTTCATTTGCTTCCTCCTACGCTCCTTGTGCGGTATGGGTAGGATGCCCTGAGGAGGAAAACACAAGATGAAAAACACATAAAAAATTCAAGGAATTTTTTATTAATAATAATAAAAAAAAATCCCCATATGTTTACATTGTTATTAGAACCAAACAGTTGCATCAGCTCAAAGATGTGAAGGAGAGGTGGAAATGCAGTGTTTCTGTGTTAGATATTAAATTTAAGTCCCTCTCCAAAGCAGTGCCTGTAGTGCAAGGGGAAGAGAAGGGAGCGGCGCAATGTCTGAGAGACTCGGTGCTCCAGCCATTGGGTATGAGAGTCTCTTGCTGTGTGTGAAGCACAGCACCTGGCACGGTGGCTCTGCCTTCTGTAATAACCTTCTACTCTGAAGTGGGTGAATTGACCCTCGAGGAGGTGAGTCGTAAAGGAGGCTGTGTGCCCTTAGCAGCCCTTTCCCTCTTGACGTTGAGCCTGATTCTGTCTCACTCTTCAGGCTTCCAATGTTACAAAGGTTTCTAGCATCTCCTCGTTATTGCTGGACCTGTTTGGACTCCATGGTAGACAAGTCATCGCCTGCTGCAGGCGGTGTCATCTGATGTTACAGAGGCTGTAATAAGTCTGAGTGCCTCAAGCCTAACAGGCATTTGGGATCCTAGAGTTGTTAGTGCCATCGAACCTGTGCTTTCCTTGTTAGCTACAAGACAGTGGGGTGTTTTTTTGTGTAGACTGGGCCTTTGAATCTCATTCTTATGTCCTCTCCCACTTTTCATTTTTCGATTTGTAAAAGAAAGGCAAGGCTGAGGCCAAGACAAGGAAACACCCTGTTCAAAATGTCACTGTTGAGCATTTGTGCCAAAGGCAAATCCACAGGTAGGGGCTGCTTGAAATAGTTTCCTGTCTAATATAAAGCAGAGTGATGTGTAACTTGGACTCCTGATGTGAAGGGCTGAGGAGATTACAAGGAGAGCAGACCACCATGAAGATGCTTATGAGTCTGTCCTTACACTATTCTGATGCTTTCTGTGCAGCCATACAATACAAACATTTTTTGCCTCCCCTGAATGTGGGGTGCCTTGTCCAGGGTGGAGGGAATTTCTATGCTAAATTTGTGCAAAATGTGGAAGGTCCGTGCATCTGGCCATTCGCCCCTGAAACGGAGTGATGGGAGAAGGTTGCCACAAAATCCACAAGAGTTCTTTCGCTTCGGTGTGGGAATCGATGTTCCGCGAGAAGCCAGATCCCCTGCTTGTAAATCAGTTCAGCTTGTAATATCTGTCAAGTGTTTGGGGACACCTGGGTATCTGATGCTGTATAAATGTCAGTTGTTATTACAGTTTCTTGCTCGGGTTATTGATTTCTCCCCTGCTGTTCTCACTGGGATGGAGTGATTTGAGGTCTTTGGTAGATCAGCTCTTCCTCCTCCAGCTTGTCTTGCTTACACCCCGAACTGGAGGGTAGTTAGCATGTCTCATAACCAGATACAGCTTTCCCTGCTGTAGCTTTTTGCATGCCTTCAGCCCAGGAGGTTAAACAATGCCCAGCTCCTGAGGACGTACTCTCTGGGGCAAAGAATATCTTCTGTGATCCTTGTAGTGATGTTCTGTGGACTTTGTATTCTGCTTCTCCAACGCACACATCCACGCCCACTTACCCTTTATCCTATAAATTCTGCTCTCGTTTGAATGAAAATATGTTCAGCTCTGTTATTTTAGTCTGAAGGACAAAGTTATCATTCTATCTCCTAGCAAATGTGCTGCCCTAACCTTTGAAAGATCGGCTGTGAAATATGAACCTTTGACAGGATCTGATTCCCCTGGAGTCCCTGCAGTGTTTTAGTTTAGCACTCAAAGCTGCTTCAGTTAAGGGCGGNGAATATTCTTCTCTCCTTCCCCTCCCAAGTCCAGAAATTCTCCCCCGCCCTGCTTTTCCCTGCAGTTGTCACATCAAAAACTTTCTTCACTTGTCTAGAAGGGCAAAAGGGTCCAGTTTTGATTATTTAGGCAGGATTTATCAAAAGCACTGTGTGTTTCTGTTTTCCTAAGTCAGGAAAGACACTGGACTTACTGGGTGGAGATGAGTGTGTCTACATTAGCAGGGCAGATGCTCTGCTGTCTTTCAGGGACACATGCTCGCTGAACTTTGGTGTTTCTAAAACTTTTCCTGACTTTCCCAAGTCATAGAGATGCTTCCAAGTGCCTTTAGCCCCAAGACTGCTCAGTCCGTTCGCCACTAGCCATGCTAACAAAACTTTTAACTGGTGCGGTTGAGTGCATGTGTTTTTCATTACCTGTGAGCAGGTCAGTCTGGTGCCAGAAGCATCACTAGCTGTGGTAAGGAATAGCTGCTCAGCTGGTGTACGTTGACTGTACGGTAGTAGCAGGGCATGTTGATTTATAGAGCTGAAGGTCTGACTTGCTCATCTTTTTAATTAGTATCAGATATTTGCCTGGAAGCACTCCTTGGATCAACGTGTCGTTATGCCAGGTGCTTTGGAAACACAGCATAAGAGAGACTTCAGGTCCCAAAGAACTTGCAGTCTGTAGTGCAATTAGAGGTGACTGCTGCTTGAATCTCATCTGTTAACAGTTGCTCTGCTAACATGGAGTGCAGCTTGGATAATTACCCTGAATATCACCCAGGTAAATCTTAGAACCAGCACTTCCAAACACTGATCTGCTAGCTGTGCTCAAGCTAGCTAATTTAAAGCCTCAGTGGTACATCAACTCCTGCTGCAGTTATGTCATTTAGTGCCACGTAGATCTGACCAGCTGTGATCAGAATCGTAAATACAATTATGTGACTTGACCAGGACAAAGAGCAGGTTGGTGTCAGAGACAGGAGCAGAAATAACATTTCACAGCTCTTAGGCTAGCATCCTGCCTGCTGCATCTGTACTTCATCGGCACATCCTGGCAGAGCATTACCAAAGCTAAACGATTCCAACAGAGCAGAAAGGGCATGTGGTTCCTCTGTGCTTGGCAGGGAACTTGATACAAACGTAGGGAAGACAGGAAGGAGGAGTCATGTTCACCTAAATGTGAATGAGAAACTTTTATGGGGTTTTTTTCCCCTTTTTTGTGTGCGCTGGGAGCAAGGGGCAATAAATTGGAGGATTTTTATGTCTTGTGCAAAAGCTGACGTTGCTAAAATATCACATTATTGCAAGCTGCCATAAATGAGCTTTTCAAACAGACACAGCTGGACTCTGTGAATATGGAAGCAAAATGATTACCGGAAGCCATCAGCTGGTACTGGAAGAACTGTAGGAAAGTCAATAACTTATTAGCACTGGTTTCTGGATTATCTGGTTTCCTAAAGAGACTCCCTCCCCCACTGCTCAAGTAAACGGTGGTGTTTTTTGTTATGCAAAGCCACAGATTATGTTATCCCCTCTTACACTCCCTGCTCAAAATCCTGGCGCCTGAGCAGAGTGAGAATAGGTCTAAGAAATGCCAAAGGCAAGGCAGTCACAACTCGGGGTTTGTCTAAAAGGTGCTGCTGTTCTCCCTCTTTGTGCTTCTTGGGAATTGTATCTTGTTTCAAAGATACCAGTGAAGGTCATTTCTCTGGTTATGACTCTTGCTGTGGTGAATGGGATACCTGAAATGTGGGAGCACCCCTTCTCCATGCCACTGTCCTGCTCTGAACAAGGCTTTGTTAGGTATTACCGTACCTAATGGCAAAGGGCTTTTGATATTACTCCAGTGGATTCTTTTACTTATGTTGATGCTACGACTCTGATTTAAGAACGGGTGATGCTGACCACAGGAATACTCTGGCATGTCCACGTGGGTAATCTGAGAGGGTCCTGGGAGATGATGTCCAGAGAAAGGGGAAGTGCAGCCCCACCCTCTGAGTCTTCATGTCATACGTGGTTTAGGCTGCAATGCACAGATGTTCTTTCTGCCTTAGGGCTGTTCAAGCAGTGCTTCTGACAGAGCTGTTTGATAAGGCTTCTTAAGGTCCAAATGTATTTTGGAAGATGATAGTGAGAAATAGTTGAAGGACGTGAACCATCTCCAAAATAAAGATCGAAGGCAGAGGTAATCCCTGTGTGTTTAGAGCATGGGAAGAAAGCATGTGTAGTGATGGTGAAGCAGCAGGGACGAATGCAACATTTCCTGTCTTTTTGGGGTGGAGAAGTCCCTGGTTTAATTATGTTGGGGTGGGTACCAAGTATGCAAGGAAGAAAACCTATTTGACCATTCAAACTTGAGGGAGAAGAGGTGCTGCCCCATCCTTCCCAGGGCCTTCTAAACACTTTGTGTAGATGTTATGGCCGCTCTAGAAAACTCTTGGAAGCTGTACAACGGTTGAAGGTAAGAAAAGAGAAGCTTGGTGCTTGGATACTGAATTTCACAAGGGGAATTCTCCTTTGCTTCTGTCCTCCTCCATATACACTAAATTAATTTACTTACTTGATGGACCATAATATCTCTATCACTAGGAAAGCAGAATGTATACAGCTTTTTATATACATATTTCTTGCACCATTAAACTAGTCTCCCTATGAGAGAACCTATGAATAAGTTCCAAGAGGTAACCTAGAATGTGTTAGGACATAGCTTTCTGTAATAAATATCTGCACTTGGCAACTCCTTAGTATGCAACCCAGTAGAAAAAAGTAGACTCGTAAATATCTGTGGTAATAAAAGGGTCTCTATATCTAACATTCTTCCATTGTCGGAGCCTTCCTTCGTGGTGGGGTGGGTTCACATGTTGCTCAGAACCCTTTGGCCCTGGTTTGTGGGTCAATATGACTTGTGGAAATTAATGAGGCTTATGTGCTCGTTATGACTGCGTAACACAGGGGGGTTGTCCAAAGGCAGAGTGTTTGTAGGAGCAGCTCTGCTGCATTCCCAATTTCTTTGAGACCTGTGAAAGATCGTGGTCAAATTTGACAAAAGGGCTCTAGTCTCGGAGCCCTTGCATTTTTACAGGCGTTTTGAAAATGAGCAGTTCTCAGCTGGGTGTTCCACCTCCAAGCCCTCTGCTTCCCACTTCGGAACTTGTCGGTGCCCAGGCTGTCTCCCCTGGTGCCGCGATGTGCTTCCAACTGCGCTGCCTGCCCTTCTCCTCCCCACCCTGCTCCCAGCAGATGGAAAAAAGGGGGCAGGAGGCTGGAGAGAAAAAGCTTGTTAACAACATTTGTTTAAACATTTAGCACCTCTGCTGCTGTTCTTCTGTACTGAGTACACATGACAGGGGGTAATTTATGTCCTGAAATTACAATCCATATGAATTAGCCTGGCACAAATACATCATTTCCTAATAATATAGACAAGATGCTTCAAGGAGTGATGATGAGTACAGCCCTTCCCTATATGTTCTGCTTTACCTGCTGAGTAATTATCTAATCATTTTCTTGTAATGATATAAAAGGATTTTTATTCCCCCTTCCCTCCACCCCCATGATGCAACAAGTGCTGCCTGGAGGCTGTGGTGTAAAACAAGGTCCAGAAATAACAGCAGTAGATTGACTTCTGTGCTAACACAACTGTGCCCTCCAGGGAGAGTACCCTGCCCAGGGTCAGCCTTTAAGGGAACGTCCACGCAGGGAAATTGGTGCTGTCAGCTGGTGTGATGTGTGGTTTGGGGTAACTTCCTTCTCTTTCATTTCAGGAATGAGAAACTTTCCATTTATTGCAAGATGAGATCTTAAGTGTGAGTGGTTACTGTGGGACCACTAACATTCCGCACACTCACACATCTTGCTCCGGTTATGGTAGCTTGTGCTACTTACCCGTACCTTAAATAGGTTACTTTCAATTTCTTTGCTATGTGGTTTATTTGCAATCAAAATTCTTTATCAAAGCCGCCTTCCTCCCCTGTGTTTTCTACAGCATCAAGCCCAGGGGTTCACTGAAAGATTTCGGCTTCTAAGTTCTTCTTCAATATTAATTGTTGAGTTGCTAATTAGCGAGGGAAACCCTGGGCTAGACTTCTCTCTCCCTTCCCCTTCCCTGGCTTACTGACTTACCTGTTCAGCTCTGAGGCGCTCAGGGACAGGAGATATCTCTCCCTCGCCCATGTGTAGGACCTCGCATAATCCTGTTTGACTGCCTGGTGTTACCATAGTAATAAGTAATGATTAAGAAACCTTCTTTGAATTCTGTTTAATAATGTGGAGTCCTTGCAGAGCTAATGATCAGAGAGGTCTGGGTGAGCACACCAATGCTTGGATCATTTTCTTTGCTCACAGCACATCAGGTGCCAAAATCCAGCCAGAAACCTTGGAGGGGGCTGCTGTTACGAGGTGTCTGTGCTGCTCCAGGCCAGCCATACCTACTGCTTGTGTAGCTTGAGGTGTGCTGTTTATTGGCACTTTCAACATGCTTCAGAGATGCTTGGAGAGAGAGGATGGCACATGGAGCCCCTTGTCCCAGGGATGTGACTCGGTCCAATGCCTTTGGAAGCAGCAGTTGTGTACGGTTAAGATGGTACTTAAATGCTTTGCAGTATTGGAGCCTCCTTGTGTTGCAATGCTAGTTAGAGATAAATTGTGATATGATTTCACCTGAAGCCTGGTTTCTTTGCTTAGTGGCTGTTACACGTAAATTTTCAGGAGCTTTCTTACACCATTTCTCCCTTATCCATAGCTGTTGTATGAGGGTGAGCTGTGGTCGTGCTGATGCATCTTGTGTTATGCTGTCAATTTATTACCTCCCCAAGATGTAATAAACATTATCCAAACGCTGTCCAGCTTGTGGGCAGGGGAGGAAACAGAATTCACGAATGCATGAGGATCTGCAAGGGAAAAGGAGAAAGCAGCTCACAAAGGTTTTTCATCAATTCTTTAACCTTGTGGCCTTATAGCAATAGTGAAGTGAGAAATTACTTCTTTTCTCCTGCACTCCATGGTGCAGTGACCTTGCTGGATAATTACCTTCAGGTTGTTGCAGCCACCTGGTACAATAAGGGAGAAAAGAAAACCTCATGCATGTCAGATGCTGCTTAGGTGACGGGTGTCATTGTACTGGGAGGCAAAGCCTGAGCACTGAAATCGTGTCAAAATAACCCATTGACACCATTAATAAAACCTCATAAATAAGCAGGCCAAGATGATCAGTTTGCTCTGTCCTTACCCAGGCAAAACTCCCCTTTACCACTAGTATTTGTAGTTTCCATTGTTAAGAGCTCATTGCTGGCCTTGGATACGAGGGTCCTGTGTTCCTGACCCCGCGCCCACTGGCGGTCCCAGCCTTACACTCTGAGAAGCCATGTGGACAAAGGGGAAACTGAGGACTGGAGGCACAACAGGATTTTTTCCAAAGCTGTAGGGAAGCTGCAGAGCAGAACTGGGAACTTTAGGATAAGAACTTAAGGTGTGAGATTGTGATGGTGTGATTTCAAGTGATACGAGTTTGTTCTGGCAGTAATTAATTCCCCAGTTTAGCCCACTCACTGCTGCTCTTGCTTAGGACTGGCTCGATGAATCCAATGTTTTTGTACCAGTTTTGCAGGGCTCGTTCCATCCAAAGTGATGGTGAAGAAAATCCTGTTGGAGAGGTGTTGCTGGGCCAACGTTTATTTAATTTTGTTTGATTTTTATAAAAGCAAAAGGCCTTACCGTAAGGCCCTGGGTGTCTCTGGGGTTGAAATATGAAATCCATAGCAACAATAAAAAGCAGTCAACCTATCACATAATGCGCGTTAACTTAACCAACCGCTCTGAAGCCTTTCAATGACAAAATTAATAAGAAGAAAATGTGTTGTCATGTGATGAGTTGCTCTTCATTGTGAGTCTAAGTACATTAACACATTTACAACCTCAGAATGAATTGTGTATCTCTTGACTGTGTGGGTTTCTAATTGAGATTTGAAGTCCTAGATACTATTAGCATGCAAATCGGGAATAGTGGGAACAATAATAAAAATGATCTTAACCTACTGAACTACAGTAACAATACTGTAGCCAGAAAGGGATAATCATGCAAGTAAGACGGCAGTTTAGCTTCTGGAGATGAAGATTTAGTAGAGAACAGAAAAATACACTAGGCCTGTCTGGGTGCTTGTGGATATATTATAATCTGTGTGAACACCTCTTGTTGCTCTTCGCCACTGATACTGTGTGCAAATGCCTCAGCACTGAATTGGGTGGAAAAAATGATTTTGAATTGTGAGACTGATTAACCGTAACTGTGCTGTCAGAAAGGTTTGATTTTAATGACACTGCTGGTAAGTTGGGGTTCTCTGGGCTCTTTTCTAGTTCTATGGTATTATTTACAGTTGTAGTTAGAAGAGAGAGCCACTCCAGCTAGTAACTTGTTTCACAGTGTATCAGAGCCTCTAGTACAACAGGGATGAATTATATTCCTCCGATAGTCGTGAATTACTGGTGAAATCACTTCAGTCTAACTTACTGAACTGGATGTCAGGGTCAGGCCTTCTGTTTTCTCCACTGATGTGCTGAGTGGAGAACTGTGTCTTTCTGAAACCGTCCTTCAAGTGCCGGATTCTTCCAAACCTCACTGCTACTCATCCCTGTGAGGGACAGAGGGAAATAATGTAAAAGATGCTCTGTATTGCATGTTCAAGGGATGACAACTATTAAGAGCTTATTGTGTTTATCTGTTGCTTTCAAATGGGGCTGCCAGACTAAGCTGGCTCCAGCCAGGATCTTCCCATCAACCTTACACCATTATCTTGGGTTTCTAATGACATCATGTCCATTCCATCGCTCCTGATGGTCCACTTTAGCCAGGGAAGAGGATTATCATTCTTATTTTATTACTGATGACAGCATGAGATTTTTCAACCACCTGAAAACACTGTTTGGCTGATCACTTGGTAAGTTATTGGTTTATTGTGAATTATGGACTTCTTTCCTTCTGCTCCCAGCAGATAAAAATGCATTTCCTTGCAGCTAATCTCAACGTAAAAATCAAATCCTGCCTCCATCTATAATGCGTGATGTGATCTAAGCATGGACTGGCATAGAAGAGGCTTAATGACAACAGCCATGAATGCTAGGTTTTGGGTCTGATTCTCTTCTTGTCGAGAGCCTGAACCGAACACAGTCAAAACTTGCCAGTGAATTTGATGGGCCCAGTTACAGAGACCTTTATAGAGGAGCTGAATTCCTGGAGTCGCTTATGGAAGATCTGTTTGGCGACATCAATACCAGCTCTTCTAACAGAGCGTCAGCCTCAGGTGACAGCGCAGTAGAGAACCTCTACTCCACACTGGTCCTTGTCCATAATCCTTTTTTTGTCGGGCTGAGGTACAATTGCACGTAATTATTTGCAAGGGTATAAAACCCACCTGCAGTGCATATGGTGCTTAATGCCAATGTACTGTGAATTTCTCAGATACCTGTACAATCATCTCTTTGTTTTCTTATCATCAGTATTTAATATTAGGACTGGCAAATAAAAACTTGCTCTCTCCTCTTCCCCTTAGTTGTTGCCACGCTTGGATTAAAGTGGGGTTTTTAAAATAAATAAAAACTTAAATTGCATTTTATTTTCATACCAGCTGCTAACTCTCCGAGACAGATTGGGAGATCAATTATCACAGCGGTGAATGAATCTAATTTTTCAATATAATTTACGGTAATTCCATATTCTCTGCCCAAGAAGCAAATAGTGCTGGCTTTTTTCCAAAAGTGAGCTTAGAAAGAACAACAGAAGAAGCCTCACAAAAACAGGAATGCCACTAATACAGCAGCAAGGACTCCTGGTCTTCCAGTGGTCGTAATACCGTGCCAAAAGTAGGGAGCGCAGTGCTTGTTTTGTGTTCTCAGAAGAAACTTGTCTGGCAAATTCTGCAATTGACATTGGGGAGGGAAATAATCACAGCTGAATTCTGAATGTTTCTGTCTGATTTTTTTATGGAGGATTATGGCTTTTGGGATTCTGTTTTCTCGGGTCTGCTCGACTGCTACTCAGTGCAACAGGAACTCTTTGTTGAACTTCATTGAGCTCTGGACCATAGTCCAAATGTCAGATTCATCCCTGTGTCTGTCACCACTTGTCTTTAAAAAGGGAGATATGGAGCACATTCAGCGGCTCCACTGCCAGTGGGTCAGACCGCTGCAGGGGATGCTAGTGTTTAGCATTGCGCCTATGCTCTGGAGCATGGGAATTGCATGAGGAAGGTTTGCCTCTAAGTATTCGAGGTCAAGAGGCAGGATGGCAACTCTGGCTGATGATCTGGTTCTAGGATGCCAACTCTTTCCTGGGTATCACTTCAGTTATTGACTCCTATGGAGGTCCTTAGCGTTTGTGTGGAGTTGCGCCCAGATCAACGGAGCCCAGTACAGTGTGGGAATCTCCCGTAGCTGTGGTTGTAGGACAGGTCTCCATCTGCGTGTTTCTGGCCAGATCCCACGGTGCTGCCCTCCAAGCAGGACTGGTGTGACTATGCCACAGGG
Source organism: Ibidorhyncha struthersii (assembly GCA_013398815.1). Taxonomy (NCBI): domain Eukaryota; kingdom Metazoa; phylum Chordata; class Aves; order Charadriiformes; family Charadriidae; genus Ibidorhyncha; species Ibidorhyncha struthersii. The sequence goes on along the minus strand of VZSZ01003099.1, from coordinate 225,988 downwards.
ATTCTTGCTGGCTCCGTGGCACACACTTGCATCCAAGTGTACCTCTCAAATGTCATGTAGTCATTTGTAATCATGAGCAGTTTATTGACTAACGCTTAGTGGAAGGAATTGAGGCAACCCAGTTTCACGTGGATGGCACTCTCATCTTTCTTCT
>VZSZ01003099.1:88950-225800 GCA_013398815.1 Ibidorhyncha struthersii | reverse complement strand
CCTGGAAATCCTTGAAAAAAACTTAATATACCTGCTCAAATTATATTGTACTAGTAGGGCTTCTTGGATTGCAGTCAGGACAGTGCCATTTGGCAAGGGAGGCCAACGCCGTAAGCAGTTTCTGAGCACTTATGTCATTTATTGAGAAGTATGTTGTTTAGCATGCACTTCAAATGTGTTTAAATAATTAAAATAAATGGCATGCATAAGTTAGGCAGTGGGGGGGGAAACCAAAAGAGGCTGCAACACTTGTTCTCTTCATTTAAAAACTCAGTAACTAAATCTCGCTTTAGATCTACCAGGAATACAAATAGTGCAATTAATTGGCAGTAATTTAGAAGTCCTCCATTTCAAAAGCCCCAGGACATACAGATTGGAAACAATGAATCTCTTAATGTCAACAATGGTTCTGCACATGGCCTAAGACGCAAACAAGTGGGGAAAGGATTTTGCTTACTTTTCCCGTGTTATTTATGGCTTTTGTTCACTTAGTGACAGCACATTATTGTATGGTGCATTAAAAATTCCTTCCCAAAGCTGATCGGATTGATTTCTCCCCTTGCCATTAATGCACAAAACAAGAAATGATTGTATTCTTTCAGTGCAAAGTGGACCGTGAATCTAGTAACTATATAAGGCGTAGCACAAACACTTGAAGCTCTCAAAGAACACAATAGCATGAAAGAGGTCCCTTGCCAGGTCACGGATTTTTCTTTTTTGCTTGTTCACTGAATAACTGCAATTTCTCTGTCTTTTTTTTTCATATGTTTGTACAATCACCATTGTCCTTTGCAGTCTCTATGATTTGCCATATTAGGCTTGAGACCTCTATTCTCCAAATGACAAGTTCAAATAAAGTAAACACCACACCCTGCATTTTTCTCCAATTTTGGGGATGTGCTGTTTCAGTTCTCTGATAGATGGAAGGAGCAATACCTCTTCACTCCACAGTACTCTTTCTGCAGAGGTAGAGAGTGCTTTTGAACATGCACGGATTGCACAATGTAATGCATCACAGGAGATACAGAACAATATTTCAGTAGCCAAAAATTCAGTAATAGATGCTGTAGTTGGTGTGTTATCGAATCTGTTTACAAGCGAGTATGTGTGTGAAATAGCGTGGCTGAGACGCAGGATGGGTACGAGGCTCTGTCACTTGCCATGTTGGCAGACTGGAGCAGTGCCACCCTTTTTGTCTATTTAATTTGCAGTTGGGACAGAGACTTGCCTGCTATGTGCAGGCAGTGCACAGTGGGGTCCTGGAATTGTTTGTATTCGTTTGGAGTTGCTCTGTTATAAATAAGCGGTAGCTGAATTGGCCAAAAGGCGTGTGAGAGATTACTGCTTTGATGTTTAGAGTGAGAGCTTGGTCTCTGCAAGATACTTTCCTGGAGCCTATGAAAGTCAGTGCCATTAATGTTCCTTCTTTGTGTTAGCACACGCTTTTGGGTGTTCAGGGATCTGCATAGACTCTTCCACATTCTGTGACATTTGCAAAAGACTTGATTGTTTGCACCTCTGAGCATTTAGGCCTATAAATATTTATTAACCTTCTCTCAGACATGTATCACAGCTAAGGCAGAAGTGACCTTCCCTATGGCTATGCCTGGGGAAGAGGGGAACCCCTTCTGTGAAATAGTGGTGAAGGCACAGGATTCACAGCCCCCGATACTTTAGCTACATGCAAGGTACTGCGGAGCAGAAGAGAGCCAGAGGGAACAGCACGGGTCAGAAAATGGGAGACGAGGGACTGCTGAGAGCAGGAACAGTTCCGAGCTCAGATGGCAGCGCAGCCAGGCGGGAACTCACTGGCAGGGTGAGCCACTTGAGGGCTGCGTGGGCTTCGAATTGCTTTCCAGTGCCTCTTCATGAAGGTAGATTGTCTTTGCAGCCTTTAGAGAATGGGAAAAAATATTCACTTCACCTTTATAAGAATTGGGTTAGTTAGCTGCTGGTGCTAACTAATGGAGTTGTTTCTTTCAGTGTTAAAACTATGTAGCTGAAACTGAAGTCCTTATTTTAAATCTCCTGGATGGCTGCAAGGGATTACTTCCTTTGCCTAAGTAAGCCGTTGCTGACAGCAAAATGAAAAGTTGGCAGATGTTGCTAATGTTGGGACAGACGGACTGTCAAGATGGAGGTGGTCCAGGCGCTGCGTAAAGCACCTGCACAGGGAGGGATGTCCTGGTCACTGGTGGCACTGAGATGTGCAGGAGGTGGAGAGGAGCCCAGCTGCACTAAGGAGCTGTGTTTAAACCTGACCTGAGAGGATCAAAGTGAGTCAGTGGATTGACCAGGGGAAGTGGTAGACAGGGCAGAAGCAGTGTTCTTAATTTGTAGAGAAAAGAGAAATTAACCCAGGTGTCTGGAGGGAAATGTTTATTAACTTCTCAGCACAGCAGTCAGCATCCTTCCATCTGGTGTGCCCCGACTTAAAGCATCAGGGCCAGGGGGAGGCACACTGGCTTATGTGCCAAATTAGACTAAAAGAAGTTTCCTCCTTTGCTTTAGGGTACCAAAGATCATGAGGAATGAGATATCTAGAGGAAACAGGAAGCCTTCTCACAAGGTAACTATTGATTATTTAATGAGCTGATAAATAACAGGCTACAGAATAATTGCACATTTGAGTTTCTTTGGCCTGGGCTGGCCTCCCTTTCTCAAAGCAGGCACAGGACTGCAGCCACGGGTTGCATGAACAAGTTGTGTGTGATCCCTGGTCACCCAGCCTCAGTCTGTCCCCAGGAGGGCACCTTTGTATTGGTCACGCTGCATCAGAAGGTCACCTGTCCCAGCGCATGAAAATCAAAACCCTGTTGAGCTGTTGTCTTTAACAGGTTTTAGTAGAAATAGCTATTTCTCAACCCTATGTTGAACTGCGGGTCTGTTTCTGTTGATGCTATTTCTAGGGCTCAGTAGTGACATATTTATTCCCCTCTCCCTGTTCTAGCTATTACCTGAACTGTACTCGGTGCTCAGGGGTTTCTGAGCACCAGTTTCAGTGGTCCTAAATCACAGGGCACCGGTTCTTTGTATCTTCAGAACAGCTCCCATGTAACCTGCTTATGTGGTACGTCAGCAGGAACTTGGGAATAATATTGCTTTGGAAATCTTAAATACATGAAGAAGACCATATACCGAAGAGCTGAGTTTGTCCTTATTATTGCTATGACTAAGATGGCATTACCAGGGATGCATTCATCCGTCTCTGTGACGTTCATGCTCTGTCCCTTTAACCAGAGCACTGCAGTTATAAATGCTCAGTATCAGTGGTTTGTCCTCATGTGAATTGTGGCTGAAGTCTGACCTGAGACAGCAAGAGGAAGATCATTTTGAACCTGGACCCAACAAAAGTGCATGTCTTTGGTGATGCTGAAGTGGTAGCCAGTAACTCTCACGTATAATCCAGTATGAGTTTGCGCTGCTTGGGACTACTCCTTTGAACAATTTTCCTGCTGTTGGTTATTTGAACCTTGGACTTTAGTTGAGGAGTAGGAATTGGAACAGAATTGAAAAAAAAAAAAAGTAAGAATCTTAAAGAGATATAGACAACACATAGCTAATGGAGATTGCAGAAACATTTTGATGTTCATATGCTAATTGCATCCTACTTCCTTACAAACTGCAATCACTTCATTGTTTTTGTGCTGTGTGTTTTTTGAAAAGATTTCATTGAAGCTTCCCTAATGAGGCTGACACAGAGAATGAAAGAGGTATGTTACGGATGGAAATTTCTTCTGGGTGCTCCATGTTAATTCTTCTTTGATTTCATCTTAGCAAATTTGTTCACTTTACAGGCAGAAACCAAAATTGGTTTAATTGAGAGACTAGCCAGTCCCAAACTGACATCCTAGAAACAAGCTGTGCTCCTTCTGTTGTGTGCCTGGACTGTGCAATTGGTCAGGGAGTCTGTGCGGGTACCACTGTGTTCTTGAGCTGTTGCTCTCCCTGGGAAGAGCAAGAGGGAGAGGTGCCTTGGCAGACCCAAGGCCTCTGGGAGATGGTGCATGTCCTGTAGCAAGTACTCCCCAGGTGTTGCTGCTGGATAGTGCAGCTCTGCATCGCTGCATTGTAGAGCCCAAGCCAGGCTTATGGTTTATTGGTATAATTCTTATGTGCTTTAGTTTTGTGAGGGCTGCTGGAGCCCAGACAGCTGCTCCAAGAACTGCTGTGACTACATGTATGCTGGAAGGAGTCCTTAGTGCCATTAATTACAATGTCTATAGGCTATTTCTCAATTCTTTGCATATGCAGCCAGTAACCCTGTGGGCAGCAACATAAAAGGCCTTTTATTTTCTCTTCTAAATGTGGTGCTGCAATAAAAAAAAAAAGTTTTTAATAAATAAGAGAAGGAAATTAGGTTGTTGCCAGGGAAGGGTGCTCGTCATTGAGGTGGTTTCTGTTTTGTGTCTCTCTTGGTTTTATTTATGTTGTAGACCTCAACCTCTAGTGGGGTATGACAAGAACCCCAATGCTTCTAAAATTGCAGCAGAGTTTGAGCTGCCTCCCTGCCACAGCTCTCACCTTTCTCTATCATTTGTAACATCAGGTGATGGAATTGAAAGGACAAGTCTGTATTTCTTGCCCATACAGCAACAAAATGTGTAACACATTTGGAATCTCGTAAGATTTCCAGACCAAAATGTTTTAATAGTAAGTAGCTACAGTTTCTGAAATTAGCCTGTCTTGAGGGTGAATTCATATCAGAACACCTCTTTTTCCTTATTTTAGCACATGCACCTTGGGAAATGATGCCACAGAATCTGTGGGAGTCTGAGATTTTTAGGGCCAGAATGAACTACAAGATCATCTCGTCTGACAGCTAGCATAATGCAGCATTCGGCAATTACTGCACCAGGATGGTGTGTGGTGCCCCATCCAGCACACCTTTCACTGATGCAGGCAGTGATTTAGAGACTCCACATGAGGACAAGTCAGCTACGATCCTAGCTGAGTTGGTTCCAGTGGTTAATCACTCCTCACTCTTTTCCAAAGCCTTTGGGATGCAGTTATCTGTTGGGAACAAACGTAGCCCTTTTTGCTGTTTAATGGACGGGTAGAAAAGTGACAAGAAGTTCAGAGGAAACTCTTATTATTTAAAGCAGTAGCTGTATGATGAGTGTAGTTGCAACTCCTGGTTCAGAACGATAGTCTGTGGTGAATCTCATCTTTTGTCCTGTTTGAAGAAAAAAAAACCCCCACCCTTGAAACATCCTGTTGTTCCCATATGAAAATAATGCATTTGAGTATGACAAATCACATCCCACTCAGCCAAGTCGAAGCCTTCATACTCATTAGCTTTCTGCTTGTTTCACTCTTTTTGATGCACCTGGCTTCCACCTCCACTCCTGCTAACATGCTCTCTGTTTTCCCTTGTCGAACCACATATTTTTGGAGTCATCAAAGACAGGCATTGCCGTGTTTAAAGAACAAACTTTTAATTTGATGCATTATGATCAGCTGAAGACAGATTCCTTTTGTTCATGTTTCTTTGCTTAGACACTTGCCAAGACAAAATGAAATGTAAAAATAGCTGTCCTTGTTTAAGCAATTATATTTAATAAGGCTTGGAGGGAAGTGTGTTCTAGGAAATATGAGAGGGTAAGAACTGAAGGACTCTTGTCACTTTTGTCCTGGCTTTGTTACTGATTTGCCATTTGGCTCTGACTCTATGGCAGAACAAGGAATTCATCACTGGTGTGTGGTGTGTGTGCCTGTACTCTGTGTGTGAGCCTATACATCCAGTGGAGAAGACCTCAGACGTGACTTGGATCTCTTCTTAGTGGCTCTCCCAATGTCTGAGCACATATCAAAGAGTGCTGAACTCTTAATATTGAGATAGGTGACTTATTAAGTTACATGTAAGTTGCAGAGACAACAACTCTTAATTTTAACAGGCCTGATAGAGTTGTGCTTGGATGAAACAAGTGACGGTGGCAGGCCTGAATGCTTTGGTTCTCTAGCTGCTGAAGCTGGGTAGCTGAGTTTCTTTTCATCCTGTTCTCATCTGTATTATTAAGAATATAACGTCCTGAGGACAAGAGACTGTTGCTTGAAGCCTGTACAAAGCATGACGGGACCTGACCTCAGTTGTAGCCTCTAGTCGACGCTGTGGTGCACGTGATGGAAGGGTGTCATGAGCCATCTGAGAGAGAACGCTAGTACGCAGCCGTAAGGGAGAGTCAGATCCTGGCTGGGGCTTTAAGGGCCTCTTGGATAAATAACATCCTATGAAATAGATAAAAGCGCATGGCCTCATTCCTTTCGGTCCTGAGATTTCTCAGCAGTGTTTCAGATCAAGTCCCCTGTTACTTCAAAACCCTCTCCAGCACTTAACATTCTACAAAATTGTATGCATGTTCCCTTAGGTGATATGAAGAAAGCGACTGCTGTTTGCTGCTTGTGCAAGCAAAAAAAAAAGCCATTGCCATTTCCACAGTTTAACAGCTCAACTAAAACAACAGCAGTGACTCTATCAACAACAGGCGCACACAAACAGCACAGCCACTTCCACTGTGCGAACTGATCAATTGAAATTGATTCTTCCAGAACGATGGCAAATAAACCCCCACATTTTCTAGGCTCTCTGCACAAAGCTTATTGTAGAGTCATGTAAAATATTTATGCCAAATTCATTCGGAAGCTGTAACTTACATTATCCACAAATGAGTTCAACAAAACCTTTTCAAAAAGCATTTTACTTTTGAGCAGAGAAGTGCTGTACTGTCTTCAGCGTTCTGGGTTTGAATGCACACACCCTCCCTTACAATTTTATCTGTCCAGGAACAATTTGCATTTCAGGGAATGGTGTTTAAATTTTTTATTTCGTGTCTGTTTGGGAAGTCTGTGCCATTTTGGGTTTTGGTTTCTATGTGGGTGTTTTTTTTTCTGCCTGGTAAATATATTTTTCTTTCTTTTAAAAGAATATATTCCATTTAAGGGCTTGAATTGAGGAATTGGCTTTGAATTACTAGCTCTCCTGCCGTTTCCTTGGGCAGATCTAGCTGCTTTTTGAAACTTGGCTGGACTTCGTTATCAGCAGATGTGAACATCTTTTAAAGTTCAATTAAATTATACTCACTGTACTGCCTGTAGATGAAAACTATTCTTACCTTTATTTTGTAGTTAGAGGAACCAAGAGGCTTAAGGTCCCACCTACACAAGGACAGAGAAGTATCTGTATAGCAAAGATGGGGATACCTGCATTAGCTTCAGTCGTGCTGACACAGGTGATAAGGCTGTGCTGGGTGGTGTTTGGTCTGGATTTATTGAGTAAGAGTTTAGATTTTTCTACTGATTCTTAAATTATTATATGTTGACTTTTCTGTCTTCACTACATATTCTCCACTGCTGAATTAGATGATCTATTGTGGGATGACAGACCAGTGGTATCCAGATCTGCAAGGTCAGTTTTCAGGGAGATTTCCTAAAGGAATAATGCTTGCAGGGCTGTGTTGTGTTGTCCCATCAGTACTTTCCCAATATCTAATGACACACACACACACACACCCCAAGTTTCATGGAAATCGGTAACAGAGTGTTTGAGACATAAAGAAGTTACTTTCTACACTGAGAAGAAAGAGAGCCAAATTGTTAAACTTCCCTTTTTATGGCAACCAACTGGCCGGTCAGGCTGCACCTAGCTGAAGCCTAACCAGGGTGCGCTGGCTTTTGCTTGATTACGTGTCATTGGGAAGAAGTTGTAATTGCTGCAGTGGGAAGATTAGGGGAAACAAGAGACAGACCTGCAAGAAACCAGGTTGTGTTTTAACTCGGCTTATGGGAACGGCTTGCTTTGAGTGGAAGTCTCCTGCCGGCCCCAAATGTGCAGTGGAGTAATTTAGTTAGCACTTGCTGTCCTCTGCGATGCTTTATCCTCGCACAGACAGTTTTCAGGGACACAAGGTGATGACAGTAACTTCCATCCATGTTTGTTCCTTAGGGCTGCTGTTGCTTTCTGGAAAAGTCTTGGGTTTTTTGTTGTTGCTAGCACGGGTCCTTTACTGCCCTGACTCACCCTTTACGAAACCTTTTTAAATTGCACAAAATAATGAGCTGATTCACTGGTGGAATTTTCTTTCCTTTCACTGAAAGGACTCGCCTCCATCAAAGAGGCAAATTAGCTTGCACCTAACATGGCCCTTTGCTGCATCCCCAAAAACATCCTTGTGGTGGGAGGATGCTGCTGCAGTGATAAATATGCTACTTTCATTATTTTAATAATTAAAAACGCACTTTAAAAAATCCTTCTGCACACACTATAGGAAGGTCTAATGCATTTATTCTAGCCTCTCACGGATCCTTAAGGTTTTATGGGCACTTTAAAGCAGAAATAAAGATCCATTTTATATTCAAAAAACAGATGTCTTTCAAACTGCCATCCTATTCCACACAACTGTAGCTATTTGCTCTTTAAGATGTTGCATCTGGACCACAGTCTTTTGCCTTTCCTCTTCTAGAGGTGTGCAGGTTTAGGGCAGAGGAAGTCTCCTGCTCTTTCCCCAGCCCTTGTAAACACATGCTAGACACACAGTCCGCACAACATCTGGAAACCCAGAGGTGAGGGATGCTCTGTTGCATAGTGATAAATGCTGTACATAGGGCTATGTCTGTATTCTTGTGATGCCAGGGCACTGCAGATGGGAGTGCCTGGCCCTGTGTGCTTGTTGTCACTGTCACGTGCTGTGGGACCGGAGAAGGGCAGCCTGGGTTGTAGCTCAGCCAGCATGTCCCCCTGCCCCAAATGTTCCAACTGAACATCTCCATCTTTGAGTGTCCCTTTGGTATTTATTGCCTTCCCGTACTTGCTGACCTACTCTGAGGTACCCAAAAGCATTCATGGGCATCTCGCTTGTAAAGATGGACTCGTGGCTTGAAGCAGAAGTCTTCAGAGAGGTCTGCCCCTGTCTTCCTCCTCGCGTCCAGCATAAAATGTACCTAACTGACGTGTTGTGGGCTAGCTCAGAAGCAGGTTAAATTCTAATATACTTATGAACTTACAATATGGCTGTGGCAAGTATCCCTTTGCTTCCATTTTCCATCTGTAAAATGAGGATAATGCTGTTCTGTTCCCAAATGGCAGCTCCTAATGAAGCTCACAGGTCCTGCAAAGTATCCAGATCTGTGTGGTTTTGCTTCTGAAATTATCCTGGCACTGCAGGGAGAGGAGGTAACGAAGAGTATTGAAGTAGCAGACATTACACAGCTCTGTCTTTGCTTGATTGGACTGCAGAATATCAAAGGATAAGAAAATCCAATGAATTAAAAGGGAAGTTCTGTTCTGCAGAGTCATTATAGCAGAATAATGTAGATGCAGTTATTTATTTTTGAGATTCACCCAAGAAATCTCCCAGAGAAATAGAACTGATGCATCTGGGCTGTTTGGGATATATATTTGTTTTCATTATTACTTTTTGGCAGAAAATGTCTTCCAAAGGAAATAAATACAGGAAGATATTAGATGGGAAGAATTGGTGATTTTTTTTTTAGGATCTGCTTTCCTCCCACCTTGCTTTCTTGTATTTGTGTGCTATCTTGTTTTGCAAGCTCTGTTTCATTTATAATGAAGTTTCTTTACGTTTGATTGGCAGCTGAGGACAGTGCAGCATATCAGCCGCAGTATAAAGGCACTGTGATGAGTGGTTTAGGAAAACACAAGGAAAGAAAAGCACCAATTTCACTAGGTTTGTTGACAAATAAGTCACTTTGGTTTTTTTATGTTCCCTCTGCTATGAGCAGGTTTGGTGTGAGGGGTTTCCAATGGTGCAGGTGACCAGTGTGCATCGTCACGGTCGGTGTGACCCCAGCTCTGCCGGCCGGTGGCACCGTGGTCATTGTGCAGCTCTGATGTGCAACGCTCTCCTAACTGCCAGCTTCAGCAGCGCACCCTTCCCGTCCCGTTCTCTTCCCATCCATGTTAAACTGATTTTCAAGTACAGGACACGTATTTATGGGGCTAAACTGATTTTCAAGTACAGGACACGTATTTATGGGGCTCCCCATTAAACTGATTCTGCCATTTGACTTTCAAAGTACAATGGAAAAATCCCTGCAGCCCAGTACAGTGGTAGTAGTAGTGCAGGTGAGGATGGTGTACTGACTTGCTAGATGAATCTGATATAAATCAAAGCAGGTAGTTAAAATGGAGGAGAAATGAAAAGAGACTTCTTTATTACTAGAAACTCTAAGTTAGTTTTCAGCAACTGAATTGGGAATAAGGAACACAATGTGCTATACCATATTCTCTTAAGAAAAAGGATGCGGATGAAATCTCTCCTGAGTGAAATAATGAGGTTAATAAGGATAGCTGTGCCTTCCCAATTAGGGAACATGGGAGGCCAGCATATTACTGTCTTGGCAGACGACACTATGATGTCCAGCTGGGGCTGATGGTTTTAAAAGTTATAATAAGCAAGCAGATCAAAATGTGTCTGTGTAGTAAATAAAATACATGCCAATGAGTGGAGGGGGATTTGCAGGCAAACTGTTCTGTGCAAAATTACATGCTAAAGGAATCCATTGCCTAAAAAGGGCAAAACTCTACAATCTACAGCTGTGGATTTTGTGCTTCTCTAGAAACCTTGGATGATCATCTCAGCACCTCTGGTGGTGAGGAATATTTACCAAGGCAGTTTGACAGGTGGTGTAATTTGGTAAAATGTCATTATTTTGTTCTCAAAAAAAAAAAAACAACAAACAAAAAACCCAAAAACAACCCAACAAAAAAACTCAAACAAAAACGCCATGAGATTTGGACTACAGCTGCAGCGTAAGGTGGCAGTGAGAGTGAGAAGCTTTGATTCAGGGTCTTTAAATTACACCAACTGTACACAGCTTTGACTCGCAGTGCAGTCCAGCCTGGCAAAAGATGCTTTCTTCCCAGGTCTGCCACGTGGTGCAGTTGTATGGTACCTCCAGCTTCCTCTCCTTCCTGCTCACAACTGTGTCAGGTCCTGAACCCCAGGAAGAGCTCAGGTGGGGAACCTTAGGCAAAGAGAGATGAAATTGAGGATTTGGCTAATGAAACTTGTGTGAACATGGACTTAAACGAGACTTTGAGGTTAGTCTCTAGCACTGCTACGAGCCTCAGAGGGGTGAGAATAGATCTTCCGCGCTGTTGGGTATTTGCTCGGACTGTAGCCTTTGGAGCAGAGCCTTGCTCTGTATTTCTGGATACAAAGGTGTTAACATAGTGTACTTAGGACATCTAAAGTAAAAGAGCATTTATGCTTGGGGGAAGAACGAACCATGAAAATGTCTTGAGCGAGTGAAGAGAAGGGACAACAAACCAAGGGGAGGTCGTAGAGATGTGGGAGGGAGGGAGAAAGCATCTTTACCACGCTTCATGACAGGGGTAATAGTGTATTCTTTCCTCCCTCAAATTGGATCTATTTTTTGTTTTAATGTTTGCTAATATATGCTAAGCTAATATTGCTTTTCCAAAATTGAGAGTTATGTGCCACTGCTGCCTTCAGTCACCGTGGAGTTAGCAGGAAGGGTTTTTTCATAACTTCCAGCAGGATATGATGGTGAGAGAGCTTTGTATTTATTTCACCTGAAGAGGAATTGCAGGATGATAAGGTATGACTTCGTGAAGAGCTGAGCTGACCTTGCTTTCCCTGAAGTCCAAAATGGAGGTTCTATTGCTATCACTGTACTGTCTACAGGACAGAAAGGGACTTGCTGGGCTAATCGTCTCCAATTTCCATTAAGAAATTACTTCACTATTGAAAAGTCATGTCTGTTTTGAATATTTCTGAGAAACATGAAAAGGTTTCAGTTGAAAGCCATTTGTTATTCCTGTCACCCTGCTGGAAGAGGACCCTTTGACAGTTGGCTTGCTGGTCAGGGAACTCTCCTTCTGGGGCTGCTCTTCAAAGCGGGTGACCCTGGCACAGCCCTATCCCCTGTACCCTTGGCAACCCCCGAGCCTGAACCAACGTTTGCCATCCGATGCTGGAGAGCATCACCATTCCTTACCAAGCTTTTGAGCACACCAGCCTCCATTCTTGGTGCACTTTAATGGTTATGGACCTATTAAAAATGCCACTTTAGCTTCCTCAGAATGTATGACTGATGTGTATATCCTTTGAATGTAAGTAGCTTTGTACTTCAGTTCGCTGCCGCGGTCTCTATGCTAGATGCATGGAAGAAAACAGCAATATAGCCAAAAGCTACAATCATTTTCTGCAGATATTTCCTGTTTTTTCTTGCACTTCTGATATATCAGATTACCTTATTGGAGCCACTGGTTGAATTATAATATTGTTTATTACAGCCTATCAATCAGATTCCAGTTCCTATTACTGATAATGTGCCTTTCCTTCAGCAAACGCTATAAAAGAAAAGAGGGAAAANAATATTCTGCAGTCTGCAGGAAATGTCTAGAGATTGGGGGGAGGGGGGGAAACAACTCCAAAAAAAATCTGCTCTTCAAAAGACAGATGATAAAATTATTCCATCTCCTTGGGTTGCTTCATAAATATTATCGCCTCTACAATTCAGCATCTGTTTGAAATACATATAAAAATAGGATGGTTTGTATCATTATCATACAATCGGAGAGCAACATGTCATACTCTGTGCATTCTACAAAGTTCAGGAGGTACCACAGCATTACACACCAAAGAGATCAGGCTTAAATTGTCCAGTTGTGTATTACAATGCAATCAGTGCGTTTTGAATAGCGCTGTTCAAGCGGGGTGATAAAGTGGCCGGTTAAGGGAAAGCAAACCTACAGTGGTGTTAGAGATACTGCAGGCTGAGTGTGGTTAATATACAGCTGGCATCTACAGGCTGAGTTGAGTTTATTGAACAGGTTGTGCATTTCGTGAGCGCAAGGGAAGCAGAGGGCTTGGGTCTGAGCAGGGGAGAGGCTGGGAGTGCTGATCTGATGGGAACTAATGTGCAGGAAATCACATGAGTAAGGAGAGCAGCTTCTCCTTGTTTATTTTTGCTGTCATTTAATTGTCCTACAAGCTCAGGAGAAGGTAAAAGATACCTTGATTGCATAAGCCTTTTTGTTCTTTGTTAGTATAATTGCAGTAGTATAAAGAAGGGTGGTCAGGTCAAGCATTAAAAAGGCTGAAACGGTGAAAAGAGGCGCCTCAAGTAATAGCAGCTTTGGAAATGATTCTCCAGAAGTGGATCAAAAGGGAAAACCAAAACATCATGGGTGCCATGCTCTCTAATTTCACTGTTAATAGCAGTCTGAGGGATGAAAAATTGACCCATTATAATGCTACTGTTACATGATTCTTCTCATCTAAAGATTTCAAATGCTCTTAAAAAAGAGGCCACATTAGTCCTTTCCAAGGATGCAAAACACGGAGCAAAGGAATTAACTGAAACTTGCCCAAAGCCACTCAGTATGGTGGAGTTCAGAAGTCTATCCCCTGACCTGAGCTGTTTGTCCATCCATTGGCATGTCCTGTCCCTTAGCAGAATTCTGGGGGAAAAAAAGCCTAAAATACTTGTAATTTTGAACTAACTTAAGTGTTCTTTTTATTTCTTTTGAAAACTCCTAATGGAAATAACTGTTTTTTCTTAGGGGGAAAAATGCAAAAACTTAAAATGAGTAAAAGAAGTTCACTTAGTGATAAACACATTCTAAGGTGTGAACATGACAGAACAAAAAACCCAAGGCTTTATATTCAACTTTCGATGAGTGATTTTCTTGGGATTTGTGCCCTTTATAGGGCTCCTTATGACAGAGGATGGTCTTGTAATTTGTGGTACTTGAATTTCACTGCAGGCTCTTGTAACCTGCTGCAGAATGTTTGTTTCTTGTCTCTCCCTCAGCATCCTTAAATGCGCTGATGTTACAACACCAAAAACCCTCAGAGCTTTCACCCAGGAGCACAGAAAACAGATTGCAGCAATGCTTGTGTTGTCCAGTGCGTACTGTTGATAGCTTAGTGAATTAGTTTTACTGGCCCGATTTGCACCTTTGAAAACAGCATGTAACCTTAATCTGCTTTAGATAGTTGGTTTAAGGTATTTACAGGATACCACTTTCCTTGGCTCTCTTTTTCAGGAGCTGTTTAGTGTCTGATTTCTTTAATGAAAGAGGATTCAATGTTTCGTTTGTAATGAATATGCTTAAAATAGTCTCCTGGAGAAGACAGGCAACTGTTCACACCCTGAAAGTCACACCACATTGCATCCTACACCAGCCCATCAGAGGAGGCAGAGGTAGGGGCCAGGAAGGTTTTATGCCAAAATTTAAAATGGAGCGAGTGCCTAGATTCTGGGAGATCTCTCTTGACTTTTTTTTTATTTTCAAAGAACTACAAGAGGAGATTGAATACTTTTTCCTTCAGCTTTACAGTGAAAACTAGAATTTTGCTGCTGGAATATTTTTAGCTGTCGGTGTTGCAGGGAATAGCATGGTCTGATCTCAAGCTCTTTGGCAGGCATCTTTATTACCTTTGAAAAATCTGGGTAGGATGTGATCTTTGTTATGCTGGTATGAGTCCAGGAGATGCAGATCGAGGTTTTTTTCTTTGTGATGAGACACTTCCCTGCAATGCAAGAAATGCAAATGCAATCATCCAGCTTTACCCCTCCCCTCCAAAGCAAACAATAATCAAAGTGGCTCTTAGAGGCTGACATACAACAAAAAGCGAGAAAATAAATGAACCTGACCAAGGCAATAACTAATCCAAATCACGTGCAAAATAACCCCTGGGCCCTCAGCCCCCCACTCCCCCCAAAAAAAAACCCCGAACCCAACCAAACAAAAAACAACCAAAATTGCATCCCCACCACCTCTATCAACAATAACTTACATAATGAGGTAATTTCAGTTTGATTTTTAGGCTTTATGATTATTGCAGTTTGGTGTGAATCTCATCAATGTTGTTTTTAAAAATGCTTTCTCTTTGTGTTCATTGTGACATGATATAGAGAACCTTCAAAGCAGTTGTAAGGAAAAAGGAGTCATTATTTTTGATACATTATGTACCGTGGTCCAGGTAAGGAGTAGCTCAATCCGTCCTTCATCTCTTAGGACTTAAACACAAAAGGAAAACAAGATTTCAAGCTTTTGAACATTGAATCAGTGACAGAGAGTGTACACATACATTTTTAAGTGACATTAAGGTCACTGAGCATTCATTCTTAGAGAAAGGGTCATACTGACATGGCAATTATTGATTTGGTTGTTGTTTTTTTTTCTTTAACCCAGACACGCTCTCTTCCTGTGTGTGTTTGTACATATCTTATTCTAGTTTTCCCTTTTCCTTGTGCTTCAACCTATTGCCTTTTTTAGGTGATTAAGTCACATAATCGTAGAATGTCCAAAGGTGTATGGAAGGTTTCATGGTGCAGCCCTGTAAATGAGAGCCCTGGGGATGCCCCTTCCGAAACTGCAGCCTGACCCGCAACACGCCGGGAACACGGCTCAGGGGCTCATCGGTAAAAGTGTCTGCACAGTTGTGTTGACATGGCTAATCCCAGGAAGAGTATTTGTGATTGACTGTGGTCTGAGTCTTGGGGCTAGACTTTAGCTGATATAAATCACTAAATCTTCATGAAATCGGCTGGAACAGAAGGGTTTGGAATAACGGCTCCAAGCAGGAGGTGAAAGGCTAGGGTGGCTCTGGGGGATGGAGAAAGCAAAGGCTGGGGCTGGGGAGGAGCAGCTGGCGAATGCTAAGCACGATTAAGGCGTACATGAGCTTTAGGCAGAAAACTGGGCTCCATGGCTGATGTTACCGAGTTGTCGGTGGGTGCACCGCTTACCCTCACTAGTGAGCTGGATGCTAAGGTACGCGCAGGCATCAGCCGGAGCGTCAGCTGTCGCAGAGAAGAGGATCTCTACCGGGGGTCTGGGCAGACCCACATGCCAGCCCTGTCTTGGTGTGCTCCCCACTGCGGCAGGGCTTTTAGATAGGCTTCTGCTTTCAAAGTGCCAGTGTAGCACTTTCTCTTCTCCTGCTGAGACACCCAGTGTCTCTATTAGCTCGATAATTACTCACTGAAGTTCCTGTTTTCATAGCAGTGATAACAGTTGTTAATCACATGCTGTGCTAGGATTATACCTCCTATGCCAATCCCATGCATTATTCTGAAAACTTGACACACACCAGCCCAGGAAGTATATTAATGCAACTGGAGTAAGTCATTAAGCTTTCCTTATTGTGGGCGTTAAGCGTGTGAAGATGGAAGTCACGTTCAAAGATATCTAATGGGGAATCACAATAGTCTTATGGACAGCAAGTTCATTCTCCTGTTTTTCATCTGGGGACAGGAAACAGCTGGCAGAGAAATGGGATGAAAGTGGCCGTAAAGAAGAGAGCAGCAGAGGAGCACAAAGACAAAACTGTGTTGTTGATAAATTCCTGAAACTGTGGGGACTAGTAGGGTTGGCCTGTGAAGAAAAGTATTAACACTATATAGACTGGATGGGGTTTTCTGAACCAGAGGACTAAACTGATATAATTAGTGAAACGGCAAGTGAGCTGATGCTGCAGAAATCGGTACTTATTAGAACATCCTCTAAAAATAGCTCTGGTTTAAGTCAGTTTGTATCAAGCAAAGTAACAATACAGTAAATCTCTGCAGTCTGTCCATCTATTGCCAAGTGAGAAAACAAAGGCAGGCTACAGAGAAAAATAGCTAGCGTATCTTTTTATAGAAAAGAAAAATTCATACTAAGTCATCTTGTGTTTGTATGTGAAGCATCTCTTTCAGTTTCACCAGCACAGGATGGAGAACTCGTTTGTGCCTAACTTATATCTGTCTAAGCATAAACCCAATTTAAAATGCCCAGCTGTCAGCAGAGTGATGGCATTGTGTGAGTATCTCATGCTGCCCCTCAATATACACCTGCCGTGTGACAGTCGGTCATGAAACGTTGAGTTTGAGGTGTTGCATTATTGCTCAGTATTGTTTATTGCAAAGTACAATGTAGTGGAAGCAGAGCTGAAGGGTCTGTAAAGCCCAAATGATAAATGGGAAGAGAACTTGTAAAAGAGTCTTGCAAAAAAAAGATGTCATCAAAATCTGAGCTATAGGGAAAAGATAGTTCAATTCTCACCTACTTAATGCTGGTGGTAGTCCTTGTAGACAGTCCTTTTAGTGCCCAGTCCTTAACAGCTTTGCCTGGCAGGCGGGGAAATGCTAAGCAGGACAATGCTAGCCAAAATGTAGCACAGGATCGAAAAATTCTCCTACTGTGAGTACAAAGCTAGTATCACAGCCGGATAGACCTGCACTGGTCATGGACCTATTCCATACATATCTATATCTAATCTAAATATACATCTCTGATTCAGTTAATTCTGGTCTTTACTAATCTAAAATACTGTGAAGGATTTCTCATGCAGCCTGATGTTCTGCTCAGGTAGCTGGAATGTGCTGTGGTGGTGATAAAATCTCTTGCTAAGCATCCAGATTATGTGGATGTTTTGGAGATGCAAAAGAAGATTAAGTGATTCAGGTGAGTGTTTAAGCAATTAGGGAAAGCTGCTGCTGAGGAAAACAGGGTGTTTCTTCCTCCTTTCTGAGCCCCTGAAGGAATATCCCAAGTAGATCAGATCCAGCTCTGAAAAGACAACATGGACTGTTTGTTGAGCAGTTAAATATAACTCAACAGCAACGGGTATTCCCCTTCAGTTTCCTGAGTTCATTATCCTTTATACATCAACAGGACAACAAACTCTCCAGTCTAAAGAGCGTCTTCTTCCCCTGAAAACCAGGAAGGAGACTTTTGTCCAGCACACAGCAGAGCGCAGCAGCGTTCTCGTTAGGTGGTCCCTGAGCTGCCCCAGCGAGCAGTAAGATGTGTGAATGGGACACTGCGAGGTGCTGGAGGTTGCTGGCTGAACTTTCTCTTCTAAGTGTTTATCCAAAGCAAAATAGAGGGGGGGTGAAGGGGGGTCAGGGGAAGAGACAAAACACGGCTCAACAACAAAATGACTGCTGCAGGGAAGGAAAAAGCTGCTTTTATTGAATGATGCTGGCACAAACAAAACCAATCTTCTTCCCCTTTTGAATTTATTTTTCCCTGCTTGCGTTTTGCATAATAAGGCTGGAGATCCATTGCTGTTCCGGGCCAAGCTATGGGGCAGTTTCTCCTTTTCCTTCTCCTGCTTTTGTCTATCAAGAGGGTTACTCAAGCCAATTCAGATGGGCCTGGGTATGACACGGTGGACCCAGCCAGCACATCTTGGCTGCGGGGGCTGATAGGCTTTGAACGTTGTTTGGCAGCATTTGTTATAGATAGCGTCTGGGGTTGGTTCTTTGGCTCTGCAACATGCAAATACAGATTCGTTCACTATCCCTGGGTTAGAAAAATCTCTTTAAGGCTACTCTCCAAACAGAAGTGATCATTTTGAGAAACCTCTCTTTGCACTGTGTGTGTGTCTGCCTTCCTTGGATGAATGGAGACATGTCCTGCCTTGTTCCTCTTCAGATAGTGTAGATGGGATGAGGGAAGGACTATGGGGAGGTCTTTGCGTCTCCAGGTGCAATACTGTCAAGACTCCTCCTGGTTTCCCCTCTATTTCCGTGTGTCGTGAAGTCTTTTGCTGATCAGCATCTATCACCTGCCTGACTCCCGCCTCTCAGGCTGTGCTGTTCAGAGGAGCATGAGGATGTTTCCCTGCCTGTAGTGTCCTTTGTCTCACCAGGAAGTCTTCTATAGCCAGAGCTGAGGTTCTGACTTGAGGAGTAGCTGTGATTCTTGGTGAAAAGGGCTATCAAAATGTTTCAGGAAGCCGCATCTGGAGATGGGAGATCCTTTTGTAAAGAGAAGATTCTTATATTTAGTAAGCCCCACTGGAGATGCCCGTTCCCATGCCAGGTCGGGAGGGGGCTGCTGAGAAACCAGAACCTGAGCAGCTTGAGTTCTTCCTCTTATGCTCTGCAGCAACAGCAGTCTGGAAAAACAGAGTAACCAGGTCAGGTGAAAAGAGGCAGTGAGTCCACAGCTGTGCCCAGCCAGCTGAAAATCCTCGGATTCTGAAAACGAAATAGAAGAAAGCTGACTTGTGGGTGTGTGATTGCAGTGTCCAGCGTGGTGATCTCGGCAGCCTCGCTGAAGGAGTCAGACCCCTGTCCACCTGGAGAAACCCTATCTTACAGCTTCAAAGTAAAGAAATGAAGTATGACATGGCCAAAAGCAGGAGCAAGCCTCGTTATCGGAGGCGATGTGATTGAGCCTGTCCTCAGTGCTGGGGTAGTGTAGTGTCTGTCTCTCACTGCACGAGGGTGCCCCTCTCCTCAGCCTCTGACCTTATTGCCCGGCATCTGCAAAGCAATGGTTGTTTGCCAAATGTAGCGGTTGGGGATAAACAAGTGTGTTATGTAACTTTTCAGTTGCCAGGAAATGTGATGATTTTTGACTCTTGCTGTCTGACTCCAGTAATGGATTCGGGACAGAGAAGGTGCCTACAGAAATAAGTGGCTTTTGTTTATTTCGGGACACAGTTGACACTGTAAATAAACTTACAAGGCCAAAATCTGCACTCAGGGGTAAATAATTGTGACTCTCTGATCTGGCCTGTAACATTGCTAATGTATTTACCATTATAACTTAAATTGTTACAGCAAACTGCTTAATAATTGCTATGCATAATGCCCTGAGCTATCTGGCTGGGACAGACAGAAGCCACCATGCATTATTCACAACTGTCCTTTAGGACCTATCTGAGAAACCGCCCTGACACATTCATTAGCAACAGATAATGGGTTCTGGTGGCCTTTCTTCTTTCTTCTGCATCCTGTGGCTGAATTTCTAGTTACAGACACCGCAGACATAGACCTTCTGTTCAGCCCGTGCTGGGACCTTTAGTAAAGAGCCGTGGCCAGGTTTCCAGCTGTCCAGGTCTCTGTGTGTGACTGCCCTGTGGCACGTGGATGTCACAAAGTGGGAATGGAGACCTTAAAAGATTCTTCTCCTGACTGGCTGCACTGCACTTGCTGGACAGTCCTAGTGCTTCAGCGTCTGATGGTCATTAAAGACTGTTCTTAATTTACTTTGCAATCAAAAGAAATATTATAGGAAGTTATTTGGGTTTATGAAGCACAGGGAGAGCAAGAAGATGCTATCTAGATGCAAAATGATTTTACTTTTAAAAGCTCTTTTTGTTTAAATTATGCCTCATCTCAGGGGTAGTTTAAAGTGCATAATAGTCCATAGAACAGTTATGCAGACTTGATGCATTGTGATATTTTTATGTACTGTTTGAAAAATTACAAATAGAAGGGTTTGCTTGCTTTAAAATACTTTCCATTTAAAAGGCATCAGCTACATCCGACAGCAGATGATTTTGTTATGAATAATAGAAAACGATAAGTGAATAGTGCTATGTGACTTCTCCATGATGTTTTGAAGTTCTTCTATCCCGAAGCACTTATCTAAGCTATTTTATGAAGTATTTTGAATTAATGACTAACCTTATTGGTAATGCAGTGATTGCATTAAGCACACACTCAGATGCTACGGGCCTGATGCTGGGCTGATTTGTCCGTGTTACTCTGTTGAAGTAAAGCGAGGGATCAGCTGAAACGCAGGTGCATTAGGAAGTACCCCAGGGCTGGTATCGAACACACTGGCAAAACCCTGGGAAGGCACTTGTGGAGTGCAGCAGCGTATGGTGTTGCACGCCTGGGACAAAGCAAACCAGTCGAGGGAAGGGAAGTTACCGTGCTGCCTGACCAAGTCAAATGATGTTTTCCTGGGCTTATTCTGCAAGGTGCTGAATACCTTGGATTCCTGCCTGCTATCCGCAGGAGCCAAGGGCGGACAACATCCCTGCAGGGTCAGATACTCCTTTATTGAGGACCGTTCAACTAATATTTGAAAGAATCTTTAGAAACAACTGCCTTAATGTAAAACTCTGACTATTAATTGTAATTTATGTTGGGGAAGTTGAACAGAATCCTTGCTTTTTCAGAGTGTAATCAGTTATGTTTTGATACATACAAACAAAATAGCTTGGGGAAAATCAGAGGGAGAAACAATGACTAATGATCCTGCGCTCAGGCTGTGGATGCTGGTATTCCAATTCATCCCCTGCTACTCCAAGGTTACTTTCTCTTTCCTTTAAAGACCTCTATATCAGGAAGTTTCTTTTCTGGGCAATAAGAAAATCTTACAACTTAGCAATGGCATGTTTCTCCTGTGAGTATGTCTGGGTGTGAACTTGGGCAAAATGCAGTCTTAACTAAACTCTATCTTGAGTTCTGCAAAACCTGGATCTCTAGTACTGTGCTCGGCCAGGTTCCCAAGCATTAACATGAGAGTCAGTCACTAGTTTAAGGCACGTTAAGCTCATGCCAGATGAGGATCTCAGGCCTTTGCTACCTGCAGTGTTACCAGCTCTTCCTTGGACTTCCAGCCTTTTGTCCAACTCATTAATGGATATAGAAACACAGAAAACATACACCATGCTCAGCCTATCTATTCAAGCTGTGAGAGACTGGATAGAAATTACTGGAACTGCATTGCTCTCTTGATGTAAACTTCACGTTGTTAAGGTCAGCATCAGATCTGGCAAAGAGCTGGCTGCAAGGTCAAAAAAAACTGGAGCCCGTTTTGTGTTGGACGCGCAGGGGAGCCTGTGCAGCAGCCCTCTGCTATTGGAGGACGTTTCGCTTTGGGCCAGACCCTGAATTTCACCTCCTCCATGCTCTGTGTTAGTGCAAACCTCCAGTGTGGAAGCTGTAGGAAATCCCATGCCGATGCGGTGCATGTTTAACCACCAGCGTCGCTTGCCTCAGCAGCTTTCTGTCCTGACCTCCTCTGAATCTGATTTTATGCACGTGGCTGTGCACGATCAGTACCGACTCATGCCTCTGGCTGTGCAGGTCTGTCTCCTGCTCTTGGTGTTGATCACAATGACAGCTGTCATGTGCTAGCTGCTTACACCACTACACCTATGTGGTTACACACGTCCTCAGATCCTGACAAGCTCTTAGAGCATCTACTCTGTGCTCTGTGGGCAAATGTTTGTATGTGATGCGTACGTGCGTGTTTGCACACGCACGTCCTTGCAATAGGTGATTTGCAAGGAAAGATGCTAGGCAACACAGACAACTCTGAGCATCATCTGCTGAGGAGCCCTAAACAGCTTGCATTTGTTTTGGAGTGAAAATCCTCCAACTGCTCTTGTGTCAACCCTGTAACATATCCCAAGATGCGGTGCTTCTGGAAAGTAAGGCTCGCGACTGAAATGTCTGAGCACAAGGCTAATGTGATTGCTGAGATAAAATGCCATATTCATAAAATCACCGTGTGCCGAATAACTGCTGAGTGGCCCGGGCCAGATGCTGATGTCAGCTCCTCCGGCGTATTTCCACTCCTTCCAATGGATCATTCTGGCTTTGCATTGGAGCCTGGCTTCTGGCCAGAGAGTTTTGCCTTTGGTCAGATAAGACAAGTTGATTCTCTAGGACAGACAAGACCTTGCAGACTAGCTAGGCACTGCTGCAACCTGCTGTTTTCTTTGCTGAGAGGGGAGACAGTATGGTGCTGTGGATACTGCCATCTACGTAGACGGTAAATCTATGGGGAGAATGAGAGCACTGCCCCACTGAGGAGCTGAAGCTTTATTTTCAGTTTAATGGAGACACCTGTCACTTTCCTGAGTTTTTTTTTTCTCAGGCAGTATGTTGCATTAATGTGACCTCTTAAAATGACAAGTATTTGTATTTGCATGAAGGTCTGTGCATGCAACCATATGAATAAGCAACATTTTCATAGCCCATGCATCGTGGGAAGCTGAGCTTGCTCTGACTTTAGCTGAGATCTCAGGACAATGTGATTTTCTTGCAAGATTTTTGAGGTGTGCATGTCACGATTGGCTCTGATGTTCTGCCCTATCAAGCTTAGTCTCTTTGGGAAGAGGGAAATGCTGTATCTTAGAAGGCATAAAGTCCCTGCTGAGATCTTTCTGCTGTGTGGGTGTGACAGGAGACAAAGGGAGGTGCAATGTTATAAGTCTAAACAAGTACATGGTTGTTCCTTGTCACAGAGAGCCGGGTCACTCTGGCTGCACATCTAATGCTTCTCTGACTCCTCAGCATTAATGAGGAGCAGAAGGGTTCCTCATCAAGGATGTGGTTCCTGTTATCACGTCAGAGAGGCAGGGATGCTACACAATACAGGAAAAAAGACTGGGGACACTTGAAAGAACAAATGTGGTTTGGGGGAGCTGTTGGAGTCTGATAATAAAGCTGTGATTGTCTCTCTTCTCCCTTTATTTAAACTACCTTGTAGCTGGGCTTAAAGTTTAAATAATAATATTAAAGAAAGAAAACAGAAATCAAATACCATACAAAGCAAAGTGCTTCAGTGCTTCCAATTTAACGGCTCGTGTGAGAACCTGAAAAGAATCATACTTGATAATGAGTCATTTCATCTCAGTGACTGTTGATGAAGAGCTGCTGTTTGTCATTTCTGCTCTTGAGGGAATCTTCACAGCCAGAGCAGTCACCAGCTCCTGGAAAGGAAGGGCCAGATTCCTTTGAGGTCAGCACAAGAGCTACCTGTTGACCCCCAGGGACTTCAGAGCAGCCCTGGGGCATCGGATGCTCCACACCGTGCTGCTGTGACATGTGTCCTGAAGGGTAAAGGGACCTGTGGTCAGCCAGCCCTGTTTGATCCCTAGGAATTGTCTGACCAGACCTATCATAAGGCACTGCCTTGTGGAGCTCTTGTCTTCCACGCTTCTTCCACTGATTGCGCTGGATCTGCAGGGTGTCACTTCTCAAGGTGACGAGCTCAGAAATAGCAGTGACAGTAGTAGACCTTTTCAACCCTAACAAGTTCCTGTCACTTTTCCTGTCCAGCTGCCATTCTGGGTTGCTGGGAGAAGGCCGTGCCATGCAGCAGTCCCAAACCAGCAGAGAACAGAGAAGGTGACACTAGGAAGGAGCTGGGGAATAATTCCCGGATGGCTTTGGCCAGTGTAAGTTCTTGTGTTGGTAGAATGAAACCACACTTCAAAAGAGACCCTATCAGTAAACTGTGTGTGCGTGTCAGACTTTTAGAAGATCTACTTGTAGGGACGTTTAAGAAGTATTTTCCTGTCCACAGCATGAACAAACATCAAACCACAAGGCTGGGCCAGAAGATGTTTGCACTTTCCAGCCAAATTTATGCAGAAGAAACCAAATAAATGATGCCCTGTGATATTTGTGCAGCCAAAAATGGTATTTGTCCATCCAAAGCCAGTTGTTACATACTCAGAGGACAGCAAATGTGTATAAACTTGCTCTTTAAAGGTAAGCTTTTAATTTTGGAGGTTCTTTGAAAATCTGGCCTGTATTTTCTGTCCAGACTGGCTTCTAAATCTCCACTGGGCAACCATACATTACAGTTCATCCCTTCTGAGCTCTGTTCTGGAGAACTGAACAAGCTGAATCGCTACGTTTTAGTGCATATTACTTACTGGGTAGGGTTTTCGCAGCCAAGCTTCTGGAAAATAGTAAATCTGAAAGGAAAATCCATTTTAAAATCATTAAAAGCATTATAAATGACCTTTACCTGCTGCAAACATAATCCGTTAATAATGTGCCTTGAACTGGACAGATAATGGGGATCTTCCACCCAGGGATTAAGGGATTGTGCAAACTCAGAGCTGGTGATTTACTGAGAAAATACGTACTCTTTTAAAATCACAGGTGGAACCGTATAGGTGCTAACAACCTATACCAGGACACACTCCCATCTTGTGCCTATCCCAGATTTTAAAATTTGCACAAGTGTTGGTAGAATAAGTCTGCTGAGAGCTGGGCATCTCTGAGCCAGAGATGATGATACAACAACTTTTTAGTTATTATGAGTATTTGCATCAGAATAGTATCTGGGGCCCTGAAACACGGATTAGGCTCTTTGTGTTCTTGGGACATATTTAGAGTGGCTTAAATTCAGGTTGCTGATTTAACTTATGCTCTCCTATGTTCTAAAGCAAGATAATCCAACAAGACATAAAGTACATAAGCATTTCCAGCTATAACTCATGGTGTTTGCAGCAAAGCTTGGATAGCCTTTATGTTCTGGTGTCATCCTCTTTAGAAATTCTCTGCTGTTTATCTTTACACAGGACATGAGCAGTCACCGTGTAGCTCTTGTCCAAAGTAGAAATGAAGAAGTTGTGGTTTTGTGGTCTGGATTTCTCTCTGGTGCTGGTCAGAGTGGTTCCCCTGCAGTCCTGCATTGACCTGCGTCAGCTGGGACCATCGCCTGGCATCCTGGGGGTACTGGGGTGGCTGTGGTCTGAGAACTGTAACTAGGATTTTAGAGTTATAACATATGTCTCGCATTGGGTATGCTTCTGGTGTGATCCTGGAAGTACTGTAATAACACAGACAGGATGGATTTCCCAGCTTTAAGTGAGTGGGGGAAGGCGGGGGATGTTAGCATTGTCACCCTCATCAATCTCAGCTTGCTCAAGTCACTATTGCAAATAGAAGTTAAATGTTGAGAATGTACCAAGCAGCACAGACAAAACCTCACACAACACTTCTTACAGCTGAGGAGGCTTCATGGTGGCTAGGATGTGTCAGGTTGATTTATCACACAGCTTCTGGAGAAAATAAACAATTCTGGTGGCAGAACAGAGCTTTCCTCATNCAGGTGAAATAGCAGCAAATGCTGCCTCTCACAGAGAGCTTGCTACTGCAGCAAGCTCAGGAGAAAACTGATATGCTTGTTTTCCTCTCTTATGGCTGCCTTCCCTGGCCTAGAGATCGAAAGAAAATAAAGACCAGCCACTCTGAATGTAAGCCTTATTTGGAGGGCTTATAAAACATGTGAGAGTTGCTCAGACCTTGGGACTGACCCCTCAGCGCACAGTTTTCTGCTTGGACAAACCTTTCACGGATGCGGGCTGGAGCAGACCCATCTTACGTGAGCCCCTGCTCGTGTGCCTGTGACTTTGCTTGGGACATCTGGGGGCACGAGTCCAAATGACATCTGCCCATCATGTATCTGCCCCGTAGGAAGTGCATTTTGAATCCCTTAGAAGTCCTCAGCCTTTCTGTTAAGCAGGTGGCAGCGCGGTTTGTTCCATCTCTGACACAACTTGTGTCCAGCCTCGAGCTCTGTGCTATCGATCCAGCAACCGGTGACCTTCTGTGCTCCGCCAGTTCCACCTGCATGACCTGTCCCTGATGAGGCTGATCCAGTGCTGGCGCTCAGCGCTCCCTGCAGCCGGTGGTATGCTGGGATCTGGGCTCCAGGCGCTGTACCGGTGCATCACAAAAGCACGTGAGGGCAGGGGCTGCCCTTTGGTCTCAGGCTGCGCAGCCTCCAGCGCTCCAAGCAGTCTCCAAGCAGTATTGCCTTTCTAATAGGGATAACAGTAAAAGTGTGTCCAGCTCTTCTGTTGAGCCTCACGAGGGAATCACCCTGATAACATTCATTAGACTTTTGAGATTAATCTCCCCCATTTATTTCCTGTTTCTTAACAAGACTTGCTCTAAAGACAAGCCTTGTCATAATCCCCTCTCAAGGTGAAAGGAATTGCAACAGCAGCTCTTAAGAGGTGGAGGTGGTGGCAAACTCTGCAGCCAAACTCTTCAGAGGAAGCTTTGTGTAATCAATTAACACAGGGTTAACTCTCAAGCACGGCTGTATAATTATGTCTGCCTTTTCTCTTGATATTTGCCTGGATTAATTATGTCTGTGTGTGGCTGAATGGATTCCTCCTAATGCCAGGCAAAGAGCATCCTCTTCACCCTGGGGAAAGACACCAGACTGAGACAGGGGAGACCTTCACCCCGGGAGTGAGGAGTGGAGCGTGGGACAATCGGCTTCCAGAATTAGTGAATATGGAACCGGCTTTCTGGAGATTGGAGGAGAGTGCCCTGGAGGAGGATGCCAAATGCTTTTAGGATGAGGGGAAGAATATAATCCTCTATACCAGCACCATGTAAATAGTGTCATGTTGGTGTGTGTCACATTTTGAATGTGGTGTTTTCAGTGTGATCAAAGGAGCCTGGACTCACAGGGGAGGTGTCTGGTCTCCTGTATTTCCTTCTCACTCTTGTATGACGTTAGGTGAATTGTGCTGTCTTTTCTCCTTTTGCCTTTCATTTCTACGCAGACTGAGATTCTCCACGCGAGGGCTAAGTTTGGCTGTGCACTTAGGTAGTGCCTAACTAAGATATGGGGCGAATGTTTACAGATGCAGTATGTTCACGTTGATGCCTGTTTGGCTGCCTTAGTTGTGTCCACCGTTGCCTGACTTGTTTCTACTCGCTGATGACTGTCTCTGGTGTTCTCTGGGACCTGGCTAAGGCATAATTTCATCCAAGCTGTATTAATTCAGCTAAGGATTAGGCCTGTGTTTTCTTCCCTTGGAAACTAACAGTGTTTAGGTTATCAGCTACTTAGAGATCGACAGTGATCTACAGCCACCAACAACAGACAGTACAGGGCTGTAGATCGTGCTTCCAGAGCCTAAACTGTTATCCTCATGGGAAAACTGGGTTAGAGCAGTGAAAATAGTTCACCCAGATGTCTGTGAGCTTGTAACAGAGCAGAAGGTAAACCCAGGAGTTTCGGTGGGACTCAGGAACTTTCTGTTGCACTCAACAAGTCAGCAGAATCTTTGGATGCATGCAGACTGGGGTGGGAGAGAAGAGAGAATTCAGCCAGAGCAGCCTGCTGCTTTTTTTTTGTTTCCAAACATCCATGCCCCTGGGTACATATGAAACCCATGGTGCATTTATTGTCAGTAGGGATTTCCTGAGCAGCTTAAGTACTTAAGTCTCATTAAAATCTAGCAGGAATTGGGCCTTGCCTATCTTATTTGTGCCTTTGAAAAAAACAAACCTTACATTCTTTCTATGTATGGAGTTTTTCCTCCTCCTCCTCCTCTGGATGGCCTGTGCTGGGCAGGCTGCAGCTCCTAGGACTCCATGTCCTACTTGCCTCTGCAGTTTCAAAGCGGCTCACAAGGTACAGCTGGGCTAATAAGTGATGCTTTAGCCCATTATCTAGGAAGTATGGTGCATGGACTGAGTCAGTTAAGTGATTATCCCAGGAATGTATGGGGCAATAAATGTCTCCCTTGCTCATAACCCAGCAGCTAATGCAAAGAGATACTGCCAGGCTGCTCTGTTTCTGCCGGGCTCTACTGCATTTAGATTGCAATTAGGTTGTATATTTAAAAAAGCACAGTTCAGCTGTGCTGTTATTCACTGAAGGTGAAATTCACCCCTGTTCAGCAATGCAGGCTAAGACCTGTGTATTGTTCAATTTTCCCCCTTTTTTTTTTTTGGTCTTTGCAACACTAACACTCTGCTTTAGTCCATTTGGCCTCTAGTTGTCTCAAGGCGAGCACCTCAGAAACACCAGGTTTTTACTTCAGAGGCTGTATTTCAGCCAGACCTTTTGTGTTCGAAGGCAATGAAGTTTTGTGTTGTTATTTATACTGCTGGAAGCATCTGGAAGAGCTGGATGCCTTGTGTAGTTGCTGTGGAGAATGGAGGGTATGCCTGTACTGCGTGGTTACCCTTTGTATCAAATGTCCTGAACTGCAGACCAGACTTGGTGTGAAGTTGGCCAGTTCCTTGAACCCCAAGTGCTTGGGTGAATTTAAATTCAAGTCTTGTACGTAGTGTGACTAGTCCCTAGATTTAAAGTTTGTCCCAGCCAGAGAGCGCCCTTGCTTTAAAATGCAGGTCATCCTGCCTCCAACAGTGAGCTCTCCTCTTTTAACTACTGAATTTTGAACGTTTACACTAGAGTACCATTTACAAGACTTTCTTCAAAGGCCCAAGGATGGGAAGCTGAATTTTTGTTCAGTTCTTCTGAAGTCTGAGTTTCTCATAAAATAATATAACAACAGGAATTGGAAGCAAAAAAATTAATCTGTGTCATCAAACTTGGCATATGCTGTTAGATTTGGGAAATATCTTATTTGATTTCTATCTGTAGCAGTGATTGCACTGCTGTGGCCTTAGAATCACACACATCTGAGAGCTTTGCTTTACTTGACTTTGTATGAGTAACGTATACTTGCAGGTTATTGTAAAAGATAAAGGGGGGAAAAAACCTGAAACCCTCTTGCAGTCTTTAAACCTCTTTTTTTTTTTTTTAATTAGTACTGTCCCAGGTCGACAGTATGAGTATGTACCAAACTGAAGTCTGATGCTAGCAGCTGTGTCAAGCATCCCTGGTTGTTGGCCTTTTGCATAGCTGCAGGTAGTCTGCCCTTGCTTTGGTATGTCGGTTCCCTCATCAGACCTGCCAAGCTCCCAGGTAGATTCTTGCCCTGGAATCAAAAGGGGAATTTTAATTAATATCTGATCATTTGGAATTCATAACTTTGAAATGATTGAACAATTATAGTGAGTCTGTGAAACCCACGAGCCATTAATGAGGCTGCCATAAAGCCAAAACTGATCAGCTCTGATGAGGAGCTCTGATGTCTTTTCTTGTAGCACACATGAGGGTCATCATCGGTAGCCCCAGTGCAGCCCAGTCGGGCACCGCTGACGTGCTTGCAAACATAATTGGCTTAGGAAACCTAGCCCCTTCATCCACGAGGTGGCTAGTCATTAAGGAAAGGGAAGAAAAGGCCACGAGAGAGCTTACTGTCATCTGTAAATAGCTAGTTTCTTCCAAAATTCACGTTCCAGCCTGACGATTGATAAAGAAGTTCATAAATGCTTTAAATCCATATAGCTAACGACAGCCAATGCTTTGCTCCCTGTCTTCTGGAAAAGGTTACTTCCCTGTTTGGCAGTGACTGTGGGTTTATTGGGGATGCGTTTGTGTGCGTTTCTCTGTCTCCCTTCACCTTTCACCTAGGGGGGGCTGGTCCTGTGGCTGGGAACCGGCCTAGGTATTTTTGCTTGAAAACTGTTTGTTAGTACCTCCTCCAGCTTTTCACACTGCTAGCTGGTCTGCCTGGGCATGCTTGGGAGAGCACCAGCGAGAGCAAAAAGGTCACAGAGTAAAGATGGGGATGTAAGAGAAAAGCAGAGTAAGTGAAGGAGAAAGGAAGAGATTTTTCTCTCTTGCACGAGGAAGAACACGTGTGAGTGGAGGTGGTAAAGGGGAGAGCTTGAAACAGAAGCAAAGCGTTGTATGAGAGTGAAAAGGAGGGAGAGAGTGAGACATGGAGCAAGAAAGATTAAGGGAGTAAGAGGGTGTGTGAGAGTGAAAGATGGAAGAGAACGGAGGTTTTTCATTGTCAGTTCTGTGCTGCTTCTGACTCAGCTGGAAGCGAAGGCTCCCCCTCCTTAGATGTCTCATCGCTCACTTCAATTCGTCCCTGGGGTGGCACTGCCTTTCCTGCAAGGGGAGGGGAGATTGGCCTTTCATGTGGAGAAGGGGTCTCCATGAGGAAATCTGCGCACGTCAGACAGGCTTATTCTCAAATCGGGTGTTGCCGGAGAGCCCTTGTAGCTCGCCCGCTCCCTTCTGCAAGGGCCCTTCCCAAGACATCACCTCCTTTCTTGGATTTGTGAAGTGTTCCATGGCTAGGAGCCGGTGCGGGCACAGGAGACTCGTGACCTCCTCTCCCAAAGCCTCCACTCGGCATCCTCTGCCTCTGCAGTGTGGACTATACTGAAATGGTTATTGCAGGGTGGCTCTGCAGGACCTTGGCGCTTTCTCAGCCTCGTCCTCTCTCCGATAAAAACTGAAGCTCTGGGAGGAGAGGTCAAGCAGCTAAACCGGAGAACTTTAAACAGAAACTTTATTTAAAGTGTAATAGACCCATCCTACCCGCTTCCGGAATAAAGGCTTTGGAGCAGGCTGGGGGAGCAGAAGGGCTGGCAAAGGGTGCTGGGAATGAGCTGACAGGAATTAATAAAGCTTGTGATTACTTTCTGTGCTCTTTTAACCTGCCCGGAGCCTAAAAAACTCTCTAGTGCAAGTCTCTCTTTCCCTCCTCTGCCTCTCTCTTTGAAGAGAGGTGGGGGGAAGCATCTGTCAGTCCCATCTGGGGTGCTTCACATCCCCAGTGGTCAATTCGGCTTAAACCACGACAGCACCACTGAGGTCAGTGGGACTTACTCTTCTTCCTAGGGAAAAGCAGCAATGATCACTTCTCAAACGAGCAGGTCTGGTTTTCCTCCTCATTGTAATTCCCTGGTACCACCACTTGGGCTGAGTTCCTTCTCACTAGGGAAGGAGTTAAGATGAACTAAAATGAATTAAGGCCTCTTTAATTCTGAAGAGGAGGGTTTGTGTCATGGTCTAACACAGTTTAACTAATCTGCTTTAAAATTAATTTGCTTTAATTTTCCTTAGGGCCCCCATGTGGATATACCCTTAAATACCTAGAATAAATAACAGGTAACTGGGTTGTAAATCACCAGAAGTAATTGTGTACCTACTTACCTGTTGTAAATCAGCAGTAACTCCGGTGGGGCTGATTCTCTTCGTGTATACCTGGAATAAATGAAGACTAACTTGCTGGAAGTCAATAAAGCTAATTTTCTTTCTACTTTCCTGGGATAGAACAAGAGCAAGTCCAGGGGTAAGGAGCTCAGCTGAGAGAAATTCAAACCAAAAAGGTACATATATTTGCTTCTGAGGATAATTAACTACTAGAACAACTGACCAAGGACTGTAATGGATTCGGTGTGAATGTACACTTTTTGTATCAAGTTCAGCTGATTGAGAAAATCGGAGGCTGCTGTTGCTCAAGCAGGCATTAGTATGGAGGAAGGTCTCTGGTCTGTGACAGGCAGAGGATCGCGCTAAATGAGCATATTTACTCCTTACATACTTTAATCCTCTTGGCATATTAACCCTGGAAGAGCCTGGGAAGGTCAGAAGCGCTACTCTCTTTTGGAAGTTCCAGACAGGGCTCGTTGTGGTGGCTGACGAGGAGACAGTAAACTGGCCATGAAAGGCTGAGATGAGATTATCACATCTCTCTTGGTTCCTGTGATTGCTGTAGCCACAGTCATGCTTAGAGGGGAAAGTGTGGCAAATTAAGGAAGGAATTCATGCCCAGCACCCCTACAGATAACACTTCATGCGAGTCACTTCAGCGTGTTGCAGTCAGATCCGAGCTACTTCCCAAATTGCCCTTTCCAGGGTCTGCTAAAACTGGCATCAGACCAACACAGCTTGGTGAGAGCTGCAGGGCCTACCCAGGGGAAATAAGTGGGCGTTTGGGGTATTACCTGGGGCTGTCGGGGCCACCGGTACTACCAGTGTTTGGTTAGCAAGCTCAGACGCCTGCACGATCTGTAGTGACTGTGTTTTGCTCACACCCTTGCATGTGAGCTAACTCCAAGATGAAGCAGCTGCAGTGGTGTGCTCACCAAGTACGGCCAGCTAAAAAGTCAAATTTACACCAAAAAAAATAGCGTGGGGGAAATGCTGAGAGGTTTTGTTAGTAAAACGTCAGTGTACTCCATCCACAGAGGGTTACTTAATGGCTGTTTGGTGCAACAAACGTGTTCTTTGCTTTTTGCTCTTTGTCTATCTCTATAAGTCCCAAGTGGGATTTATGACTTATGACTATGAAAAATAACTAATTATAGTAATGGTAGTATATCATATGTTATTTTTTCCCCCCCTTTTGACAATACAGCCTCTGGCAAATTTTCCACTCAAGTCTAAAAATTCTGCATTGCTTTCTGAAGCAGAGCTCTGTCCTACTGATGCAGTTTGCACCAATGTGAAATGTGACATAAAAAGCAAACTGGCAGAGAACATAATTAGCAAAGTGGGCAGAAACCCCATCTGATGTTGTGGCATTTCACACTCTATTTCACAGAAATTAACACCTTCACTGTCATGCTTGGGACATTGCATTTCACTCTGGTAAGAAGGATTTGTCTTGACTAGAAAACTAGTTTAAAATCACATGTTCATGCTTCCATTAACTCCTTGATGTGTCTGTGGAGTTCTGTTGTCTTCCCCCCTTGGCTCTCGCAGCTCCTGTGCAGGAATAGTCTCCAGCCCCGCAATTACTATTTTCTTAATAATTTGGTTCAGCCTTGCATTAAGGTGCCTAAATTTATGGCTGTGACTCAGAGTTGAACTCCATACTCTCTAGGGATTTTTCATATTTGTGTGGATAAACCCAGTGCTGCTCTCATTTGCAAGACTACAATGCCAGATGCTATCTGGTCTGTAACCTTCGGGAGAGTGTTTTGAATCCTTTCCCTTTATAGCACAGTGATGGGAAGGCCCAAAGTTAAATTGAAAAGTGAAAAAGGGCTGGTTACTTTATTGTCAAAGACTATTGATCAGAGCTTGGCTGGCCTCTACTTGCACCATGTTCATCATCTGGCCTTAAAGTTGTTAAACTGGAACAAAGAAGTGGAAGAAGGGGAAAGAGCTGGTTTCCTAAGGGCAAGCTGAGTGTTTTTTCTGCTAGGGATCTTTCACCTCCATGATGAATCACAGTGGAAGATGGATAGAGAGGGGATAAGACTGACTTCATGTGCATGAAGAGTTCTCCCTTAGATTTACACCTCATCTGTAAAGTGTAGTTGTGGGTAAGGAAGATCTAGAGATGTAATGTGCGTGTGTTCCGTGTGTATGTCACCGTAACACATCTGTACCTGTGCATGCAAAGAAAACAGCTGTGTGTGAAAGGGAAGAAAGGCTGTATGAATGTATGTGCGAGCAGAGGCTGTGCACGTGCCTAAGTATGGGAAAACTCTCTATCTATGCTTTTATGCCAAATAGGAGAATATAGACTGGGCTTTTCGTTGTTTGGATATGTAAGCCCCACAGGAAAGTTCACCCAAACCCAGCAAGCATAGTCTGAAAGGTGTGAGTGAGGGCTGACTCAGGGTCCAGATGAATGTCTTTTGGGGTGTCATTAACTGTATTACAAGAGATGCTTTCTGTTCTTTAGTTAAATTTTCTTGCAATTTCTCTTCCCACAAGGCCAGGCTTTCTCTGCTTCTATACATATTTGTCTGGATCTCTGTTTCTTTCATACCTTTCTCCCCACTCTATTCGTGCATTTCTGTTCCTCGGAGGGATTTCGCAGCATGCTCTGTGTCATGCACTGCAAATGAATGAGTTAAAAGCACAGCTAAAGCTCCTGTGGAAGAAGTGGCTGGAGAAGTAAGGCAACGATGCTCAGCATGCTTATGATTGGCTGCAGCCCTTTTCCTAAAATTCCCCGCCGAGCCTGCTCCCTTGGCTGGGAGCCCCCCCCTCCGCCCCAGCGACCTCCTCGTGCTGGGGAGCAGGGGAGATTCTGTTTGACAGGCCTGATCCTCGGAGTTAAAAGTTTATTCCTCCATCAGCACATTAATGAAAAGAGAAATGTAGCTCGGGGAGGAAGGCTTATGAAAAGAAAATCAAACTAAATCTATCAATTCCCTGTCCTGAATAAATGAATCTATTAGCTTGTATGTGGGGTTAGATGCCTGGCAGATAACCAGTGTTCCATGTTTTTCCATCAGAAAAAAAAAACCAGCCAGCCCTTTTCAAACCCAGCAGTGAGTGCAGGGCTCGTGTGTCCCCTGTGTGCTGTTAGCTTTTCCATCCGAGTCACAATTTTCTAGTTACTGCCTGTAAAGAGAATGCTTCTTGCCCGTGTATGGGCTAGCAGAAAGTTAATAGGAAGAAATGCCAATAGATGGCGCTTAGGAATGTATGGAGGTGCGTATAGGTTTGGTAGGAGTGATGGAGGCTGTTGTCTTTGTGCACTGCAAATAGGTTCCTTTACGAGCTCCTTACGCCCGCTCTTGACAGAAGGCAGAGGGTGATGTGAATGCATCTCCTCCTGTCCCCGACTGGCCTGCCTGCTGCTGGGAGCAGACGCGGCCTCGCCTCATGTTCCCCAATTGGTCTCATTTTGATTTTAAACAAGACAAAATCTTTGGAGATGAGATAAGCGAGGCTGGTAAAGCCAGGTCGCCGAGGAGCTGGCCTGGGTATATTGTGGGTAAATCGCTATGCTACCTGCTGTGACAGGAGTAATTTATCTCAGGCTGAAAAAAGCTGCTGCTTCCCATCCTGAGCAGTGAGGGTCATTCATCACTTTTTGTTATTTTTATAACAGCAGAGAGAGTGCTGGTTCCCTCCCTCCATCCCCTCCAGCCGGTCCCTGGGGACAAATTAGCTAGTCTGAAAATGGATGAGCTCAGGGGCTGTTTTCATTTATATTTTTAATAGCGTAACAGAAACCTTCAGTTCTGCAGCGCTCCCTCCAGCAGGGGTAGATGGAGGAAGGCTTCGAAACCTCCACCGGGGAAGGGACAGGGCCTTTGTCTTCTCCTGCTGACTTGGCTGGTGGCTGCACTCGAAAGCCCCTTAGTGCCTCTGAATCCACCACAATATACAGCATGAGCCAGGGGACAGCGTGTGCTGTCTGGGGTGAGAAAGCTTTGGGGGATTCTCAGGCTGAAGACCTCAGTGTTAGAAACAAGAGCCGTCCCTTCTCCTAGGGAGAGTCGGATCCTGCGCCAGATTCAGCGCTATCCGTTCACGTGTCGTTGGAAGGCACAGCCCTGTTTCATTGTGATGCTGAGCTCTGCAGAACCACGTATGCTGGGTGTGTGTATGTGCACAAACACATACACACTTTATCTCTGTTGGTTTAGTCAGGTGTATAAACATATGTTCAATGGGTTATTTTTGAGAGAGATCTACTGAACATATGCATGTTTATACTGCAGCGCAGCCCTGCCCGGGTCTGCCATGCTGGGAGAGCTACTCGCACTCCTGCTGTGTGATGAGGCTTTAGGGTTTTGCTCTTCACTTGTTTTCGTATTTGGATTGCTTGGGCACTGAAGAGCTGTATCCAGACAGCACGAGAGAGAAGATTGGATAGCAGAGACCTTCAGGATAATACAGATGCTACATGATCCCTTCATCACCGAAGGGACACTGCTTCAATTACTCTGCCAATCATCTGTCTCTCAGCCTGCCCGTCCATTATTGTACAACCGAGGGATTCACTTCACAGAGTAGCCCAAAGTGGCAGATATAGATATCTTGAAGAGGCCATTTTGCATAATTCTGTGCACAAGGGAACAGAGCTGGTAGGTTGGATCCAGACCCCCATTTCCGTGGAAAATTTCAGTCAAGCAGGTGAGGCCTTTGATGTATGAAGTTATTGGGACATTGCAGATTGGGAAGTTTTTATTTATAATGGTAGAAATTGCTCCTGTGTCTCATGTCACACTGGTGAGTTTGTTCAGAGAAAGGTCAATGAGTAGAAAGGGATGGTGATTTGTCCCACTCCCTCCTTTCCTCTGCCTTCCCGCCACGTCAGAGGAAGCTTTTGGAGCTGCAGTGCATACTGTGATGGAGATGCAGCTGCAGCCAGATGTAGTGTTGCTGGAATAAAAGTTGTTGCTGTCTGATGGTCCTGGTCCCTGTGTGGTGAAGACTGGAGGGTATAGGTTAGGGCAACTACCCTAGCACTGCCTTGCAAGGTAGATTTGGATTCTGTGGGCTTTTTTGTTATGTTTTTTTAATCTCCTGTTGATTGTACAACATGAAGCAAATCATATAACCTTGGTTGCCTTGTCTGTGATAGAGCGGTGATTATTTATTGTCATTTATAACGACTCAGGGACAAGCAAAGACCGTGTACGGTCACTGAAGGCTTTTTTGAAAAACTCAGAAGGGGCCAGGTCTTCTGGGGAAGCAAACTGGCACCGTTCCCTTAGCTTCAGGGAGCACCGTTGCTTTGTACTCGCTGTGGCTATGGTTCAGGGCTTCTCCGATAGCCTCAGTAATAGAGTCATTTGTCTCCCAAAATACTCATTGGTTTCACTGAAGATTTGTGGGTTCTCTTCATTATTAGTATCATTAATTCTTGTTTAGACAGAATTTATGATCCTGTCCAATGAAGTTTATCCAAAGTGGTAACTTGAAAATGCACTTAGAGTCTTGCGGGGAAGGACGGTCCAGTGGTTATTGTGCCATGCCCTGCTCCAGGCTGCCTGCGTGACCTGGGCCAAAGCCGGAGGTCCAGGTTCCTTTGGGGAAAGGTAATAGTGAAAACTGGAGCCTCTTGACAGAAAACATGGCATGAGTGTGTGGGTGGTATTTAGGCTGCCCCAATATCACTCCAAATGATACAAAATTTTCTGAGTATCAGTTTGTTTCCCATTGTCTTCTCCTTTGAGAAGGAGAGAAGAAATACGAAATACCATACAGATAGTAGAGTGGTCAGATTCAATAGGGAAAGAACAATGTCACTGTCTTGGATGACTTCTGTCCTCTTTTAAACACAGCTGTTTCTCTATAG
The DNA here is from genome assembly GCA_013398815.1 of Ibidorhyncha struthersii. NCBI lineage: Eukaryota > Metazoa > Chordata > Aves > Charadriiformes > Charadriidae > Ibidorhyncha > Ibidorhyncha struthersii. Next base: position 188,643 of record VZSZ01003099.1, on the reverse strand, counting down.
AGAGAAGTCATGTTGCTCTTGTAGCAGCTTTTAGTCCAAGAAGGGACCGCTCCCTGCTGAGTCCAGCTGGGGCGAGAGGCTGTGGGCAGTAGGGATGAGGACAGGCACCTGCAAGTGCTCATGCTTCATCCCTCCTTTGACAAAAATTGACCCTTCTACCTTCTTGCAAAGCTGAGGGCTGCTAGAGGCAAGGGACTGGATGTAGCTCTTGTCTTTGCTGGGACCGCAACCCTGGAGGATGAGGATTCAAAACCCAGTGCTGCTTGCAGTTGCGTGCAGCTAGCTCTATTGCTGGGAACCTTCTTGCCAGGTTTTTTTTTTTAAATTCACTCTTCCACTTAGACTCTTCATTATCACTGTTACTTGCTGGGACCGACAGCTGCTAACAAACACCAAGGGATTCCAGACAGCTTTGCAGACTATCTTTGAGTGCCTCGGGCAAAGCCTGAAATGCATACAACATGAAAATAACCTGTTCTGTTCACTCACCGACTCATACCCTTCTTCCTCCCTGGGGTGGGGAGTGATAGGTGAAGCTCAGATCGAGCAGGTGGAGCTGGTCATATGTTGCAAGGCGGTGGGATTCAATATGGGGCTGTATGTTTATTCCTGCCGTGGTTATTCGTTAGGGAATCTTGTAGGCCTTGATTTGGGATAATGACCTACTGCACAAAGCATGGTTCAGTCTGTTTGTGCCCTCATGATTTTAGCTTGGCCTCAAAAGGAAGCAAAGCTGATATGATCCTGCTCTGTGTCTCTCCCACTTGTGAACCATCATGTATGATAAACAGAGTAGGTATTAAAAGTCCTGGGAAATACATCAGCCTCACACTGTCGGGCAGCTCCGTCAGAGGGCAGAGACCCTGAATGATGGCATTCTTTGTGGCACAGCTTCTTGTTCAGCTATGTGTACACAGCATTGAACCCAAGGTTCCCCATTTCTTCTTGGGCCTCCCAGGGGTGCAGGAAGGCAGGTCATCTCCATCCCTTCCTGCGGCATCCTCAGCCTGTGGCCAGGGATCCCCGGGCTTTGATGGTGCAGTACTTGCCTGGAGCTCACTCAGATTCCTCACACTGGTTTATGGCTCTGAGATTGTAAAAGCCTGCTGGTCAGGTTTATCCTTGCTAATCCTCAGTTATTCAAATGGGCTGCTCTGTCTTTCATCTTAAACAAACAAACAAAAAGCCTTAGGAAGCAAAGTCCTGATTTGCTGATTACACCCAGCCCTGCTGGAATCTCATCCTAAAATTCATCTGAGTGCATCTGGTAGGCTCCCCCGGAGAATGGCATTATTTTGAGAGTTGAAGGGCTGACTTGAAAAACATCTGCATTCGAGTACAGATCAGAATGACCTGCAAAAAAAACAAGCACAGTTCAGCTGTCTGAGGCATGAATTTGCTCTGTTAGGTTTTGAGGTTGGAAAAGAGACTGTCAAGAGTATTAGTGGAGGGAAGAGCACATATGCGAGAATATATTTTCTGCTTTCTCTTTATTAGCACTTAAAACACTGATGCGTTCCTGACCCCTGTTGTATTTAGCCAGGAATAAAAAGAAGTAATATGACCTGATGAAAAAAAAACATGAAGTTCAGAAAAGATAAAAGGATTTCTTCCTTCCATACGTAACCTGGAGAATGTGGAAAAGACGGCAGCATTTAGATAGATGTTCCTTTCTGACTGGTTTGTTCTACAAGTGTGTCTGCACGGGGAGAGGGTATAACATAAAACTTGGACACAAACTCCTGAACTCTTTTGCATACTTTGCTATCTACTCTTTTTATAACTTGAAAGCAAGCGTGTCTCACTTCCTATTAATTTAACTGAGGAGCTCCTAGTGCTTTTTCCAAGCCCTAGGTTGTAAGACCATCCAATATTGTAAGGAGGAGTCCTCCTCTGACCTTGCAGTGAGGTTCTTCCCTCTGGAGCAGGATCTGGAGAGTTCGGGTAAGTTCTTCCATGTGCCTGTTCCTTCTCTGCCTCTGGGGCTTTTGGAGTAAGATGAGGCAAAAGCTATTTCTTGGTCCTCTACGCTAGCTCAGTTAACACGCAGTGTGTTTATTGCCATTTCCAAGCCTGGTTAAAGCTCTTCCATTCCAGGCTGTCATTTCATGATCGGTTTGCCTCTTACTCCTAGCAACTAGGTGCACTGCATGCACATTTTTAGTTGTATAAACAAGGTCTTATTTCTTTCAGTTTTCTCTCCTCTCTCTTCAGTGAAAGATACGTCCCGATATTAGGTCCCATAAGAGACGAATAAGAGCTACTATACCTGCGGGGGTTTGCTCACTTACTGCTGCTGTGCCCTGTCCAGTTTAAAATGATCCCTTTCCTGTTTCTCATCAGGCACCACCTAATGCGTACGCATCCCTGCTAGGAGGTTTTGCTGGATGCTCAGCTTAATATATTCTGTGCACAGTTTTGTCCCATTATTCCTAGTTAAACTCTCTTGGATCACCCAGAACATGAGGAATGTGCAGCAGCTTCCCACAGCACAGCATAATTAGCTACTTCAAAAACTACCTGCAAAGAGTGATGCCCTCATTATGCCGAGCAGAAGAGAATTTGGTGGGGCAAGATGTCTCCAGAAAGAAGATGCATTTCACTTCTGAGAAAGAGCAAGAGGCAGCCATTGCCCTCCTGTGGTTAGCTTTATCACCCATCACCTTGGGAGCTTGAAGGCACATGGCAGTGCCCCCATGATGAAAGCACACACCTTCGAACATCCGTTAGTTTATGGTGATTAAAATAAAGTCTTGTGGTTCATAGGCTGTACTGTTCCCAGGAAGTAACCGCAAATGTTGTTTAAAAATGCTTCCTTCGCTGTTCCGTGGAAGGCCAGCGTTTTGCTAGGAATCCTCCAAAACGCTCATGCGGGCACCAGTTTAATCAGCCTCAGTGCTACAGCAGTACAAGTAACCCATCCCATCGGCCCTGGCTGGCTGGAATCCTTCTCCCCCACCATGGTTAAAGCAAATCTGATTCATCAGTTGTTTCTTCACTGATAAAACACAGAGAAGCCAAAGAAACCAGCCTTGGATTGAGAGCTGGCACTCAATTCTTTCCACTTTATTCCTGGAATCTAGAGCCGGCCAAGAAGTTTCTAGTGCGTGCCTGTCTAGTAACAATAACACTCAATGTTTCTGCAGCATTTTTCATCTAGGATCTCTGAGTGCTTTGCAAACAGAAAATAAATAAGTTTACTGTCAACCCTCTAGGGTAGGTATTATGATACTTAGCAGATGTGTAAACAGAGGCACAGAGAGCTCAAGTTTTTCATGTTCAAAGCACTTTGCAAATACTGCCTAATTAATCCTCACACTGGCCTTCTGAGGTAGGTATTGGTCCCCTTCAAGGGCAGAGTAAAGTCACTGGGAGGACTAAGGGGTCCTGCACACCAGTCGTCTTGAGTTGCCACGCTAAATAAGGGGGGATTCATTGCACCCAGCTCGGGGCAGCCCGTGTAGCTGAGCAGTGTCAGCTGGTGTCTCGGGGCTCCCTTTAGAGTCAAGGGCGAGAGAGTTCAGAACTAAGCTGGACTTCTCTTGAACTTGGTGAGTTTAACTTTCAAGAGCCCGTTCATAGCCCTGTCAGGCTCTTTCTTTGAAGTTTCTTAAAAGCCCAGACTTGGGGTCTGGAATAGTTTTCAACAAGAGTTGAAATTAGGAAATGACTACAGCAGTTCTGATTCCTGAGCGATGGCACGGGCAGGAGCCAGGGCAGGCGATCAGTCCATCTCAGGATTAATACCAAGAAAAGGGCTTGTTGTGTTGGTGTTGAGAATGGTGGCCTGGTTCTCTCTGCTCATGATTCTTCTGTTAGTGTCACTTTCTCCAAATAACAGTGCCTGTGCATTGCACCTCTGTAGGACATAAAAACATCCAGAAGGATGTTTTTATGCCAGTCTAGTACTTGAATAAGTGGTTCGTATTGAATGCTAGTCATAGGTGGTTTTTCGCTTCCATTCTGTGATCTGAGGAAAACAGCTCAGCCCCTTTGATCTACATGGGATGATGTTGATTATTGGGACTTCGATTTTACTGCTGTTCAGGTACTATTTGTTGCAGCTGGGGATGTTAGCCAGCATTACCAACCCTGCAAATGTCATGGGGATAAGAGGATCCCTGGCGCTTGAAAAGTTCACGGGCAAATGGAGTATTTTTCTGCCCGTCAGTTCTTGTGCGCTGTGGAAATCACGCTACAGGCAGCTGTGAACACGGGTTCTGACTATTCAGTATCCAGCAATTACAGTCAGAGAGTTGCTACTTACTCATCTGGGGATTCAGCGCTCCGATTCTATAACTTGTTACGATGGCTATTTTTGGCCAACTTGAATCACTTGCTGGCAACTCCAGTCGTTAACAAGTAAGTTTCATAACTTTAATATATGTATTTCCACAGTATGTTATAGTTCACAAGGTTTGCAAAAGACTGTCTGGATGAAACCGTACTCGGAGAACAAAGGGCTACGTATTTATATGATACGAGTGTGTGTGCATATCTGTGTGCAAACACACACGTACAGGCTTACGGGTAAGATGTGGTCAGGAAATATTACAGTGTGACTTCCTGAGGTGACAAACCAGCATGTCTCTGCTGAAGTCAGTGGAGATACGCGGATTTACATTAGTGGATGGTCTGATCCCATGGGGTTTTAAAACACAGATGCTGGAGAGCACTGAGACATTTTATTAGTCTTTAGCAAGACAGAGTTATATCAAGTTTGTTCAGCATTAATTACTCTTTCTGCAGTGTTCTACCTACACCATCAATTATTAATTAATCTCACTCTATATTTTTAGCTGTTACCTGTCCCTAATCACCTTGCTGCTATAACTTTCTGGTCTTATGCCAACGCGTGTTGCCAGACCAGTTGAAGACATTAGTATGAATGTAATTACCTCTTTATTGCTTGTGTAATCTTGAATCCCCCATGTAGATTACATTAGACATCCTTTTTGGAGAAGGAAAGGCAAATACATTTTTTTCCCCCGCAAGTATTTCTGCTTTTTTTCATGCCGACAGCTGTCCTTCTCGCTTGGAGACAGGAGAGTGACCCTTGTGTCACACTGACATGAATTCTCTATGCGGTGAGCTGGATGCCGTGAACCGGCTCTCAGCCAGCCATCGTGCAGCCGGGTGAGTGCGTGGCCAGGCTGTATGGAATAAGCTCTTCTGCAGGCAGGGTGCACGTGCTCCCCGGCGCTGCTGGGTCGTCTGGGTCGGAGCCGCTGGCGTCCGAAGGCAGGTACCCACGGCTGCAGCTCCTGTGAGCGCTGGAGGGAACCTTTCATCGTTTCTGGCCTTTGACATTTGTCTCTTCAGCCTTTGGCTCTGATTAATCAGTGATCCAGAGACACAGTGTTTTCATCAGGAAATTGCTGCGTGTGAAGGGCCTCTTCTGCCTGCCATTTTTTGAAGCTATCACTTTGTCAGGTAATGCAGACGTGACAACGTCAAAATGAGAGAACAAGGGGGACGGCAGCTCCCTGCTCCCCGTATTAAGGGATTCAAGTTTATCCTGTTTCTATACCAAGTTCCTCCTTGACTCTTCATCACAATTATCACATTGAGATGCTGCCACAAGCCTTCTCTCAAAGCTGCCCAGGGGAAAAAAAAAAACCCAGCTCCTTATTTGTGCATGTTAAATCTTCCCCCCCAGCTGTGCTGCTTGCAGCTGTGGCTGCGGTTGTGTGGTCAGGCATGTCCAGGACTGCAGGTTTCCAGGCACAAGGGAAATCCCCGCCAGCCAGCAGACTTCCCAGCCAAGCCTTTCTTTCCTCTGCTTTCCAATGGCTGCTTCCCCACTGCTCGGCTACTTGTTTGCGTAGATGAACAAATGTCTGCCCAGCTGGTTGCAGTGGTCATCGCTGGGCAGGAGACAGTTACAGAAGAGGCTGAGGCTGAAGTTCCTTCTTTTCCACGGCAGAGCACAGCTGTGTTTGTCAGATGGTGTTTGTGTCTCCGCGTTGCAGCAGTTGGTGTGCTCGGGGTTGCAGCGCCTGATCTCGCAAAGGTCAGGGGCCGGGCTGTGATGTCGGCTCCTTGCTTTATTCCCTCCTGAGAAACATGAAGGGCTGTGGTTGAAGCTAATCAACTGATTGCTGTTTTGTGTCAGTGAGTGTGCGTGGAGGGGAAAAGGGTGTGTTTCTCCGGGTATAGCTGCAAGATGAGACTGTTCTGCTTGGAAAGGGGAAGGGGGGAGGAGTGCTGAGATAATTCAGAGCAGTAATGTTAGAAGAGCAGTCATCCATCCATAGCCCAGGCCTGCGCGTTAACTTTGGAGTTACTGTGTTCCTCAGAGCTGGGCAGATATTTGGGGAACTCTCTTCTTGGATGCTCACCCGTCATTCACCCAGCCAAGGCAGTTGTACAAGCAAAACTGCGTATCGGTTAAAAAGTTGAGTACCTTGACACCAGCCCTTGAACTGCAGGCCTGGAAGCACCCACTCCAGTAAATTAAACGTTACCGGTGTTTCGGATGAGTAGTCATGCAGCAGAAAGAAGGAAGAGCAAAGCCATTAATTGAGCATAACAGGAAATACTTTGGGGCAGATTACAAGAGGAATCGTACAGCCACACGAGACGGGGCCATCCCAGGGTTTAGATCTGAATATGCAAGAGCAACATCTGCTTCCTTCTGCCTGCAGCACAGAGCTGGCAGGGAGGGCAGGGTGAAGACTCCTGGTGTACAGAAGCCAGTCCATGGGCCATCGGGGTTTGCGGTCGACACAGATATGCAAAAAGCTGTTGCGTGCTGGGTGTGCAGGTGGAACGTGGGGAGATCTCCGAAGCATTGCCTCTCGAGACTGGCTGTTGGTTAGCAATGCTCCTGCAGCTATGGACACAATCTGGCCGATAGCGGTTAAGTTTGGCTGAATGAGTGTATTAGAGAGCTTGGAGTCGTGTCCAGCCTCTTCCATGGCAGCCGTGGAAGAGAAAAGCTTTGCGCAGAGGGAGCTCGGAGCGCTCTTTGCCGAGCCAAGCGATGGGGTGCTGCCAGGGCATCGGTGTCCCAGCCTGCTGGGCAGCAGCTGCTTTATCCACTTTGGAGCAAACAGCCTTTGCCAATGGTCTGGAGAGGGGCTCGCTGGCTACTGCTCTGCTGCTGCAGGTGGGGAATGGTAACTGCGAAGCTGTGGAGCAGTGTTGGAGGTTTCCATGCCCACCGCAGGGGCAGAATAAGGCTGAGAAAGGAATTCGTTGTCCAGAAGGCAACTTGTTTGGCAGAAGCAGGACTAGTTTCCTGCAGAAAGGCCATTCCCTCTGAGTGGAAGAGAAGAAATTCCGAGGCGCTGACTGCAGGCATGATGGCTGCGGGTAAGCAAAGGGTTCCAGAAGTAACTACTTTACAAAGTAAAATCCATCCAGAGCAAATGCAAGATGTCGAACAGCTAGTCAGAGGGGAAAACCTGGGAACGTCCAGTCTAACAATTAGCTGCAATTAGTGTGGCCCATCAAACCTGCTGCCAGGATGATTCAGGCGGGTTTGCCACGGGTCAGGCTGGCAGTTCCCACTACCCAGTCCTCGCAGCCTGCAGTCAGGTGCTGGCAGGAGAGCTGGGGACAGAAAGGCAAAATAAAATGCACAAAAATGCAAAATACAGGGAGTTAGATCTCAGCTGGCACAAATTGGTATAGCGTTTTTTGACATCAGTAGAATTATACCTTTCACTGAATAAAATCTGGCCTGCTATTTTTGCAGCGTTTTTGATTGCTAATTTGACTTTGGAGTTTTAAGTGGTGCTGATGTGCTCAGTTCATTAGGGAAGCTGGATTCTAGACTGCGAATAGAGCTTAGCAGTAACTTTTCTACAAAGTGATGCTGTTCTGTTTTCCCTCAGAATTTGCCAATTTGTCAAATTTGTTTGCAGAAACAGTGTGATTTTGATTCTGGAGGAATCAAGGCAACTATTGAATGCAGTCTGTTTGGCAGTTTTATCCTACCTAGATCTGCTTTAGAGCTGGAGCGCCTGCCCAGCAACAAAACTTGCTAAAAGCCTGGAAGCGCGGGAGTTCTGGCTCCCAGCTCTGGTGTCCCATATGGTGCTCCTCAGGATGGCAGTGCCTGCTCCATTTCACACAGAAGTAAAAACATTTTCTCTGCTAAATGCAATAGTCATTCTCCATCCAGCTCTAATGTGAATTCCTTCGTGCTGTATGGGGTTCTTACTGCTGATTATTGTACAGCTCCAGTACAGCAGTGTTTGGTGCAGCTGAAGTTTTTATGTGCTCAAGAGGTGTTAGACAGTAACATTGAACTAAGTGACCAGATCTGAGAAGCCTGTGAGAATGCGGGGATGCTCGACGCTGGTTTGAATTCCTCCCGGTTTACACCTCCGTGTGCCACATATCAAAATATTTCTTCCAAAATCCTTTTGGGTTTTTTTCTTTTTGCAAGTGTGAAGTGCCTGGAGCTGGGGACTTTCTGGAGAAAGGACATTCCCACCCATCTTCAATGCTTGTCATGTTTACCGTGGAACACCAAGTTCCCTAAAGTCCCAGCAGCTGCTCTGCTGTCTCTGTATTTTTTTTCCTCCTGTCAGGAGTTAAATTGGGAGGCCAGGAACACTCCTGTAAATGCGAAAGGCTTGAAGAATAAAGGAGAATAAGGACAGGCTCTAATGTTCACTTTCCCCTGCTCAGAGCTTTAAATTGACAAAGCCCGGCCACTCCCTGCCTGGTTCCTCATGCTAACAATTGCACTCCTATTTCAGAAAGATCCAAGGGAAACAAGTTAAAAGCAACCAGAGGAAAAATACCTTTTACTGAAGCACTAGCGGGCAGTATGGGTCTGTTATCCTCTAAAGACGTCCACACAACTGGTATAATTTGGACAGATACGTTCTGTGCCTCTGATGCTTTCACTGGGCTTAACTGCTGGGTTTGACGGTAAATCCATGTGACAATGCATATGTTAAAAATTATTAAGAAGTTAGTAAAGATTTACTGCCAGCCAGCACACAAAATGAAGAAGGAAGAGCATGGAAGTAATTGCACTGTGTGGCCTTGTGAGGTGCTGGTGATACGTAGCAATGTTGATGACTGTGGGCTGGAAATGACAGTTGCACGCCTTGGGCTTCCTCTCCCTTTGGGCTGAAGTGGTTGTTAATAGTAAAGTGAGCTTGAAAGCAACCCTGGGGACAGGGCCATGAGGCTCTGTTCAAAACCTGTAAGGAAAATGGGAGAACTGCATTTGAGGCTGCAGGTACTAAGAGGACAAGACAACCTTAAGTCCCCGAGAACAGAGCAGAAAAACTGAGAGATGCAGATTTTCAAACTCGGCTCTAAATAACCTTTTCATTTCTTTAGTCAAGCTTACTTCTGGTGTGACCTTGTGACAGTTGTAAATCTCAGAGCTGATTCTGAAGAGATGGGAACAATGAGGATAATTGCCCTGTAATTCAGAGCGCCTTGGTGGGGACGGAGGTACATCAGTGCATGAGAGAGAAGAATGACTCCCTTTATTACAGTGAGAAGCAGAAGCTCTATTTGTTATTAAAGCTGAGTGACAGCCCTGTCTGAACTTCCTCACACCTTTGCCAAAACTTAGATATATGAACCAATACATGATCCTTCAATTAAAAATCATATTCTAATAAGTAATAATGAAGTGGGAAAATCCAGATGGTTCAGTTTCAGCCCTGGATTTTCCTCACTTCTGAGTGCTCTTTTTTTGAACCTTTTACTTCCTTATGGTTTCGATGATGTTTTTGTTTTTTTTTTTTTGTTTTTGTGTCTTCTGCTAAGGCTTGGTAACCTACCACGGACCCACGGCTCGTAACAGTCAGCAGAACTTTTGACAGCAACGGGCCCATGGGATAAACCACCCCGTTGTCAATAAACTCTGATTCTTTCCTCATTATATAACAATGCAAATGTAATAATTTCTTCTCTGCTCCAGTTGTTACCCAATCCCCGATTAATTCAGAAATGGGCCAGTAGTGAATATATAATTGCAACTGCTAGCACAGTTTAATATGAAGTTTGGGTTATTGTCAGGTTGCTATTAATAACATTTCTGATTAGGCACTGACTTTTCCCTGAGCTGTTTAAATGTCACTGCCGGAATCAGAGGGGTGAAAGGAATCTAATCTGTTTTCCCCCACCCTCAACCTCTGTATCACAGGAACTTCGAAATGTGCAGTTTTTCCTATTGTTCTTCAGTCTATTGTAGAAGTGCTGCAGTGACTAATTCTTGCATAAATCATTGCCATGACAACACCTGTAATATATACTGTCAAATAGTGCCAAAGCGCTGAGATTCCTTCAACTCAGCCAAAAGGCTAAAGAGACACAAATGTGGGTGAAGCAAGTGCACAAACCGGTTTGTAGCAGTGAAGAGCAGTGAGCAGTGGGACTTGGGTTTTAGAAAAGCCTCCTTCCCTGCCGGCTGTTCTTCCTCGGTCGGTGGGAGCTGATCAAGCCAGTTATCGAAGATTAATCTGTGTAGTGATGATCAGGTATTCAAAGGCTGGGGTCTGCGACTGCCTTCTTTAGTAGCCCTTGGTGTTTTCCTCCATCTCTGGTTGTTTATTGACTCCTTGTTGGAGCAGGCGCAGCACTGGCCCTGTGCCTCTGCTCTGTGCCCGGCACAGTGGGGTCTTGAGCTCGCGTGGGCTTGTTAGGTCCTCTGTAATTCGGATGACAGGGCAGCAACCCCGTGTGGTCAATTTACGGCAGCTGAGGACTGGGCTCTTTTCTTTTTGCTGGACAGCATTAATTGTATAAAGTATTGATTCTCATCTACTGGGAAACAGGCAAAGTTGAGTATTGTGTTTAATTAAGGACTTTAAAACAAAGACTTGTAAGGTGATCAATATTTATTAGGACGGGGTAATCTTGTTTTGACTTTTAAACTTAGTGGATTTGATATATGTCATCAACAGGGCTGTAAATGTGTAGTAGTGAGATGTGCTTTTTGCTGGGTAACATCTTTTATGATAACCCAAAGCCTAGCTCCAGTTTAATGGCAAAATATATCAACCCATTTTTCTCCTGTTCCTACTAGCTCTTCTTTATTCGTTCTAAAAAGAAGGTTTGTGAAGGAAAAATTGAGCAGAGAGGTTACAGATTGCAATCTGCAGTCTTGTTGCAAAGGAAAATTTACTAACACGGGGTAACATAGGAACAACTCACATTTAACAAATTTCATCTGAAGTACTTTTAAGGGTAGGACTGGATGAAAAATGAGGTGTGACTTGTAATGCCAATATAGAGTCCATCTGTTTAGGTCCATCTACTTTTTTCTTACCTTATTCATCGCTATTGCAGGTAAAGTCTCCTGCGATATGTGAAGATCTCGGTTTCACCTCAGATCAAAGGCAAGACTTCTCTTTGGGCAGTGTTTCCTACTAACGTATAAAGGAAGAAGGAATGGGCATGGTGAATAGCACGGTTGGTCCCTGCAGTGACAGCATAGTAGGTTTTCTTTTGAGATGTCCTCCTGTGGAGTGACTTTATTTATCCAGAGTCCTGGCTCTTGACCTGATTTTCTACTCCACAGTATCTCCTGTGGTCACTGACATCTAAGCGTGTGAAGACGTTGCTATTCTAGTTTCTCTGAGTGGGTATAATGAACACTGGGCAGAGGAGTGGAGAACAGAGGTTCAGAATTGGACAGTTAATGTAAACCAGCGACGCTCCAGAGATCATAGGTCATTTTGGATGGTTCTTTGCCTAACCTATTCTTAAAAATGTCCTGTTATGGAAAATGTAGGACTTCCCTATGTAAAGGTGAAATGGTAAATAAAATATGGGCGTGCTTGAAGAGAAAAGGCATCATACTGTATTGCCCAAGAGAGAAGCGGGTACACTTCATTACCTGAATGATTGTCAACCCCTGGGCTGTCCCTTGGTGATTTGTTTCTGTGCTTGAGTACCCTGAGAGTTGCAAAGTTTTACCTCCAGTCTAACCGTAAATCTCCGAACTGGAGGTGGTGATATTATATACAGGTTCACCCTGTGGTGGCATTCAGGAGATGCATTGAAGTGTAAATTGAACTTTCTCTTCAGATTCAACATCTGTATTCCGGATTTTTGTTTTGATTTATCCACTAAGAAGGACCGAGGGAAAAGAATATGTTTTTGTGTGATGCATGGGCTTAGCCACAGTCAGTAATCCTCAGGGAAGGAGAACAAGTGCAAACCTACACGCTTAGCTGCAGACAGACCTCCCGATGCCTAACAAGCAATGACTAAAAATGTTTCCTTCCTCCCCTCTTTAGCTCCGAGAGAATTAATCCCAAATGAAAACCTTTGTTTTGCCTAGCAAGAGCCGGCAGGCTGAACTCTCGCTTGGAACGTGTGTTTCTGCAGTGTCACCAGCAGACCTGGGTAATTTGTGTAACAAAGAGTTTACTCACCAAGAAATGCAGTTTCTGAGTGGGAGGAGGCAAAGCTGTTTGTGAATTTGGGTCAGATTCAGCAAACAGTTTCTGCCAAAAAAAAAAAAAAACCCAAAAAAAACCAACAAGAAACCACCCAAATGTCTCCCTTTATTGCTTTTCCAGATGATCAAAATATTTCACTTTATACTTCCCAAGCATCAGCAAAGTAAAAATACAATTCAGAATTAACATTTTCTTTTCACTTGGGAGTATCCGACACTGGAAAATACAGATGAGCAGCGACATATGCCCGTGCAAAATGTCTTGTTTAACAAAACCCGTTGTTTTTCACAGGAAAATACTTGCACAATTTTGGTACAGATGGGCACTCATCAGAGTGGGCTGGCTGGTGCAGAGGTGTCTTCTATGTATCATTTGCTTGTTAATAGAAAAAAAGCCAGCAGATGGTGCTCGAGAATATACACCCTGGCTTTTGGAGGTGCGGCGGGTTGGACTCGGGTGGGAGCGAGGGGACCCACACGGCTGAGCTGGAGGACGCGTGGAGGGGAGAGGAGGTGAACTGGGCATCCACAGGCCAGGTGCTGCCCATGGAGTGTCGGTGCTTGCCCGGCTCGGCTGAAGGTGTGATGCTGCTGCTCTGCCTTTCCCTGCGGAGTCTCTCCCTCCCCAGCTCTGGTTTCGGCTCTGCCAGTTGCAGCGTTGTCAGCCACTGGTGACAAATGTCTGGGAAAAATTTTTGCGCGGAAAGGGTTGTGAAGCACTGGACCAGGCTGCCCAGGGAAGCGGTGGAGTCGCTGTCCCTGGAGGTGTTTAAAAGACAGGCAGACGTGGTGCGGAGGGACGTGGTTCAGTGGTAACTTGGCAGTGCTGGGGTAACGGTTGGACTCCGTGATCTTAAAGGTCTCTTCCAACCTAAACAATTCTGTGATTCTGTGACTGCACACTCGATAGGTTCGGGCTGTCAGCAAAGACCGACAAGGTTGAACTGAGGGGATACCAGACTGGCTGTAACGCTTCTTTTTAGTTTTTCAGTTAAGACTCTAGATTATTTTTTTTTTTCTTTTTCGGGTTAGAAATGACTGAAGAAACAAAGAATTGATGGAAGAAGATACCTGTAGCCCTGGTTTTCATCCACTGGGGCTGAGAAGGTTGATTTTGTTTGGAGCAAAAGTCAAAGCGCCCATAGACTCGCCTCACTCCCTCATCCCCAGGGGCTGAGGGCAAAAACTCTTCCTGAACTACTCTGCAAATCAGGGGGGATTTGCACTGAAATCGCCGGGGCTGGCCGTGCCCCAGACTGCTGTGGCTGCAGATTTACGACAGCAGATCAGAGCGCAGACTCCCCTTCTCCCCTGTGTCACGGCTCGGTAAAGGCAGCCTAGCACCTGGTGACATTTTCCCATCCTGACAGCTCATCTCTTTAAGAGTTGTGTTGCCAGACTGAGAAGTCTCTTTTTTTCTCTCATTTCCAGCACATGAAGGGAGATGCAAGCCTGCTCCACCCGCTCCCTTAATGTGTGAATTAAGCACAGAGGGAAAGGAGAGACGTACAAACATCTGTCCTGTTCCTCTGCCTTTGCTGCAGAGATGCTCAGGCTGTGAGACGGTGTATTGATGCTGTGGCTTGCGTTTGGGACACATGGGGCTGAAATTACTGTGGCTGCAAATAAAGCCGCTGATGTCATATTTAAGGATGAAGCAACTACTCACTTTCTTTTCTTCCCATGCTCACTCACTTTCCAGACTGCCAACATTCGCAGTTTCTGAAGGCTCTGTTTGAGAAAGTGAAGAAAAGTAAAAAAAAAAATAAAATAAATTAAAAATGCCCTGCTCGTATGGCAGGCTGCCGCAGCGCCCTTGGCGGTGCTGGGTGGTGGCAGTGTGGTGTGATAACGTCGGACTTGTGTGATAAATTCACACTGCTGCCAGAGAGGGGTACAGGGCAAAAGAAGGTGTTTATCTGTTTTTGCGCCTCTGTGCCACATACATATGTGCATATGTACATATCTATATTAAAAAAAACCCAACATGTAGAAGGTCTGTGGGTTTGAATATCAAGCTGTGCTCAGTGGGTGTACCAGGACTTTGAGGCTTTGCACATGCTTGTGAATGTTTACACACAAAGGAAATTGTGGTGGTACGAATTTGTGTGAGCACTTAGCCTACAGGCAATGCTCCAGAAGAAAAGGGAAGAGTCTTATCCTTTCTGAGACATTTTGTGGCACAAAATGACTTGAGGGAGGGCTCTCAGAAGCTATTTCTGGTATTCCGTGCTTTGATTTGCTGCCTTTGTGGAGATGGAATCATTTTACTGTGATAGTCTACCAAGCAGCAGCAGTTTTCTTTAGTCCTGCCATTTTGGTTCATATCTTCCTAAACCATATCCTCCGAGGGGAAATATTAACTTGTCTAGACCAAGGTACAGTATATTGGCTAGTTCATCTCCTAGGAAGGTTTGTATTTTCCATAGGCAGTGCTCAGAGATGGACATAGTGTGTGTGGATTTAGGGAGGCTGTTAAAATTCATCTACTTGGTTTCGTGCAGTCGATGCCTTTAGCAATGAGGCGAAGAGGCACAGATTTGGAAAAACCTGCTCCTACCAATTTCATCTCCTCTAGACAGTGTGATTACCCACAGTGCATTTCCCATGAGTGCACTGAAATACATTTAAACTTGCCTTCTGACACTCCGGATAGCTTATCTGGTAGCTATTGCAGGCTGAGTATATTCTACGAGGTGGAAGCTGCTTGCACCTCTTTGCTCACCTTAAGTGCTTTCTCCCTTTCCTCTGTATTTATGGAATTTGTGTCTCCCTCCATCCCTCCCCAGACCAAGAGCTTGATGTGGTCTCCTTCCTCTTACTAAAGCACCATTCTTTTGCAGTGATAGAGCCTCTGTGGAGATGTAAAATTACCAAATAACTTCACTTTTTAAGAGGGGTGAGGTGGAAACAGAGAAGAAACTTCTCATTCAGAAAAGGGCGTATGATCAATATGCTTTGTTTCAGACTTTCTTTCACAAAAAAAAAAACCATAAAAATCAAATTTGTATCAATTGTAGGGAAAAATAATTTTTTCCACTGAAATAGATGCATACAACACTTCCAGTCAGTAGAGACACAAAATTTATGCCTCAGCTGAGGAAAGAGCAGCACTGAACTCGGCTGGGATGTGTCGCCGCCTGCCAGGCGAGCTCTGCTTCGAAAGGAAAGGCTATGGACAAGTGTAAGAGGAGTAACTGGCTGATGGGTCCCTGGGTGCTCCCTGCTTCTCATATTGTGCTTCCTCCTCCCCAAACAGTGGTTTATTTTGACCATTTCACCCAATTTTGGAATTGATTACACTGTTAAACCTCTCTGCCTGAGATACAGAGCAGCGCCTGCCAGAGCCAGCGGCCTCAGCCATGTCACTAGTGGCCGTTCCGTCTCCGCTAGTATATTCTGCTGCAGCAAAGCCTCTTGTCATCACTTTTATAGGAAGCTTTCAGTGGCCTAATTTGCTATTCATATACATCTGTTCCACTGGAGTCTGTCATTAATCTCCTGGTAGATTTAAGTTTTCCCTCTTATATTTGCTGCATGGCCAGTCATCAAAGAGACAACTAAATGAATACTGATACAAAACAAATAGTAGGTTCCAGGGGTACCTGGTATTTGTTTTCTTGCTAAAATATATATGATGCATCCTTGGGTTAAGGGAAATAATAGATTGAGCACATGGGTAGGTCCTTCCAGCCCCATCAGAGTGCAAAGCTTGGAGACAAGCACAGTTATGGTCTTCCTGCATGTCACGAGGGATGCGATGGGCTGTGCTTCCAGAGGACAGACCGGCTTTGCACTGCCCTGGACAGCCCCGGCTTTTCCAGTTATTGTTACAACCTGAAGTTACTCATCTTCTAGAAATGTGATGGCTATTAGCCAGGGCTGCAAGCAAAGCTGTAAGTGTTCTGCTGGGACTGCAGCATATGGGTAGAAAGGGGCATTTTTAAGGCTCTTCCTGAAGTAAGATGGAAATTAAAAAGATATTTTTGTCACAGGGCCAGACCCTGAGTAAGCGTAATTTGGCTCTGATGACTTCAGAGGAACACTGCCAGTTTATACAGCTGAAGACCCATCTATGATATTAAGAAAAAACAAACCTCATTTAGTCTGTGTCCTTGTTGGCATCACAATCCAGCTATTTAAAAAAATGAAAACATAACAGTGCAGCAATCACGAAGGCAGCATACATCAAGACAGTTAAAATGAACAAAAGGGATTCTTTGTTTTCTTTTTGGCCTTGAGGGGTTCTGTTCCCATGTTTCCTTTGTAAACATTAGGGTGAGAGCACCTTTCTGCTGACGGAGTCCAAAAGTAGGTTTTTTTTCTGAAAAAAAGCATCGCAGTGTGAGATTTGGAGTACTGTTTTCATAGAGAATAAGGCAGAAACAGAACTTCTCTAGCAGCCCCTTCTCCTGCTTTTCCCCAGTCTATCACGTCCTGATGACAAACATGCACTCCTGTAGCATTGTTGGTGCCGAACGGCTTACACCAGGCAGCAGTGTGCCCACAAGGTCGCCCAAGAGTGTTTTGACTTGCGATGTTAAGAGCAGTTCTCGCTGTGCGTCATTCACAATGACCTCCTGTCAGCGGCAGTTTGCTGTTGTGCCTGGACGTGCTGGGACCATCGCAGGGTGGTTCTTCCAGGGCACTTCATGAGGCTGTAACACGATGGTGTGGCAAAGTCACGCAGAAACAGTGTGTGGTGTAACGTGACTGGTGGGATTGTATTTTCCCAGGCTGCTTCTTTCTCAGAGCACTTTGCTCCTGCAGGACCTATCTTGCTCATAATTGTCTCTGGGGTCCAACCCTTGGGCAGCTGTGAGACAGAAGCAATGATTCTCCCCCTTTCACAAGAGGCTTTTGTCTTGGAATTAATTGTTATTTGTCAAGTGCTTTAATATTGTCAGATGAAACATTCTAGAACATTCTATTTTTTTCCTCACCCACTTCAACACAAGGAGAGTGAGTGAGTCAAACACTTGTCAGACTCTGAGTGAGAATACAGGGCTCAGCTGGACAGGCGTTTAACCAAACACGCACAGAAAAGCCATACACGCGCACAAAATTTGCTTTTACCCCCTGTCTGCTCAGTAACAGTTAATTTACAGCTCACTCCTAAATGGTGAATTTTAATACCATTTTCTTTCAAAAGTGTTACATATAAATTTGCTGTACCCAGTGTAAAAGTGTCTGCAGGCACAGAAATCATTATTGCTGGGCTGACTGCTAAAGACTGATACATTTAGAGAGAAAATATATATTCTCTCCAAAGTGGAAACTCAGATTGTAAATTAAATTTGTCAATAAATATGGAAATGGTTTCCATTTCCCTCTTCTACCCTGCGCTGCTGAGATCGGTTGTTCCAGTGCCACATCACTACTGTGGCAAAAGAAGTGACCGGCTCCTGCCCCGTCCGTGGCTGACAAGCTCCCGGTGTCAGGAGATCTATAGTCACAGCTTTAGGTCAGTGAGTTAATTATGTGTTCATCAGTGATAGCAACAATAGAAATTCTCTAGGAACAGAGTCTGGAAGAAGGCAATTGGATTTAAGGAACTCAAAAAGACATCATGGACAACTTATCTTCCTAGAAACATGTGAATGATGGAGTAAGCAACACACAAACATCAGGCTTTGGTCCATGCAAGTAGTTGTACCACAGATGAGCCTCAGGTGAAATTTCATATTCTGGTGCCCAGTGCGAAAGTTGGATGTGATTAAGAAAGAATTGTTCTGCTTTTGTATTTTCCTGTCTGCATATGGGCATGTAAAGTGTTGAGCTACCTCCTGGAGAGACCGTTCCTTGTTTAGTCTAAACCAGCACAGGGGCACTGGGGGCCGCGGATCCATCCTGTGTTCTTTTCAGGTTCAGTTTTGGCCTTAAATGTCTCTGGGATGAAAGGCTTGCGTGTCAGCGTTTGCAAGGCAGCCTGTCCAGATGCTACCTGCTGGCATTGGAAGTTGGATTTAAAAGAAAGCAAATTCTCTAGAAAGTTGGGAAGGCGACGCGCTCTGAAGACATAAAACTGAGCAATAAGATATGCCTTAGACCCTCAGGTCCTCCCAGGGGGACCAAACTAACTCAAAACTATCAAAAATATAATGAAAGCCCATGACTTTGATAAATGGAAAAAATCACCCCAACATCAGAATAGAAATATCATTTCATTTTATCACGCCGCAGTCATTAGCCTGGAGAGCAGAGATCTGTGCTTGAGATGCCATTTGCCCTCCCTGGGAACTCACTGCAATCCCATCAGTCCTGACAGGGGTGGCTTAATTTTTTGGTTTTAGTGGAGTTTGGGGGTTTTTTATTTCTGGGTTCATTAAAATGCTCCTGTGTCTACTACCTGGCTTAGTTGTCCACCTATTTAATACAAGTCTCTGTTTGTGTTTTTTTAAGGTGAGTGGTGGATCTGTTTCACTTGAGTACATGAGTTTGCGGGGTCTTTCTGTAAGCGAAAGGGCTTCAGGAGGTTGTGATCTTCTCTCCCCTCTCCAGGGCACCTGGCGTCTTCTGGGGGCTCTGGCTCGTGCTGCCTTACCCGCAGAGCCATGAGGGAGGACCAGCACGGGATGGAGCCTGCGGCAGGGCAGGGTGGCGGCTGTGGCGCGGATGCTGTGTTGAGAAGGCACAGAGGATGGAGAGGGCTCATTTGCGATGAGCTGCCCATCTGTCAGCGGCAGGCTGGCAGCTGACGTGGTGACAGACACTTACACTTGTTTTGCTGTTGCCGCGCTCCTTTCCGTGTTTCGGAGAGGTCAGGGAGCAGTGCTGAGACACTTCAGCATTGTTACCCCCTTTGGTTTTGTGGCGCTCAGCTCATGCTGTCTCGCTCTCCAGATGTCTCGGTGTCCCTCAGCTGTTCAGCACTTCTGCAGGCTTTAGCAAACCACTTTTACAGCTGACCCCAATTACTTGCTTTTAAATCCTTCAGTGCCTCCTGCCAGCAGCCCATCTCTCTGCCTCACAGAATCAGCCCCTTTCTCTTTCCCACTTGTCTATAATTCATTATTTATCTTCTTTTGGGCCAAGGAACATAGTTTTATTTAGGGCCAGAGCCAAACCCATTTCAGGTCTCTAAAAGTCACCTCCTGACGTCAGTAGGGCCAAGTCAAACCTGATGTCACCTCGCAGGCTGGTGACGGATCTCCAGCCCTTGCAGTGCTTCGCCAGGTGAATGCTCTGAGCCAGAAAGAAGCTACATCAAGAGAGTGGGTTCCTTGGGAAAATAAAATGAATTTCTTTTCCCCGCCATGCTGCTGCTACCAGCCAGGTTCCCAGGGTGTAAGCTGGCCTCCCTCAACCTACTTGAAAAGTTTTGGTTTTTTACTCTTTCTCTGTGCTTTCAAATACACAGTTAATTGTAAAGAGCTGTGTGCCAAAGTGCAGGCTTTGGCTCAGAGTTAAACGCCAAGAGTTAAACCCAAGCCGTCGAGTTATAGAAGGCTCTGCTTTATCAGAGGAGTGTCAGGCTTCCCCTCGCTGTGACTGCTATCAGTAATTAGCACACCCTACAGAGCCTGCTGCTGAACAGTCCACATGCTAAATGCTGCTTTGTCATCAAAGTACAGTAGCTTGTAACTAATTACATCCCAGCTTTATCTGGACCAGTTCTTCCTTTTAAATACACTTAATAACTCTGCCTTTGAAGGTTCTAGGCATAAAAATAACCACTTCAAATAATCTCCTGAAGACACATGCCCCATTAGGTATGGAGCTGAAGTAGGCACCTTGGATTATCTGAGCCAAACAAGAGCCCCGGGCCCCTGCTGGGACATGGATGGAGAGCTGCAGCTCTGCTGTGCTGCTTGTGTGTTGGAGAGGAAGGCTGGAGAGCCAAAGTTCACGTTTTGCAAGAGTCCTGTGCGTACGTTGTCATTAAAGATGCAAGGAAGGAAAAGCGGACTGTGCCAAAATAGAGCTGCGGTTTGACTCGGCAGTGACTGACCTGAATGGAAAGACTAACGGTGTAAGGGCTGAAATTCAGCATTAGTCCCGAGTCCTCCTCCGTGACCTGAACACCATCCATTTCTCTTCCTAAATCATGTTTAAACATTTCCAGTTGTACTGAATTCACGACTCTGTCTTCTGTCAGCCTCTCCCTGACCCCGTCAAAAGAATGACCAAAGAAAATATTTTATTTTCCTGATCTTGGAAGTTCCTGTGGAATGGGAAACACCTTTGCAGAAGGAAAGGCTGCTTAGCACGGTGTGGGAACTGGGTTGGAAGTTGGTGGTGAGACCAGGATTCATGGACCTGGTGCCTGTAAAAGTCTCCTCTGGTTCATTAAAAGACTACGTGCCGGTCGTTGAAGCTGATGCTGTGAATCTGGGTACCATAATTAGACACTAAAATATCCCATAGGGCAGGATCGATTTTTGTTATAGCTGAGTATTTTTGGTGTGTATTTTTTATTATTACTTAATTTTCTGGTGTACCGTGAGACCGTAAACTCCAGTGATGCTTGGGATAGATGGGAGCATGCCAGTCTCTAGCAACAGTTTCTGCGTCTTTGAGTTAGGGAAAAAGGCAGAAAATTCAAAAGCAATCCATGTAAGTACCTTGACAGGAGGGAGGAACAGAGCAGAAACGGGGCCTGCGGCTCCTCATCCAAAGGCGAGCCAAACAAAAGAAGCAGCCTGTGGAGTGAAAATGTCATGGCTGCGAAGCGCCAAGGAGGAAATCAACTTTAAGAGGCAGCAGAAGGTGAATAGATTATGGCACTTTTAAATTAAAGGTGTTAGGGGGATTCCTGGAGGGAGGAGGCTGGGAGTTAGGAAGGAATTCATTATGGAGAGACGGACTGCGCTGGTGATCACCTGTATCGTCGGGGTCCATTAAACCTGTGTCTTACAACGCCCTCAAAATGCAGACAGGATCACTGGGTGTCAGTGACAGCCTGTTTATCTAATCTCAAATGACCTTTAGCAAAGGAGGCTCTGGAGGCAAGATGAATATTTACAGCTCCAGCTTTTCCCCAGCCACCACCCCTCTAATTGCAGTTAAAGGTGCTCGTGTGGTCCTGACTGGTGTTCCGGCTGATGGCTGTGATCGAGTGGCAGGTGGGTTTAACGGTGTTGTTGGTTGTCAAATTGACAGTGCTGTTTTCTTCCATTTCAAATGAAAACGCGAAGGAGGGGAGAGCGGTGCGCGTGCTGTGGAGAGAGAGCGTGCAGAGACTTCAATGTCAAGGGGTCTGTTTTCTGTTCATTTGGGGTAAATTCAGGATCAGCCCCAGAACGGAAGCGAGTCTCCTCGTCTGTGGTGTGAAGTGGGAGCAGCTTTAATAGAGCTGTTGTGGATTTATGTCTGGCCTAACCGCACAAGAGTCACTCTGTATTTGCATCTTAACTCAGCTCTGCCAGTCTGGCCTATCTCCAAGAGGCTTCCTTGGCTTTGCTGTATAATATTTTTCAGCCATTTCAGGCGCAATTGTTAACGGATATCAATATGGAAAATGAAATGAGTAAATTCAATGCTTGTGGAAAATCAGAAAGCCAACACAAGAAGGAGCGAGCACGCGTGATGTTCCTCTCTCCTTCCTGTGCTTCCTGCTCTGCCAGGTTTGCCACCAGCCCTGCAGCCTCCCGTCCCAAGGATCTTTTGCTGTGGTCCTTCAGGCTTATGAATCTGTGGCTATTCTGCCCCCTCCCTCTCTGCTGGGAGGGTGACAACGCCATTGCTACAGCCTCACGGAAGTGAGCAAGAGGGAGGTGGCCACGTCTCATGGGCTTCCCACAACAGCATCCTCTCACGTGCCTCTCTGATCACGGGAATTCTCACCTCCATCAAACCCTAAATTCTGCAAAGAGTGATTTTTTTCAGTGGCTCCAGACCCAGGCTATCATCAGATCTGCTCCCCCACAATAATCCTGTACCTTCCAGATTTGTCTGCTTTATCACAAGAGCAGGAGAAGGCAGTAAAATGTGTCAGTTTTCAGCTTTAACAGAGTTGACGATTTGCGCGGTTTGCAACTTGCCACAAAACAAAAAAAGATTGTTTTGTCAACACTCACATATGGTGGCTCATTCGGCTATACCAGGACACAATTAATTATTTGAGTCTGCTGTCTATCTGTCAGAGCACTGTAAAGGAAAGTTTTGGGATGCAGTGTTTGTTTAATCTATAGTGGCTTTTGTTTGCTTCAGAATGGCGGATATCTTTTCTATTTTTTTCCCTTTTTCTTATCTTACCCCTTTCTAAAGCTTTAATTCCTATAATCCAAATGGTCTCTTTTCTCTCGTTGCTGCTGATCAGTTATCCACCAGAGATTGAATTATCTCACATGGAAGGGCAGCAATAAATGCGGCCGTCAGCTGGGGCTGGAGGCAAAGCGTGTCGGCGCGGCTGCTTGAGGCCTGGGCTCATCCCGGCTCTTGCTCAGAACTTAACGGAGACCGGAGACTGTGCTGGACTCGCCTAAGTCAGTGAATAAAGACCTCCCAGGTGTGATTCAGCCCTGAGTCACTGTCTGTCTGTCTCTCTGCTGACTACCGGGTGACTGAGCTCCGCAGCTGGATGCCCACAGGTAGGAATGGGCACCTCAGCCTCGGTGCCTCCCTCTGGGTGCGCGATCCCAGCTCCCAGGGCGTAAGGGACAGCAGAATTCAGGGCCACAGCTAGATGAACATGTTAATAGTGAGTCCAGAGGAGGCTGCGAAGATGCTGCGAGGGCTGGAGCTCCTCTGCTGGGAGGACAGGCGGAGAGAGTTGGGGGTGTTCAGCCTGGAGAAGGCTCCGGGGAGACCTCAGAGCCCCTTCCAGTGCCTAAAGGGGCTCCAGGAGAGCTGGGGGGGGACTCTTGACCAGGGAGGGGAGCGATGGGACGAGGGGTGATGGTTTTAAGCTGAAAGAGGGGAGATTTAGATGAGATATTAGGAAGAAATTCTCTCCTGTGCGGGTGGTGAGCCCCTGGGGCAGGTTGCCCCGAGAAGCTGTGGCTGCCCCATCCCTGGAGGTGTTCAAGGCCAGGTTGGACGGGGCTTGGAGCACCCTGGGCTGGGGGGAGGTGTCCCTGCCCAGGGCAGGGGGTGGAACGGGATGATCTCCAAGGTCCCTTCCAACCCAAACCATCCTATGATTCTGTTATTCTATGAAGCCATCTTGTGAGTTGCCACACAGATGGCGGAGCTCGGGAGGCTGCCCACCATCGTCCAGCCCTTGAGGTAGGACCCCCTGGGTCAGCGTGCCCCAGCAGCACGGCTGTCCTTCTCCTCAGCGCTGGAGGAAAGCTGCAGTGCAGCAGCTGGAGCACTTGCAGGCTTTTCCTGCATCTTCTCCCCACTTGCCTGGAGACCATGGGAGAACCATTCCCACACCACAGCGCGCCTTCCTCCGAAAGAAACATCTCTACATGCTGTGGTTCTGGGGCCGCTGGGGTGTTTGCAGAGCTGTGGAAGTGCCAAGTATCCTTATGGCTGCTATTAGAAATGCTGCAGTTTGCACAGACAGGGAGCGTTCAGGTCAGGAGAGCTTTGGCTTTGGCTGTATTCTCCAGGCAGCAGCTGCTATAAAGGAAACAGATGTTTTGTTACAATTTCTAAGAACCTCTAATAGTTTTGTTAGATCTTGGGGAACAGAGGGCCAAGGTCAGCAGTGAGTTGCCGTAGCCAGTGCTGCAGGACTGATTT
Organism: Ibidorhyncha struthersii; assembly: GCA_013398815.1. Taxonomy (NCBI): domain Eukaryota; kingdom Metazoa; phylum Chordata; class Aves; order Charadriiformes; family Charadriidae; genus Ibidorhyncha; species Ibidorhyncha struthersii. Next base: position 164,621 of record VZSZ01003099.1, on the reverse strand, counting down.
TATCATGAGAAAAATCACTGTTTATTAGTGGAGGGGAGAGCTGGGAAAAATATTTCCGCGTGCAGGGGAAGTATTTGTGAGCGTTGGCTTGCAATGAAAGCCGTGCGTGGACTTGGCTGGGCCTGGAGCTCCCAGTTACCGGCTACCCATGAAGCCTGAGAGCAAAACTGTTGGTTCCCAGAGGTTTCTTACAACGAGATCCACTTGCACTTGGCAGAGTGGGGATGGTGGGACCATGGCTTCCTTTGGGTCACTGGGGAGTGCGTTTTGGTGCGTGTCACCGGGTGCCAGGCTCACCACGTCCCGTCCCTGCCTGCTGCAGGCGCTGGGCTCTAAAGTGCCAATAGGAACAAGAGCACGTTGGGGGATTTTCACCTTCTCCATCAAGAGTAGGTCCCCCTCCTTTGCTTTGGGGCTGACTGAAGGACAGGTCACCCCTCAGTTACACCCAAGGTCCCGCAGTAAACTGATGCTTTTAAAATTATAATCAAACAACCCCACGCGAGGCATGTTTTCCAGACCTCTGTCTGGCTTCAGAGCCAGGCTCTCTACACGATTCCTAAATGTTTTGCTTCCAAAACCTTAACGTCAATTCTTGGAAGTTTAACTAATCATCTGCATACAGATTTTGCTTAGCTCAGGTCTTTATTTTCTCCTTTGATTCAGTTTGCAATACAGCCCTCTATGCAGGATATTAATTTCGTTTTTTACCGGCTTCTTTTATCCTTGAGACTTGAACGGCAGGCACCTTGTGGCAAACTGGGTGGCCACAGGCAGGGAATAGTCAGTGAGTGAGTTCAAAGGCAGTAAAAACATTTCATCTGTTCAAAGACAGCTGTAGTCTCAACTACTGGTTGGGTTTTTTTAGTGGTTCTCATAAAAACTAATAATATTTAATTAGTAAAAGTTAAAAAATAGCTCTTTTATAAATGGTATTTGAAGGGTTTCCATTCCAGTTGCTGAGGAGGTGAATGCCTCTGGGCCCCCGCACCAGCAGTACCTACTGGAAGACTTTACGGGTGTGGTATTTCTGTAGGGACTTGGAGCAGTGGTTGGGGGGGTTCTGTCTCTGTGGGCCAGTTGGTATCATTGTGAAAAGTGAGACTTCCAGAGAGAAGTGTGCCCATCTGATTCAGTGTTCCTCCTGACGCCGCCTCGCACACTTGCAGGGGTGTGGGAGTGGGGGATAGTGGAGTAATTCACTCAAGGAGGTCTTGCCTCTGTAATTAGAACATCTGTTCAACTCTGAAATATGAAATTTGCTATCCTGTCCCAAACTTTTATCATTACTAATTATAACTCTGGCTATTCTTGTTCTCTGTACAAATACTCAAAACCATTGTAATCTATTTGTGCTTGGAAGGGTTGCACTCCGTACTGGAAGGCAGGGCTTTGCGTCACTGAGCGGTCTGCGGCATGGGGTGGGAACGTTTTCTGGGATGTCGTGACACAACTGGTGCGGCCATACAAGGATTTAAGCAGAGAGCTTCACAGCTGTTTAAAGGGCTTTATTTTCTTTGTACTTTATTCGGGTATCTAACATTGAACATCTGAATTACAATACAGCTTTGCAAGTCAGTGTTCTTGGTAGGTTTTCCGTTCCGCAACGTTTAACAAGTTGTTTTATGAGACCATGAAAACTTCAGCATCCACAGCATCCTACGGCTTGGAGAACCTCAGTTCTACGTCTTTTCTTTTCTTTTGTTATTTTCGTGGTGTGTTTTTTTGTTTGTTTGTTCTATTGGTTGTTTGGGGAATTATTTTTTTTTTTGTTGTGGTTGTTGTTGGGGTTTTTTTGTTTGGTGGTTTTGGTTTTGTGGTGGTTTTTTTTTTTGTTTTTTTCTTTTTCTTTTTGAAGAGGCAGATCCTTTTCTTGGTTTTGAATCTGGATGGGGACTGAGCAGTGGGGGAAAAGCACCATCTGCTCCCTACGTGTTTTCAGGCTGCACAAGCCAGGGAACAGCCCGTGAGGTCTCAGCAGTCTCTCCCCAGGCACCTGGGCTGGTTCAGCAGCATCCCGACCCTCCTCTCTTGTGCTGCACCCACCGCCACAGCCCAGCGCCGCGGGTCCCTGCGGGACCGATGCAGCAGCGAGCAAGTGCCCCCAGTGAGACAAGCAGCATATTTGCCAAGCAGCAGACAGCACTCACCAGCTGTAGTCACAGCCAGGCTGATCTTTAAGATGGATGTTATTTAAATTGCTGTATCTCAGCTGCTGTGGGAGCTGCACACCTCAGCTTAGCGTGCTAAATATACCTTATTAATTGCCTTGCTCTTTACGTACACCAGAGGCTGGTGCACCGTTAAATACACCAAGAACATTTATTCCTTGAGGTTCTGTTTCTTATTGAAGTATTCCAGACCTTAATGGCTCCTCTGGTTGGGATCAGGTTGGACCTGGAACATTGCAACTTGTCCTGTTTCTCCCTTCCTCACCAAAGCACAGCAGTACAGCGTCCCAGTATCTGTATTTAAGTAAATCATGCTTGTACAAAGCAGCACCATTACACTGGAGGAGTAAATACCTTCTGAGCGTATTTAGTTCTGCTATTTTTCTGTATTGCCGCATTATCTAAGGGCTACAGCTGAGATTGCTCTTTGCATTGCACCAAGGGGGAGACAGCCTCCCAAAGTGCAGTTTGCGATCTTAAGTAGGCAATTAGACAAGTGCCAGCGTATAGCCCATATTCAGGTCAGAAACCCAAGACCCTTTCATTCAAGACAGTTCACAGCATGGCTCACTTCAGAGAGCACAAGGAATAGAACCCAAGTCCAATATCTTGCTTATTGCCTTTGCTGCAAGTCTGGAGTAGCTGCTGGAGTTGCTGCTTTCAGACCAGCAGATAATTGGCCCAAGAAGAGAATTCGAGAGCAGTGAGCAGCCTCTCCAGAAACCCACGCTGCATTGGGTTCTGAATGGAGTGTGCCTTTGAATACTTTCACACGCTCTTTCTGGGCCAGTGTGCACCCACGGGAGAGGACACGAAGGGGCTTTCAAAGGGGGAGGGGGACCGTCTTTCCCATTCTTTTTAAAAATGCCTACTTGTATCCATGGTGCTGCAGAGAAGTAAAAGCTGGAAGAGCTTCTCTTTCTGATGGGAGCAAACCTATCCTGAGGATAACCTTGGCTCCACTGCATGTCACCAGCTAGAAGCATTCTGGGGGCTGGGTTTGCTTCCCTTACAGTAGGAAAAAATCCTTCTCAGCTCCAAATAGCCTGGTTTTTATTGAGAGCCTCTTCCTTTTTTAGAGCCCTATTTGTTTTTGCAGTGAAAGATGGTGAAGCATCCCTGCACAGTGGTATCGGTTACACACACCAGGCTCAGCCAAGCCCTCTGTTCCCTCCCAGTGCCGCAGTACTGGGGTGGCAGAGAGTGCTCTGCCGTGGGACGGGGCCAGTGGGCTCCAGGACCCCTCACGAACACCCTGCTAGGACAGGCTGCGAGCAGCCTCGGGAGCATCTTGCATCTGCAGAACCTCAGCCCGTTGGTAGTCTTCTTTAAACAACGGATTCCTTCAGGCAGTTTCTAGTTTGCTTCCTTCCCTGAGTGCATTTGTAAAGGAAAACACAACAGCAATCACCAGGCAACGCATTATTGTATTATTCATGCCCTGTAGTTGAGAGTGATTGAGGTGGGGAAAAGGAGGAGAAAAACCCTGCAAAATTCATTACAGCTTCAACACCACAGAACCTCACGGGATTTGGGATATTGTGGCTTTAATCGGAGCTAATGGGTCCCTGTTGCATAAGAGATGTCTTTGAGTGGATGTGCTGAATGGCTGCGGTTCCCTGCCCGGAGCGTTGGGTGGATCAGAATCCAACCGCCTGGTGCAGTCTCCCAAGGAGGACGGGTGAGTCGGCAGGGAAGCCCTGGGAGTGAGCCACGGTGATGACTGACGCCGTGACACACCGCTTCCGTTGAACATTTGTTCTGTCTGGTCTGTTGGGGCTACAGGCTGTGGGGCAGAGGGTTTCCTACCTATTGCCTCTGATGTCACCAGTTGCTGTGATGCTTAGGTGGAAATAGCAAGAAATTATTGTAACCTATTTTAGCCCAGACATATTGTAAGCACAAGCACAATTTCTCAATTCAGGGCAGAGATTTAATTGTTGAATGCTATTTGGCGTGTTACTTCATTTTTCAAAGCAGGCAACTTTTGTGTTTCCCTGGTCTTTAGATAGGGAAGGAGATGCCTATCTATCCAAGGTATTTATAGACCCCATTATCTTCGTACCTGTATCTCAATGTGTTTATCCTTGCACTGCCTACTGGTTATTAGGCACAGTTGTTTTTCCACTTTGAAGGCTGTGGGGAGAGGGGAAAGGAAATGTAGACAGTTTAATGGCTTCTTCACTGAGGAACTTAAGGTGGAGCACCACTCCCGCAGTGTCTAGAGCCCTCTAGTTACTGGGTCATCCTTCTGCACGGAAATCACTAAAGCTTCAGCCCTGCCACTGAATCTTCAGGTGCAAGTCCCATGGCCACAAAGAACGAAAATAGTTTTACTGAGGCTTTATTCGAAGAAGTCCTGCCCTTTAATAGAAGGGCCACAGTATGGCTTCCATATTATCTTCCCGTTTGCCAGCCCGTCTGCTGTGCAGCTGTGTCCACCCAGGATGCTGAATGCCACCAATTTCAGCATGACTCCCCACAGACGCGGAAGGTGGCGGTGGGTGGATCAGTTTTCTGAACAGGGGTCTTCAGTTTCCCCCCTCGTGATGGCTGCGCGCTGCTGCCCTCCCAGGACGGTGCAGAAGATGGCCTTCGCACCATCAGCAGAACGCTGGGGACCAGTACTGTCCTCAGAGCACGATGCCAGAGAGGGAACTCTGTCTGATAGAGCCTGTGAAGTTGGATAGTAAGTAAAGGATGAGCAAGGCTGAGCTGATACAGTCTAATTAACTTCCGCTCCAGGCTGCGTTGTTTTCTGTGCTCGAGCATGGTTCCTTCCAGATTTAAATTGATTATGAATATCAGGACAATGACAAAATGCTGCTTTTGAAATCAGACTTTTCACAGTAAATGGTTATTTGTTTTTCTGCACAAAAATATTGGCTTATCTGGGGTGATACAATTCTCTCTCTCTCCTCTTCCACCTTCACTACTGTCTGATTTGTGCATGTAGTTTAATTAAAATCATACAGTATTTCCACAACCTGGTACGTCTCTGCTGCTAGCCTTGTATTTGATTTATATACAGCATTCCAGTGAAACTGCCTGGAAAAATTAAATAGACATGAATCAACTTGCCGCAGGCTTTTGAAATCAAACATTTCACAGCTAACTCCCTGCAGACATCTCCTTTCAGCCTGACGCAGGATAAATGTTACTGTAAGCTACTAAGCACAGGGCTATGTTAAAATGCAGTCATTAGGTTTGGGTTTTATAATTGTATTTGTTTGCCAAATCATAGCTTAGGAGCCAGGGAGCACTTTGATTCATTACTTATGATTATATGGTTATTAAAAAAAAAAGAAAACTAAAACTACTTGGGCTATTAGACTTCAATCTTTTTGTCTTGGCCTTTGGAATGAATCTAAACCAGTGGCAAATGTCAGATGTTTGTAAAAACAGTTTCAGCATAACTGAGTTTGATGAAGCTATTGTAAATGCTTTTTCTGTCTGTGTTTTATCTGGAGGTGTAAGCTGTTAGCTTTTAGATAGATACTTATTCTTAGCTGAGCTGCAGCTCTTTTTGGAGGCTTGGAACATCATAAACAAAGTTAACTCCTTATCAGAATCTCCGCTTTAGTCCTTATCAGCGTGACTTAAAATAGACCAAAACAAGACATCATACAGGAGAAAACCTGAAACGCTACTGCTGTTACTGCGTATTTGCGCACGTGCCTTTCTTAGGACTGAGAGTGACTATCCAAAAGGGAAAGGCCGTTCTCTGCCGCTGAGCGCGGAGCCCCACAGCGCAGAGCCCCCAGCCCCCCCGCTGGCCCTGGGCACCCTCCATCAGCGGGGCTGCGGCACAGCTCTGCCAGCGGACGGCTGGGGCGGCCCCAGCCGCAGCTACGAGCCTTGGCGTTGAGTCTCCGAAAGGACAAGCAGAAAGGGAAGCAATCTCCTTTGTGCCCCCTGGGTTGTCTGCTGGGAGCCCACCGATCCCCATGCACGACCGTGCATTGAACTGCGCATTTCATTCAGAGCTGAACTGCTCTGGTGTTAGTCGAAGTGGAGCTTCTAGGATGCCTCTCATCCTTCCTGCCTCGTGCTAGATGGGAGTTAATCAAGAATTACCAGCATTGTGGAAGACAAAAAGAGCCCACTGGGGGATTTGGGCTCAGCTGTGTCCTTTCAATAATTTATAATAAGTCTTGGGCTCTAATAACCTAATCACAAGGATTTGGGGAAGGAGGCAATGAATTTGTTTGTTTCTTCCCAGCCACAGGTGATATTAAAGTGAAGAAAGAAAAATTAATCCCCTTTCCTGATTTGTCTTATAAAAGATATGCAAATAGTATTAGGGGCTGATCAAAATGCCGGCGATTACTTGATCACTAAGAGCGAATGCAAAAGCAGTCCCTCTGGAAAGCAGTGTTGTTGTGGTTCCTAAGTGCCAGTTGTGAAGATGTCTTCTGCTGCAAAATGCTGTGGGTTGGAATTATCTTTAAGGTGATCCATGGAAGTACGTTGGTCCCATCGGGGGAATTTGGCTGAGGGATGCAGGGGGTGGCCTTGGTTAGGGCAGCTGAGGCAGACTGGGATGCTAAACGCCGTGGGTAAGGGGTGAGCTGAGCTCCTCCAGAGAAGTGCAGAACGATGCTTGAAGGAGCAGGAGATGCAATATCAGACCCGAAGGCGTTCGCTTGGCTTGATAGACACCGTGTTGTGAGCTAAGCTGTGGGCATTACTCCTCTGTGCTGTCTGCTGTCACGAGCGGGAGGTGGCAGAGTGTAGCGTGTGTCTCCATGGCGCGTTGCAGACAGGAGGCAGCAGTCTGAGCCGGCTGGAGGGGACACAGCGCTTGGGGAGCCCGGTCTATGGGATCCAGTGGAGGGAAGGAACTGGACTTTGAAAGAGCCTTTTGGGGCTACGAGACCTCCATCCTGTGCCGCAGAGCAGGCTGCGGGGGGCTGCCGTGCAGCTGCTGCCGAGAAGCCGTGCAGAGCTTCACAGCAGAGCTGCGGCCGCTCCAGAGCTCATCTCACGCACGGAGACTCGTTCAACCCCTGTGCCGCCTTCGTGCACGGGAAACCTGAGAGAAAGGTGAAATCACGGCGAAGGAGTAGGAAGAGATAAGCAGGAGATGCGTAAAGGAGGAACACCAATACTGTGCTGGTGGATCTCCAGCGGGAGGAGCGTGTGGTGTGTGTTTGTGAGGCGCGCGTTGAAGCGGGCTCCTGGCTGGGCTGTGCCTCGGTCACCGCCGAGCTGCCCACCGCCCGTGCCTGGCCTTGGGCTGGCCCTTTGCCCAGGGAGCGGTCCCATCCCAGTAAAACCCGTCCTTCCCGGATTTCTGACCTCCGGAAATCCTGCTGCGCGGGAGAGAACCTGCCATCTCGTGTTTGCAAGTGCTTTTCCATTTAATACATTTTAATCAGAAAATTAATCAGGAAACACCAGTTCAGCAAGATAATTGAACAATGAAGAGACACGATAATTACTGTTTAGTCTAATTAACTTTGTTAAGTCTTTATTGGGAACAGAGACTTCCTGAGTGAAACTTATTAAATGGTTCTCCCTGGAAAACAGAATCCCCATCAAAAAGCCTTTGTTCCTCACGCTTTTTGTTAGGGATTGGGTGCATGTCTTTAAATCACGATTAGGGAAGCCAGCAGGTTGGTTCTGGGCAAACTGTGAGTTACCTTTCAGTCCGATCTCATACATTGTCAATTCATTTACATCTCTTTAATCCATTGCTCTTCTCCGCGCCTCTTCCCAAGTCGGCAGCATTTGATTGCCAACAAAACCTCTGGCGCCATGCAGCCCTGCGGTGCTGCATCCTCGTTCAGCTTTGTTCCCATCTCTCATCTTCAGGCCTGTGAAAAACGGACGAGTGATTGGGGATTATCAGCAAAGAAGGGGCTGAGGGGCTTTTCTGCGCTGCGGTAGGTATATGTAAAAGCACCAAAATCTCTGGTTGGGCTCTGACAAGACGGAGCTGCTGGGAAGCCTCCAGCACTCGATGGGTGCATCAAGGGGTACGTGGTCCTGCGGGTTGGGATCACGGGGGCCGGGGAGGGCCAGGTCTGAGACGGAGAGGTGTCAGGGTAACGGGGCACTGGCAGAGCTGTGATGTTACTACTGAATATTTGTATAGGGCCAGAAAATTTAACCTCGGTGAAAACCCTTCAGGAACAAAACCTGCTTTGGTGTCTGTTTTGTGCTCCTCGGCTCTGACCTCTGTCCTTGCAGGCTCTCGGAGGACTCAAATAAATAAGCGGTGTTCATTGAAGAATATTAATGGACATAAGGAGCAGTGTACGCCTGGGCACAAATTAGCATGAAAGAGTCGGTCTGTCTGGTTCAGTCTCTCCTCTGGTTTTGCTTCGCTTTGCTTTGCTGGGAAGGGCGTAGCATTAAATATTTATAATTTCAGAATGGAGGATTAAAAATAAATATTGAAATGAACTTGATTGGCTTTTGATCTGCTGAGAGAGCCCTTTGGCTGGCCACAGGCCAGTAAGCAACTGACCCACCGGTAGCTTGTACATTATTCATACTTGGTTAGGTCAGGAAGATGAGAGAGACTCAGGATATCGACCCTTTAGGAGAAGCATGAAGGAATGTGATTTAGTAATCTGTGGCTGGTGGGGTTATCTTCCCGAGGCAGCGAGCTGTGAACCAGGGGAACTCAGGAGCTTAGATCTTGCTCTTAGTTTTGGTCATGCCAAACCTGAGACATCCTTTTATAGCCAAGGGATTTACATCCGCGTAGCTGGGCAGAATCTACCTTCCCTGGGGACAGGAGTGCCTAAAACACGCTGCAGTCCCTTGGCTGTTTAAGGTGAGGCCGTTTTGTTTTCTGTCAATACTAATTGTAAAGCACATAAATACTTTTACAGTAGAGCAGGTCTCTGATCTTTCCAAAATCCAGGTATTTTAATGAGCACTTTTTAATGAGAAAAACGCTCTGGAAGAGTGTTTTGCTACTCCTCTGTTTCTCGTAAGCTCAATGAGCATGAGAATATCTCAGACTGTACCCAATGCACTCTGAGACCTTAATGTTTTCATTACGACTACTAGGGTACAGGATTGCTCCCCACAAATCCGGTTATCTCCTACAGTTAATTTGTGCAACTGATAGCCTGAGTGTTTTGAATTTCTTGTCCGTGACTGGCATTGTAATTGAATTTCTAATTTATTTGGTCCGGTTTATAATTAAAATAAGTACTCTCTCACTTATCGTTGCACGTTGCTCTTGGGTTTTTCCACCAATGTCCCGCTTTTGAGGCTGCAAAGCAGTCTGCGCTGTATTCAGCCCCGAAGCACAAGGGAGACAACTTCATTACTCGTTTTTTCTGGGTCACCCAGTGGCGGTCGTTGTTTTGTTGCGCTGAAGCGCTGCATATCTTCATGACTCAAGGCGTGGGTCTGTTGGGAGCAAGCGTTCTTGGAGAGTGCAGCCTAACAGCCTTGCCTACTTGTTTATTTTCTTCTTTCTCCCCTCTTTCAGTTAATTATTGTGTAAACACTGCTGGTTACTGTAGGATCACTCGCTCTACAGATCTGGCAGCAGCATTCGCCTTTCATCAGGGAGAGGCAACTAATGGTTTTTCTAGAGGGGCAACTCTTGAGAAACCTTCTGATTTAATTTTTCCCTCCCATCGTCTCCTGTGGTGTCATACAGAAAATAAAATTGCTGGAGCTTTAAAACACGTCCCTGGCTGAACAAGAGAGTTAATTATTATTTAAGAGGGACAATTGGGCAAGGTTAAAAGCTGTGAAATAAAAGAGAGGGAAAAAAAACAAGTTGAAATTGCAAAGAGGCGGGGAAGGCAAGAGATACTTTTCTACAGCATGGTATTTATATGGAGCAATATTTGCAGTTTCAAGGCAGAAGAAAAGTAGAATAATGCCTTTTCATTTCTTTTTCCTGCAACCCTTCAGGGCTAGTAAATTGCAATTTTCTCCTTCAGACGGAGAGACGGGAATTGGTGAACCCACTAGTTTTGTTTCAGCCCAGTTTGGTGGCCATGCAAATGATTTGACTCACTCTGCCTTGAAGATATAGATCACTAACCTTTGTGAAGCCCACCGTGGTGTTCTGCAAATCGTATCTTAAAACTGTCCTTTGCTGTGATGCCCTAAAAAGTTAAATCCCTGTGGCAGTAACTATCTTTTCTCTTGTGCCTGTACAGCAAACAGCACAGGACGCCGGAGTCGAGAGCATGATGGAAAGGGCAGGGGATTCCCCAGGCAATGACACACAGCAAATAATTAAGAATATCATGAAGCCTTAATAGGGGCTTCATCCTATTCTTCAGGGTAGTTTTGCCCCTGTAGACAGTCATCATTTGGCTGCGCTTAGAAACCCCAAAGACAGTTGCACTGTGTTGGGTCTGCTCCCCAAATCCTGTCCCGCACCTTCCTTCCCTTCCTCGACACCCACGCAGGACTGAAGCTGTACACGGGTACGTAAGCCTTGCTCTAGCAAAGAGCACGGGAATATTTTTCCCAGCAAAGGCTATTCCTTCCTGAACTCCCAGAGCCTTTGGGTTTATGCTGTGACATATGAGATTTACCTCACCTCACTGTTCAGATCCACAAATACTTTTACTGCTCAATAGGTAGCAAGTCACAGTCTGCTGAAAAACTTGCACCATGCTGCTCAGTTTTATCCTGTACCCTGCAGACCAGCTTTTTCACAGCTACTTGTGCAGCCTATTTCTTTTGTCATAAAACTTCTAGTGCTATGCCTACAGCACTCACCTACATGTCTAATTTCACTCCACCGTAACAGGCAGGCTACAAAATCTTAAATAAATGCTCGTTGGTCATTAAAGCCACGTTTACAGAGACTTAACAGCTCTGTAATAGGCACAGAACTTGCTCTGCAGAATTGTTACCGCATAAATATACCAGAACGAGCAGCTGGTAGTTAAAAGCTTTGTAATGCACGGAAGGCTGTAATTTGCTGATTAACAATGGTTGATTGCAATTGTATTGCAAGATCTATTTCCTAGTGCCACCAGAAACCTGACCCGTCTCCTAAAGGCCGGAATGAAAGGAAAACGCTGTTAGAGGTGCAGGAGAGCGACCGGTCGCTGGAGGAGTTTTGACCCCTGACGGTGGACTGGGTTTGGTGGAGATGGGCGTTCGCAGTGCTGCAAGCCAGCTGCGGCAGCACTGCGAGCTCGTGGTGTCAGTCCGCGGACCTCTCCTGTCAGCGCGGCTTTGCACTAGCTGAAGCTCTGCTGCTTTATCGCTGAAGCTCAAATTGATGGAAAGCCAACAAAAGCCATGCTTCCTTTTCTATTCTCACTACTTTTCCACTGCTAATTTGTTGGAGTTCCTCAGCAAGTCTCTTCACCCCCATCTGTCTCTTCCTTCTGGGCTTTGCCTTTCAAGGTTGCTGGCGTTTCAGGATGCTGTTTGCTCAGAACCTGGTGTGTGTGAAACCGTATTTTTTCTGAAGCTTCCATGTTCCTCTGCACTGTAGATTAATATACTAACTGCCAGGATTTCAGTAGGATGCAGGTTTACCTTTTGTGTGAACATCCCTTTCACCCACAGTTGTCTTCAGAGTCCTTTAGTCTTTATTTTAAATTATATTATGTCCCTGCTTGAAAAAAGAGAAGGAAAAAAAAAAAAAGAAAAACACAAGAGGAGTCAGGAACATAAATTAAGCCTTCAAATGCATCTGCAGTTCTCTGTGACACAAACTTTGCTCTTGGGGTTTATGATGCTAATAAAATACTATTCACTGCTAACAGCTCTTTCCTTCCCAGCCTCACAAACTGAGACAAATAAGTGCGTGTATTGAAGGAGTTCACATTTTATGTCTCTTTGCATCAATATGGCGCTGCTTTATTGACATTTTTAGGTAGAAACTGGCTAGTCATGCCTGGACTATATTAACTATTATTTATTATTTGGACTGAGGACCCAAGCCCTCCTTGTTCTAGGTGTTTGTACATACAAATCAAAACTATTTGTATCCCAAAGAGCCTCTAAATATTATGAGAGACAAGAACTAAGTCGGGTAAAAAGATGCAGTGAGCCAGTTTGTGTAATATGTGGTGGGGAACAGCACGCAGAGCCACCGTGAGCGCTGCCCTCAGGCTGTGATGGGGAACCGTTAGGCAAGCGTTTGTGGCAGGTTCCTGCAGGACACCCTCACCCGCTGGCGTTAGCGAGAAAAGCACCGTAAATGGTCCACTGTGTCCCAAAATAACCGCTCGACTAAAGGGCTTGTATCTCTGCTGAGGCCCTGGACTCTCCCTTGTATGCTCTTAGATTTAAACTGTCAGGTACTTACAAAGGCAGTTATTTTAAGTGATCAGCAATAATAATTTTTTGTCATCTTTAAAATAAATCATGTTAGGAACTGCCGGAGCAGAGCAGCATAAGTAATTAGAGCCAGAATCCTGGACACGTGCCCTAGCTGGCTCCAGCACTGCTTATGAATTACAGAGCTCCTATTCCTGATGAAACATTTGTTCTTCCGTAGCAAACTCTGGAGTGGCCTGGTTGGGAGAGCGCTAACGGTGACTTAATCATTGTGCTTGGTACCTCCCTGAGGGCATCCAGGCGAGATCAAAGCGAGTCCCGGACTACTTGTCCAGGAAAGAGAGTAGAGAGTCAAGCCCCGTGTCTTAGAAGTTACGGATTTAAAGACTAGTGCTGTTAGTCTAGATTTTGCATTAGAATCTGTGATCTCTATAATCCAAGTTCTCCCAACTTCTTCGACAACTTCACGTGACTTTCTGTCACGCGTATAGTAATGCTTTCCTCTTGTTTTCTTGCCCAGCTTCTTGCTGACCTGGAATAATGACAAATGCCACTGTCTGATCCAGAGATTCATGTACGGAGCCATTTGGTGGAACCGCAGTGGAAACCCGATGCAGAAATCAGCCCTCCAAAAGGAATTAACCTTTAGGAAGATCTCATAAATAAGTGGCTTGAACCCTTCAAGGTATTCTGTGAATCATTGACAATATGACTAGGCTAATTTAAGCATTTGTCACATAGATACGGAAGAGTCAAATTCAGTTCTCGGTCATACGAGTGCGGGGAGAGGGGAGGGTAACCCTGTGGACGATCTGCCTTCCCATCTGGTTGGCTTTCCTGGATTTCAGTCCAGAGCTGCTCAGGTGGGGACAGCCCCAGCTCCACTGAGGGTGGGGGAGCGGGTCTGTCCCAGCAGCGATGCTTGATTGGGCCTGTAGGATGCAATTTCCTTATGCCTAGGAAATCTCTGCACTTAATTTGCTCTCGTTTTAGGACCTGACTTGTTTCTAAAAATAGAGCTTTATTCTTCATGTTCACTTCCTAAAGGACAATGACAGAAGAGAGAGGGAGAGGGAGAAAATGCCATAAACTGGGACATTTTGTTACCACATTCAGTGCACATCTGGGAGCTCTTTTGGTACATAATTGCTGCATAATGCTGTTCACAAGCTATAGCCTCATCCACGTCTTCTTGGAAGCTGTTGTTGTAATGCCGTAGCCCCGGCTTTGGAAATTGAGCGTGACCTATTGGTCGGGTGTACGGCTAACAGAGTGGAAAACTCTTGGTTCCTTCTCTTTGCTCCATGAGACCTTGGCCAGGCTGCTGCTATGCCAGTTTTTGAGGCTCTAAAAGCCTCATTGCTCCCAAATCCACTGCTGAGCAGAGGGAAGCGCACTGTTTAAGTCCTAAAGATAATTCTGTGGTGAGACCAAATGTGTAGCGCTCTGCAAAGCTCTGACACTGGGAATTGGGGGGGAAGGTCCTCTGTATAACTATTCTCTCCATTGCAAACAGCAGCTTATAATGAAGTAGAGAAATTATCCCATGGATTTGTTATTTAAGAAAGGAAATCTCACCGCAGAAACATGCTATCCGGCAACCTTGATATGATTAAGAAACAGCCACTGTGCTACATATTCTCCCTCTTCTTTTTCAGCAAAAGAAAAAAAAAAGTTGAAAACATTTTGTTGAATTTCCTGACTTTTTAAAATGCAGTTTAAACAGAACTTCTAGGGGAAAAGTCTGGTTAAGATGCTTCCCTACCTTTCCTTGGGATTGTGTACTACTTAACTAGTTAATCACAAAATTCTGGGGGCCTTCATCCAAAAGGCAGGGAAACGGGCCAGTTCTGGGGATAGCTGCGTGCAGCGTTTGCTCCCCTTGCCAGTGGCAGGGAGACACAGCGCAGTTTGGACATGCAGTGTCTGATAATGGATGAATGCAAGTTTAAAGCAAAGGCGATTGGGTAGACTTCTACCATCTTAACTTGGAAGTGGTGTCTGTCTGTACCACACGGTGAAGTTGATAAATCGCAGTGCATTTGTGATCTGGAGCCATCAAATTTCCTCCCTGTCTTTCTTAACCTTGGGACAAATTAAATCAAATTCTGCTGTGAAGCCTAAAGACATAAAATTTGTTAGCTGTAACAGTATATTCCGCCAAGCAGTCAGAACTCCCTAGTATTAATTACGTTATTCAGTAAGTTAAACAAATGATGTGCTATCTGGATTCAGGGGGAAGCCACCCAGGAATATATAAAGGATGCAAAGATATTCCTGTCAGCGAACATCCAAACTCTAGTTGCTAATTCGCTGTGGAGAGCAATAATCTGTTCTAAAGCTGCTGCCGTTCCTGAGCAATATCATACCAAGAATGAGCATCGTTAAGAGGACTGCTTGAACAATGCATCAAAATAATAACCACTGGTGTGCTGAGCGGGGTGGCTGCTGGAAGTCCTTCTTTCCGTTAGCTCTCCTCTTCGGGAGCGAGCGGCACCAGCTGAAGGTGGTGCCTCTCATCCCAGCGTAGAGACTGCTTATCTTTGCTCCTCAGCTGTGATTAGTTTCCCACAGCTCTGCAAACAGAAAGAAATGTATGAGCATTTCCTCAGCTGCTCCAGATACAGCCAGGTGGGTCCGAAGCACCCTGACGCGCAGGTTAAGGCAATCCTTGCTGCTGTTGGCAGTGGACGGGAGATCCCTTACACAGTTTCTTTCACATGCAAAGCTGTGAAGAGTGTTTTTCCCTACAAAAAAAGTATCTTTCAAAGAGACCCAGGTCTGGGCTGGGAGGGACCAGCTGATGGAGGCTCTACCACTCCCAGGTTGTTCCAATGATTCATTTCCCCGTGGTAAAAACTGCAAGCATTATTTTCAGTTCCAATTTGGCTGCCTTTAATTTCCACCAAGAGATTCTCTCTGTGCTCATCTCTGCTAGATTAAAGAGCCCTCAGTATCTGATAGCTTCTTCCTGTGAAAGTGCTTGTGCACTGTAATCAAATTATCTTTTTGAATTTCTTCCTGATAAGTTAAAAGAGATTAATCCTCTCACAGTCTTCATTCTGAGGCATTTGTTTCTATGAGTCTGAGTCACTCATAGGCCTTCTCGCTGCCCCAGCTCCAGATTTGTGTCTTGCAACAATACACGGATCCTGCAAATCGGTGTGGTGCTCTTATGCTGACCTCAGAAGTAGCCCCCGGCACAGGGCATTGGTTCCGTGCTGATCCTCCATCCTGGCTCAGGCAGGTCAGGAACAAGCCTGGGACACGGCGCCAGTGCAAGACTGGTCAGAGAGCCCAACTGCCCGCACCTGGCTACTGGGAGGAAAACCTAAAATAAGCAATCGTAGTGTTTGAAACCAAATTTCGTTTGCAGCAACACCTCTCTAATTCAAAGCTGTTATTAATGGATCTGGGGGAAATCAGCCAGAGCGCTCCTCAAAGTCTTGATTTGAAATGCCTTTTCACTGTTCCTGTGTCTCAGTTCAACTTCGATTGGTCTTTTTTTTTTCGCCTCACCTATTTCTTTCCTTTCTGGTGGAAGATGGAGAACAGCTACTGGGGAAAAGGTGCTAAATAGGCACCTGATTTATTATGTTCATTATTTACCGAAGCAGCCATATTTGGTATTATCCTGTAGGCAGTCGAGGCACGTTTGTGTTCAGTCCAGATCTACGAGATGGGTCCTGCACCGGGAGCTGGGTGTTTCCATTCCTGGGATGCTCGTCAGCCTGGTCGCTGGGGTGACCGTTTTGGCTAGCTTATAAAATCCAGAGCAAAGCTTTCAAAGATCTTTTCTTTAAGATTTTTTTTTTTTTGTGAAGATCATATTAAAACGTCTAAGAATTGTGGCTATTTTTAGAAGCGATCAAGTATTAAAATGCAAAAAAGGAAAGCAAGGCAAGGTGGACGGGGAAGTTGCTCTTGCAGTACAGTGCTCAGCTCATTAGCTCGCTCTGCCCTGAGCAGCATTGCACAGTTGCCCTGGTATTAAACTTAATTTATACAGTGAAAAAGCAGGGGGAGAGTTTAAGAAAAATATGCAAAAGCTCAATCCTGCCAGATGCCGAGTGCTTTCTTGTGAAGCGCTGAGTTGGCAGAAGTCAGAGCTGCTCAGCACCTCTCGAAACACTCCTCCTCCTTCTCCTGCTTTATTGCCAGTTAGTCTGCAGAGCTGGCCATAAAACAGCATGGGAGATTTCCAATAAAATGAAAGTCATGTCCACGTGTTAAGATACGGATTCTTCACTGTGCAGCATCATTCCAGAGGGCGAAATGTTAATTTGTCATCAGTCCTATGGAGAGGGGAATAAAGGTGTTATGGTGGAGGAATACAGAGCTCCTACGGCCAGAAGGATGGAGATGGGAAATGGTGGAGGGAACAGTGTTAGCCCAAGAGATACACCCGTGAAACGCCCCTTCGATGCTGCCCCGCTCTGTTGCTGTCCCATGAACGCAGACTCCGGTGGGCTGTGTCAGCATCGGTCTGGGAGAGAGCAGGCTTTCAGGGAGCGTTTAGACCTTAAAGCCATCGCTCAAAATGACTGCCGTGCGTTCTGGCCCAACACTTCCTGGCCTTACGTACAATACCGGGCAGCAGACAGCGTCTCCTTGGTGGTTTTAAAGCTGACAATAAACTGTAGGTACATAATGCTGCAGCATACGTAAGGCGATGGAGAGGTGCGGGGGGTGGTCACTGCCGGCTCCCTCCGTACCTGCCCGGATCTTCCAAAAGGCTATTCGTGTCTGCGATGGTGCTGAGCATTTCCAGCACGGGGTAGATGACTGTCCGGCTCTCCTGGGAATGCTGCACGGTAGATAAAAAATGTTTCTGGACAAAAGCTGTCTCCTACTCTGAGTATGATCCAGGACTTGTATAACATGGCCTTGATCTTCGCTGTAAGCTCAAATCCTGATCAATAGTAATAATTACCAGTAACAAATGCAGAAGCAGAGATCAGAGCCTTACAGTGATGTGACTCAGGTTTGCGGGTGCCTTCCTACACAAGGCCGTGCGATACTACTGCAATTGTTTGCATGAGGACTGCAAAGCGGTGGTTGCTGTGACCTACAGGAGCTCTCTGCTCCTTCCGAGAGCGGTCGGCTCAGCCTCTCGCTGAGCAGGGCTGCCTGGAAAGGCCGGGCCGTCAGCGAAGGCAATCACAACTGAGGTGGAGGCTGAATCAGGAGAATAATTTCCTTTTTAAACCAGAAAGTTAAGCAGCAAGTTGAGTTTTACGGAGTCCCGCAGTCCTTCAGAAGGCACCTCGTACATATAAACAAGCACCCCCATCTCTCCAGTACACCATAAAATCCTTCAGTAACGATCATCATGACAACTATAAACCTGTTGTTTCCATTCTCTGTGATTTATTGAGCTGGTGGAAAAGGTGGAGCTGCTGTTTTATTGGGATGATCAAATGTTTGCAGAGGGAAAATACAATCTGCATTCCTCCAAGCCTACTTTTATACATTGAATCATGAATACATTTCCTTTCCCATTAGCAATTTAACATTGTAGGACACAGAAACACTTCTTCAGAGTGAATTTTTTTAAAAAGTAGTGTAAAGTCCTGGCTCTGTGGGAGTGAACGCAAGAGCC
The DNA here is from genome assembly GCA_013398815.1 of Ibidorhyncha struthersii. Lineage (NCBI taxonomy): Eukaryota > Metazoa > Chordata > Aves > Charadriiformes > Charadriidae > Ibidorhyncha > Ibidorhyncha struthersii. The sequence goes on along the minus strand of VZSZ01003099.1, from coordinate 146,615 downwards.
CTTGCAGCCACGGGAGAGCTAGCACTGGGGCCCTCCCCACACGGGGTATCCCTGCGATTTATTTTTCTCAGACAATTTTGAAAATGCAAGTTTTCATTCCTAACTGGGATGAAGCCACATCGCAGGATGCCAGAAGCCTCCACAAAACAGCATTTTCCTTCTGTGGACAGCTCTGGTGGAGATCGTCCCCTGTCCTGCCCTCCCGAGTCGATGAGCACGTGTCTGTGCTGATGGGGAACGGGGGCGTCCAGGAGCCACGGCGCGTACGGGACAACGCAGGGAAGAGGGCTTTGGTCCAGAGAGAAAAGAGGATGAAGGAAAACAAATCCTTTGTGTCTCTCGTGCACTGGATCAGCCAGGCACACGCAGAGAGGAGATAAATGATGCATGGATTTTGGCCTTGCGTTGTCTGGACATTTCTCTGTGTTAAATACTTTTCATTGTTTTCTGCTGAGTTAAAAGTCTACACAGGTACTCTGGAGGTACTGTATTTAATAGTTGTAAATGTGTAATCGAATACAATTAATAATAGTAATTGCAGTAACCAGCACGCTGTTGTAATTGACCTCAGTGTTTCTTACTAATTAGAACAACTACAGTTCAGAAGTCGTTCACAGGTTAGAAGTAGTACTTTATATTGGGAAAAACAAGCTGGCCTCAATCTGTGACACACATCAGTGTTAACACAGCAATGTCCAAGAGCAGATTTTATTTTATTGTTATATTTCTTTGTATTTTCTGGGAATCTTGGAGCTGGATGGACATAAGGAAAACATTCTGTGGTTACAGCAAGGCGTTAGCTGTGCTCTGCTCTCAGCACTGGGCAGTATGGAGCCGAGAAAGGGGTGGCAGAAGGTCAGTGCTGGGTTTCGGACCCGGCCCTGGGAGAGGGTTGAGCTGGGAACCTGCTGCGTCCTCTGTGCCGTTTAGAGGGGATTTCCCTTTCAAAATGTTTCAAATGCTGACAGCTCTGTCATTGCTACACGATGCCGATTGCGCCGTACGTTGTGTGTGTCCCTGCTAGATCTGCCTGCTTACCCTTCCCAAACGTTGTAGGTTTCTCTTTTTTATTGGAATGTTCGCCTCTTTCTTGGGTCACAAAGTATGTGACCTTTCTTCAACACAGATGTCACCTGGTCACACTTCCAGCAAAGCCCATGTGCCTAGATCCATTTGATTAAATGATCTGGGATCTGTCCCCTAAGGACGCTCATAAAACTTCCTCCATCTTACGTCTTGCGTTGTCATTTATACTCCTGCAAAATGAATATGAAACACTTCGTGAAAGTTAATGAGAATTTCTTCTTGAGAGTTTATTTCTGATTTATGCACTGGTATAAATTGTTCGGGAATGAGCAAAGCAGAATAAAACCAGGGCCCGAAGTGTTTGTGGCTGTGAATCCCCGTGTTACAGAAGCACCGCTGCGACACCCCCGTCCACCGATTCGGGACGCGCAAGCAAGCGGCTCTCTTAAGGACTGTGAGTTTTGTGATTGATGGCATCCAGCACAGTGTTTGATGTTAAGCACTGTTCAAGTGCTTTGCTGGACCGGAGCCAGGGAGCTGATTTTTGCAGCCTTGTTCCCGTGCAGCATCCTTAGCCGTGTTCTCTCAGCCCCGCGGGACCCGGCCAGTTAATCACCAGAGGAAGTGCTGCTTGGGCACGCAGCGCTTCGCAGGAGCGGCACCGCAAGTCCCAGCTTGTGTGCGTGAAGCCCATCTTGACAATGTTCTCACGTACGTGAGGTCAGAAGGAGGTATTGTGGGGCAGATCCCTAGCTGGCGTTAATCAGAAGAGCTCCACAGCTGAAACGGAACCAATGGGACAGAGCCAGCTGAGGATGGCCGTCTTCTGAAGAGATTCACCGTGCAGCAGGACAGCAGGTCCACCGGCAGAGCAGCTCTCCCCAAAGCACCGCCACCCACAGCCTCCCCTTACCTGGCACCTCTCTGCAGCACTTGCCAGTTCCCCTGGAAAAAAAACGTCAGGCTCTTTCCCTCAAGGAAGAGAGCCCGGCTGAGGTGGGAGCAGCCCTGGGAGGCAGAGCACTGGGTAGCATGGCTCAAATTGCCAGGGAGGCAGAGAGGTTGACTTTGTAGGAAAATCAAAAGAGAGCAGTTAAAGGCCTTGGCAGTTGGTTGCCCAAAGCGACCACAAACATGTGTCTTGCCCTGGTAGGTCTCATCAGCACGACTCAAATGTCATCTCATCCTGACAAGTGAGAGAGAGAAAAAGACGACTGCCCTTGCTGGAAAATAATGAGAGCACTGCAAGGAGGGAGGGAGCAGAGAACAGTCCCAGGAGGGTTGTGTCCAATTTGTGTTTCTCCTCTCCCACTTTTTGTCCAATGATAGTAATTTGGGGGGTTATAGAAAGTGCTAGTTTTGCTGCAGCACTAGTTCTCCTCTGTGCCAGGCACTGTATAAACGCGTGGGAGTAGAAAGCAGCAGCCCCCCAAGTAGCTGCCGTGCAAAGCAAAGGCTTGACGCACTGATCTGGGAAGGTTTTTTGGAGATAAAAGTTCAGTTCCCAAATTTAACACCTGCTCCTCTGTGTGATCTCTGGGTAGTTCTCCTAATCCCTTTGTGCCTTAGTTCTCCAGGCTTAGAGCATATTAGAGGTGGTTTAGGTACAGCTGCTCCTGCATTAGGGGCCAGGGCTGTACGCAGCGCTCGGTGAGGACAGCCCCGTCGGAGGGCAGGCGGTCTGCGTGGACTCGTACCCAGCTCTAAAGCCAGTGAGATGCCCGAGACTCTTCCATCCTTGCGTGCAGCATTCAGCATAATGAGACGCCGTCTCTCTGCTGGCACTACCCCGTTGCACAGAGCTGATCATTAGGCAGTGCCCCTGTATCATCGCTCTCCGTCCAGGTTTGCTCCTGCCTGGTGGATTAATCAGCAGGTCCAGCTCGCAGGCGGGTGTGCTGGGATTGCTCCGTGATTCTTTTCACCGCACAACCACGCTTGGTTTTTTTCACTTCCAATACATTCTGGGCTGAGGTTGAAGTGCAAACTTAAAGGAAGATGCATACAGGACAGCAGGTCGAGGCACGGGGCATCCTCCCTCTTCCAGCCCAGGGCTTTGTTAAATCCCCTTCACATCTCTGCGCACAGCTGAATAATGGCTCTCTCTGCCATAGAAATATGTACTGCTTTCTCACTGCATTAAGCATTGGCTTCAAGTGAATTTCTCTCACAAGCAGAACTAATAAAAGGACTAAAAACTGCCAGATTCCACTTGACAAATGGCTCAAAGGAGGACGTCTTCTAAATGCTTTTAGCATTTGCAGTGATTGATCAGGGCGGGCTTAGAAGCAGCTGACCTGTTGAGTTTTTTCAGAGAGGGAATGATGGAAGGATGATAATGCTCTGTTCTTCTTGATCACTATAATTTTTGCTTTTCTGCAGATAATGTATCCCGTGTCCAGAAATCACCACCTGTGTTTTGGAACGAGCCCAGGAAGACAATTTAAATCCGTGCACACAACTGTGCATCGCTCTGTCGATTCCCTATTCATGTAGTCGCACACTGGGAATCGCATGACGTGTGCTGTGATTGTTGCTGTAGACATGGAGAGAGGGGCCGTCTTGCCCCAAAGCACTTTGTGGTCCAGAATGAAGGTCCCACAGCAGCTCAGATCAGAGCCTGGCATCGGTCCCTGCAGCCGGGTCCAGCAAGGGTCTGTCCACAGCCAGGCACTTACTCTTCATTTAAACTGTGTCAGTCTCTCCTGCAGAAGCTCTGAGAGCCCGTGCTCAAAGATGGATGAATTTTTGCTTGGCTGGAGCAGGTAGGAGAGGGAACTCTGGAGCGGGGAGCTGCTCCTGCCCAGCACACCCCGCACCCATCTCTGGGCGATGCCACCCGGCAAAGCTGGCACCAGCGGCCCCGCAGCAGCCTGCCGGGGCCCGGGGTGTGCTGATGTGTGAAACAGAGTACAGGCCTAAGGCTGAGGGGACAGACCCTCCATTTGATCTGGGGCAAGCCACCTGCTTTGAAGGAAGTCATGATTTCCCTCTTTCAATAAAAATGAGGGGAGTAATACTCCTCACAAGTACTGAGCGCTTTGAATCCTGGAGAGCTGCTGAATTTCGGGGTGATGCGTGCTGGTGTCTCTCAGCCAGACAAGATGAGGCGGGGATGGAGACTTGGGATCTGGTCCGCTAACTGCATCCCTTAGATTTTTCTCATCAAATATATTTTCAAGCCACAGTGACAGTTGTTTTCTCTTTATCTAAATTTTTTTTAAAAATAATTAATTAAAAGGAGACACACCGTGACCACATTGGGAAACCTGTCCTTTTCTTGCTGAAGATTTCAGACGCTTTATCTCCCTGGGGATCACAGTAAACCAGGCAAACCGAGTCCAGACTGTCAGGCGGAAGAATCGATGGCTCTTCCTTGAGCTGTTTGTGCAGGTGAATGCTCTCTTGTTTAATTGATGTCCTATTTATTGTTGAAGTGTTGCCCTTTTCTTTTTTTCTTCTCTTCTCTATTTCTTGCTTCTCTGTCCAGGAAGCAAGATTTGGTTCAACGATCGGTCACAAGAGATTAGCAAACAAGCTGAGAACAGTTGCTCTGGATCATGTTTGAAATCAGGCAGCTCTTCCTGACCCCCGTCTTGTCTCCCTCCCTCCCAGCAGCCTTCCCTGAATGCATTAGGAAACTTAGTGGAGACTTTCTGGAGGTAGATTTTCCCAGAGAGTCAGCAGCACGGCTGCCTGATTTATCATTGTGTACAGTAGATAAAAGCAATTTCATGTTATGCTCTAAAACCCCTTGTTCATTTTATGACTAACTCCTGTAAGTATCACTTCAGAAGCTTATCCAGCAAAGTAAAGGGGAAGGGACACACATGGGATGTCCAGAAAAAATGGAGACCAAATTCTGTCTGCAAGTTGGATGCCTGGGGCTATTTTTGTAAACTCATCCAGGTGGGCTGACGCTAAGGGAGGGCAGAGCAGTCGCTGGAGCCCTATGCCGGGCACAGAGCCATTTTTGCAGCTTCTCTTGTTCTCTCTGGGACTCTCTAAAGCACAGAGAGGTGGAATCAGGGTAGCAGCAGCACGTTGTCCATTTGCAGCTGTTTTGCATCCTTGCAAAGCTCTGCAGGAGCCATTAAGGTGAGATGTAACAGGAGTTCGTTGAGCCTTCTGCAGGCTTTGAGCAGCTGAAGTACAGTCTGCCTCCCTCCAAGCTCTGCAAGAGACTGCCCCTGAGACTCAGAGGCTTTGAGTCCATGCAGAGCATCTGGAAGACGGGCAAGAGGAAGCTCAGGTGAGCCATCACCAGGCTCATTTAAAAACCCCAAAGGAAAACCACTGACTGTCCCCGATGGGAAGGTGGGGACCCTGCTCCCAGGGCAGGCTGACAGCAGGAAGGTGTTCATCACGATGTGGTTTGCACTGCTGGAGAGGCATTTTAATGAGCCAAGGAACTTCCACCTTCTGTCATTATTGTTTTCGTGCCACCCTGTCAGAGGGTGCTTCAATGCTGCATCATTTCAAAGCAACATGCCAACATGTTCCCACTGAGCTGATCCACTTGCAGGTCCCAGGAAGGCTATGGCTGACCATGGGACGTTCCCAGTGATTCTTGGTGGAACGGTTCCTGTCACCCGTCTCTTGGCTACTGCCCAGAGCAGCTTACTTGTGCGTGCAGATTTCTACATTAAAATATGTGTGTTTAATTCAAGGACCTGTGCCCTAGTGAAGCAAAGTGTAGCTCTTCCAGCTCTCTCAATTTTTGTTATGATAACCTCCCTCATTCCTTGCTGAGACATAGAACCATAGAGTGGTTTGAGTTGGAAGGGACCTTAAAGACCATCTGGTTCCACCCCCTGCTCTGGGCAGGGACACCTCCCCCCAGCCCAGGGTGCTCCAAGCCCCGTCCAACCTGGCCTTGAACACCTCCAGGGATGGGGCAGCCACAGCTTCTCGGGGCAACCTGCGCCAGGGGCTCACCACCCTCAGAGTACAGAATTTCTTCCTAATATCTAACCTAAATCCCCCTTCTTTCAGTGTAAAACCATCACCCCTCATCCCGTCGCTCCCCCCCCTGATCCAGAGTCCCTCCCCAGCTCTCCTGGAGCCCCTTTAGGCACTGGAAGGGGCTCTAAGGTCTCCCCGGAGCCTTCTCTTCTCCAGGCTGAACCCCCCCAACTCTCTCAGGCTGTCTGAGATAAGGCCTGCACAGTCAGCTGGGATCTTCGAACCTATTTCTGTGGCTGTGGGGACTTGTCCTGACTTCTGATCTACTCTTGAGAAAATGTTGATGTATTTACTTGCAGTTGCTGTGAAGCAAATGATACAAAGAGATCCCCTGGCCCTGTCTACTCACAGTAGTTGGTCACTGAAGCACAAGCAAAATTTCTCTTTTTGGATTTTTCTTGCACAATTAGGCTTAAGAATATTCTAAATCAGTTGAACTCGACTGAAATAAATGTGTCCAGCTGGGCTTTGGCATCAGCTGAAAGCTATCTAAGCTGGTGCAGTTGCTCAGTTCCTCCTGTGCTGGTGGTCCCTCCGGCTGGAGTGTGAGGGGCGCGCTGGCGTTCTGGCAAAGCTGACCAGAAAGCAGAAAGATGAATCCCCTTCCTTTCCTCTTTGAGAAAGAAAAGGAGGGGAGGAGAATACGAAGTACTGAAAAGCCTTTAAACAAACTTGGGTCAAATAATCTGAGATGCATGTTTTAACTCTTTTTCTCGGGTAGAATGGATGGACCCTCGGCTGGTGTTACTTGTCATCTCTGCTGCGTGTCTCAAACCCACGTTGCTTTTATTGAAAGACCATGTCTCGCAAGTTAGACTCTTGGATGCCTTCTCCATGTGGTAACCCGTGATGAGGGGCTGGGGACACAGTGCATGCACCGGTGCTGCTTATGGAATGCTGTCGGCATTTCTTTAAGATGCCACAGGCTTTAATAAGCAAGGGATTAATTACACTTCCCATGACTGCTTGGCAGCTTCGCCTCAATGCTCGAGCACGTTAGCACATCATTAGTCAGAGGGCAGTAAAATAATGTCATTGTCCTCCCTTTCTCCCCCAGCTGCCTGTGCTCATTACATCCTTGTGCGCGGCAGCAGTAGGTGTGATGGGTGTGCGTTCCTCCGGAGGAGATGAAGCTGTGGAGGGGCGAGCTGTGCTCTGCAGGTCACCAGTCCTCTGCTCTAACAAGTGTAATTGAAGGGATTTACTCCATTATCCAATTTGATTACAGGCGAGCTGCTGGGTAAACAAGGAAAAGGGAAGGCCTGGGTGAAACCACACAGTTCAAGTGGCTCTTTGGAGATGGTCTGAGCAACCTTGTTTGTGTATCTGCGCTTGCCAGACCCTCTCGGGCACAGCCTCTGAAGGTCTCTTGCTCGCTGCGAGTGACTCATGCAGCCAGCTCTGTTGCCGTGATCCTATCTGGCAGGTTTTGTTTCCTGTTGTGGGCAACTCAGGCAGTCCTCGGGGCACCAGGTTTCCAACCACCTCTTCTACTGAGCCAAAGTCCTACATTCATGACATCCCCTGAGGAACTCGGTATGACTTACCGGGCAGTTCCAACCAAAATGGCGCAAGAGGTGTTTCCTCCTTCAGGAGCTGAGTAACACATTAATGAGTACAAGACAGATCCTGCTGCTTCCCATCTGATGGGAATTAATAGTGCTTGTGCGGGAACAGAACCAGGCTGAGGGCTCGCTGACTTTGCGCGAATCGATTAGGGTTTAAGTTTCAAGAAAGTACAATCGAACTGAACTTTTCAATAAAGTTTGAGCCGAGAGTGATGTATTGGTCAATGGGAACTGCACCAAGGTCTCTCCCTTGAATAAGAACTGAGCTGGGGCGAAGCCGCCACACCTGAAGCAGTGTTTTGGTGCTGCAGCGCCCCTCTGATGCGAAGCTGGAGACACGGGCAGTAGCGTGGAGACTGAGCGAACCTGGCATTCACAGCCTGATTTACCTCAAATCAATGTCAACATATTTATCTTTGATGAACCAGATTGTTTGGCTTAGTGCTGGGACTTGGCAGCACACGTGGGTTGTGTCAGTACAGTGTCGTCCCGAGGCTGTCCCTGCTGCCTCCCCGCCGCGCGCAGGGCTCGCCTTTCTGCTCTGGGCTTTGGGTGAGGACCTCGAGCTGTCAGGCGGGGGTTATCAGACCGCAGAGCCAAGGTGTCCCTGCTGAACGCGGGACCTGCCCCTCGTCCGCGGGCAGGGTTGCGTGTCAGCAGAAAGGGGAATCGGCACAAGGGCTGCCGAAGGGCCCTCCGTCGGCTTGCTTTTGTCTTGGGCAGACACTAAAGAGATGCATTTCATTTAAGTAGAGAGAACGACCCTTTAAAACCAAGAGCTACAGCAGTGCTGGCGCAGTGGCTGGTTGCCCTGAGGAGCCCTGGCCGCGAGGCTCCCGCGGATCGGGGTGGCAAAGCCGCCTGCACGGAGCGCAGCGGAGCCCAGCTGGTCCCGTCTGCCCCTCACCTTCTCGCAGACCATTAATCACCTCTGTGCTCCAGCAATGCAGACCTGCCCACAGCCTGATTACTTATTGCTTAACAAGTGCATTAGTGTAAATCAAGAGGCATGTTTCAATTATCTAATAGAAGAATTATCGATCCACGCTCTCATTCTGAACGTTCAAACGTTCCAGTAGGAGAGACAATATTTGTGTATGCTATAAAAAAATCCGAAGCGTGTTTTTATGTTTCAATTAGATTGTACTTGGAGAGCTGCTGCAAGATGCTTTTGGAGAAGCAGCTGTGGCCAAAGGGTGACATGTAGGGAGTGAGCTGTGGTCCGCAGCCCGGGTTCTGCTCTGCTTGTGTCAGGGATCTGGCAGCAAAGAGGGCACTAGATTCCTCCCTTTCTATGAGGATGCTGCCAGGGAAGCCCAGGGCTTCATTTTTAACTCATTGTCTGCTGAAAGGAGCAGCTGTCCCTCAAAATGCCTAATTTAGTTTAAGTATATTAAATCAAAGCCATTTTCTTCTCCCCCTCCCTGCACTGCAGTTCTGCAAGTTGGGGGGGGGGAAGGGGATTTGTGCTTCTTGAAGACATGACATGAATGTAAGGAGCCTTAGGCGTCTCGCTGATAAAACAAACATCCTGAAGGAGAGTTAATACAAAGTGGAGTTATTCTAAACCTTCTGGATTTCAGGCCATTGTCCTTTGGTAACTGTGTAAAACGCAACTGAAGGGTGTTCCTATTTCCCTTTGATATAAAACATGGGGCTATTATAGAAACTTAAAACCCATTCCAGGCTCTTCTCAGCACTTCTTTTTAAAGCAGCTCAGTTCAGCTGTCAGTCCCTAGCTCCACTTTTAATTAAAATAGGTTTGTAGCCTTCACTGACAAGCAAATATCTACAGTAGGTTGCAAACTATAGAGCAATCCTTCTCAGTTTAAGAAGGATGCCAAATAAAATGTCACTTGCCACCTCTCTAGGAGAACTCTCTATATTTAAGAATAAATACACAAATAAAGTTGTCACCTGGGAAGTTGTTGATAACCTTTTTCTGGGACAGGGAACTCAGATTAGACATAATAGCAGTTGTCTGTGTACTTCATGCAGTCCCAGAAATGTCGCTAAAGACTTCATGGCCCTGACTTTTTTTTGTCTCCATTGTGCACTGTCGCACATTAAGCACAACCTGTGAAATGGTGTCACCCTGATTTGGTGACGCCATGGGGCAGCCGAGGGGTCCTGAGGCTCATCGGAGTGTCGGGGACCAGCGCTGCCCTTCGCGCAGCCGCAGGGTCCCGCTCCAGCAGAGCCTCGCGGGTGGGGAAAGCTCAGCCCGTCCCAAGGCCCACCCAGCTGGGGTGGCCCCCAGGGGACCCCCGCTGCTACCCACGGGATGAAGAGCGCACCAAAAGGTGGAAACAGCCCGCGCTGCGGAGTTTGCGCAGAGCGTTCTTGTGGTGGAACTGTTTGAGCATTTCACTGACAGCGCAGGATTTCCCTGCTGGAACGAGGCACCCGATGAACCTGTCAGTGCTTTCATGTTCTGTTTATTGAATACCTGAAAAACCCTCAGAAAACAAATAAGATTAACTCAAAACAAACTCGTGGCACAGAGCAGCAAAATCATGCTGCAGGTTTATTACTGTCATCATTATTAATAAGTTTCTTTGCCTCGCCTGGCTGCTTTGTGTTGTATTTTTCAGTGTTTAAAGCTTTTAAAAGTGCCCTGAAGACCTCGGGGTTAGGGGAGGCATATCTCTTCTCACCCTGCCTTGGGGGCAGGCTGGATTTCTGTAAGGAAGGTTGACTTACAAGTAAGCAATGTGACCACTGAACCCTTGCTGCGGGGGTTAGAAACTTCGGGCTGCGGGTGGGTGTTTGGGATCGATGTTATGGGAGATGCTCGGCTTCGGTGCGTGATTCGAGGGCACCGTTGGCTAAACACGGTCCAGCCTGGAGCGGCAGAGCCTTCCCGAGCACCGCGCATCTGCCACGGCAGGTTTCTCTGCAACGGCAGCAGGGGAAGGGTGGTTGTCCCTGTTCCCCAAGTGGGAAACTGGAGCCCAACAGGTGAAATCCAATGTCTGAAATTCAGGGTAGCTGCGAATCGAACCTGTGCAGTGCGAGCCGGTGTGGAGCGTGCGGGCTCCCAGCCGGTCCTCGCACCGGCTTCTTGCGCAAAGCGTTTGTTTGTGATTTTGATTAATACTAGCGAGGGCTGCCCAGCAGTAATTACCCAGCTCCTTCCTTCCCCCGCCCCTGTTTCATGCTGCTCGCGGTTCATAACCCTGCAGGAGATCGTTGCACACCCCTTTATTGAGCAGAACATCCTCTCCTGGGCTGAGCAGGAGCTGTAAATCTATGCAGGTGGGAAGCATGAAGAGAGGACAGGAGTTATATTTTCACTCCCCTGTTTGCATACTGTTTTAATTAGGAGGGTGCTTTTGATTAGCTAAAGAGAGAAAAAAAAAAAGCTGTGACAATTGAAATTAATCTCTTTCTAAAAATTTGCTCTCGTGAAAGTTTTGGTGGCTTGTTCTGAACTGGAATGTGGGCAATGGAGTGAGAGAAATCAATTTTCCTACCGAGTCTAATCATGACCAGTGTGAAATTAAGTTGTCACACGGTACCCCTAATATGCATGTCTAAGTGCACGTCAGACTGTTTGCTGAGGCAGTTTGCAGAAACCTGGTTCTTCTCCATCCCTTTCGCTTGAACTAGACTTCCCTTGTTATAAAACACTTAAGGGCAAACTGCGATGTGACATGCTGACACCAGGGAGGTACAGAAGTTTCAGAGGAGAGAAGTAGGGCATGTAATAGCAATATAAACTGTTATGAATCAAGAAGCTATTTATGAGCCATTTACTTACTTAGCCCTAAAAATAGCTAGGGCTGTATGTGAAAATAGGTCTGTGATTGAAATCAAGCCCTAGACATGATGTAATGGAAAGGGGGGGATACAAAGACAGATGCAATCAGTTATTCTATAAATAGACCTGCTGTCCTCTCCACGGATGGGGCAAGAGGCTGGTTTGGGCTCTTGCCACCAGGTAACAGAGGGGTGAGGGAGGCTGGAAGAGCTGCCTTGTGGCAGACCAGGGTTTGCTGCCAGACTGAAGGCAACGGGAACACCGGCGGGTGCCGAGACTGAAGTCCACGCAGCGATTGCCTCTGCCACCACCTCCAATCCCCGGCTGTTAGCACCCAGCTGGAGTCTCCCGTCTCCTGGCCGGTGCTCTCCTCGGGATTGCAACGCTTCTGCAACAACGGGATGCTTTGGTTTCAGATGCCCTCTCTCTCTCAGCTGTGAGCCGCGGAGTTCAGCCCTGGGGAGGTGTGGAGGGATGCGCTGTGTTGGCAGTGCGGTGGGTGGGTTTCCGAGGGGCAGCCGGGAGAATGAAGCTGAGCTGCTCTGACAGCACGTGGATGTTTCCTGGATATCTTCAAAGCAGGGGAGGGCCACTGACCGTACAGTGAAGTTACAAATCCCTTCTTACCCAGACTAAAGGTGCTGAGTAACTTCTGCCGTTGTGCTTGCTGGAAACAGCTCTCTGCAGTACAGCCCCTTTGATCCCTTGCTTCCATCTGGGATTTTATTACTCTTGCTCCGTAGTTGAAACGTTTAAATTTTTTCTTCTCTTTTTAACTCCGGAGATGTGCGTTCTCCCTGCGGTCCTCTCGGGTCCCTCGTTGCTGGTGCGGACGCAGCGCACTGGCCGGGTGGCCATGAACAACCTGTGCCTTTCTCCTTAATCCGCACGGCAGCAGCACGTGGGGTGCGCAGGGAGAGAAGCAGTTGCGTTTAACCTCGTACTTCCTAGGGGTAGTTACTAACGGAGGGTGCGTGTATAAAGTCCCCAGCTCTGCCTACGGACCGGGGAATTTGCCCAGTGACACTCAGGCAGTTTTCTGGCCTTTTCTTGGAGTGGGTTGAGAAACATAACTGTGCTTTTGCCACAGTGCAATTAAATAAATCCACTACTACCAATAAAGTTTAACTCCTATAAAATACAGCTGTTCTGTCCTGATGGGTTTGAAAAGAAACGGTTTCACAGAGATGGGTCCAAGTGCGCGTCTGTGCCAGAGCAGCTCATGAATGCTCATTGGAAGGGCTGTTGAAATATTTTGGCAGATGTTCCTCTTGGTCCAGGGGATATTGCTGCAGGGAATGAGCATCTCTGAATAGGGTAGTGCAGAATAATATGGGCAGAGAGCCGCAGCCACTGGGGGTAGCCGGGGGGAGACTGGTTGTACATCTGGGTGTCGTGACTCAGCTGGGCAGAGCATCCCCTGTGCGGTGCCGTGCTGCCGCCGCGCTGGCCCTGGGGCAGACCCTCTGCCCGAGGAGGAGACGGCAGCCCTGGCCCCTCTGCTTTTCCTAGTCTTAGGCACAGCGAAAGCAGGGTGCTGCGTGCTGACGCCAGCCTGCTCTACTCTAGGTTTCTTTAAAATATGTTTAAAATCAAGGGAGCTCAACGCGGCTGTAGCTGGAGAGAGGGAGTGGAGACTGAGCCCAGCTTCTGTGGTACAAGATGGGATTTATGACTTGTGACCATTTTTTCAAGTTAGAATCACTGATTTGTATTTTTCTTTTGTAGTTTCTTCTCTTTGAAATGCAATAAATCGCCCGAAGCACCTGGTTTCCCAGGGATCCAAGGCCATTCCCCTCGCGTGCCCAGAGCACGGAGGCTGCTGGGATGTGTGCTGGGGAACTGCGCTGGACGCTTTGCAGCCAGAAGGGGCTGGAGATGGCTTAACGCTAGAGCTGCAGGGCGGACCAAGGGGCCGTTTTTACAAAAGTCTTTAGATTTAGCTTTTCTCCTCATGGCAGTCCTATTTTCCCTGCAGTGTTTCATGATCCACCAGGAAGGAAACCCATTCTTTGTTTCTGAGTTACTCCCAATGCCTGCCTTTGTTAATGCCAAAACAGTTGGGTTTGCCCTGCCTGTTCCAATAGAAAATGAAATAAATTCTTTCTATGCAAAACTGCAGATTTTTGCCCTGAAAGTGCTGTTTTGATAATTTTTGAAAGGTTGCAGAAAATACTACTGGTAGGCGCTAAAACCATGAAGGTCTCTGTGCATTTGGGCTGGAAAAAGAATAATTCTGAACAATTCCGCTTCGTCTTGCCTTTGCAAAGTTAATATGCCAGGCACAGCAAGGAGTTTGGGGGAGAGAGCTTTGGCACTGCATATCGCTTACCCTCGCTGAATAATGGATGGTTGGGAGACCTGGTTCAGTTGTTAGCTCCACTGCTAAGTCACATACCATCTGTGATTCTAGATATAAATGGGAATAGCAACGTTTTGTTTTATCTGCTTTACAAAACGGGAGCTGAAGATTGATTAATACTTGTGAGCTGATCAGAGAGCTGATGAAATGTGCTGTGTGCAGCCTGATACAGACGATTAGAAATGGGATGTCTGTCTGTGGGTGACAGGATGTCTGTGGACCTCCCAGGCTTACGCCTGTCCGGCGTGAGAGCATACATCAGAGAACCTCGCTGGGCAATGTGCGGGGACAAAAGAAGATAATCAATTATTTTTTTTTTAAACCACTAAAATTGCTAGTTTAAAATCACGCTGAGACGAATTATAATCCTTCACATGTGAAGGAACGTAGGCTATTACTGCTCACTTCTTAAAGAAATAAGAAGTATACTGTACTGAAATAGTCAGTGGCTTTAGATCTCTTTATGAATATTCTCCTGCAATTACTCAACTCTGTTATAGTTTTTCAAACATTTTTAGATCCTAAAAGAGAAATGCTGCTTATCACCTCTAATTTCCACAAATGGGTCTGAAAACTAATTAGTAAAATAGACCGTACCATATGCTTCCTTGGTATGTGCTCCTGCTATAACTATTTATATTTTAAGTTGTTTTTTTCTTTGTAAAATTGCTATTGCTTCTAAAATGGTTCGATTCTACCTATCGTTGTTTTATAGTGGAGTCATATTCCGCTCCTTCTGTATCTGCATCTCTTCTTGGCATAAAGATTACCTGAGAGGAAGGAAACATAAAACAAAACTTAATCCTTGTCATTCTTTCTGCACAAATGTGTCTGGTTTATATTCCTGGGGCAACTATTACTGGAAAACATTGCAGAGTCTGCAGGTAAGAAAGCAAGGAGCTGCTCACCTTCCAAAACAGGGACACTGATCCTCCAGGGAAAGGGAAGAGGAAAATGAGACTCAGACTCCCTCTGTCCCCTCAGCCCTGAAAACAGGGACGTCACAGGCTGAACCATGGGTGTGGGGCTGCTCTAAGTCAGTGGCTGCGCGTTCATGGCTATTGGATGGACCAAAACCACTGGCTTTTGGTCGATCTTGACAGTCTTCAGAGCAGGCCAGTACTGATGCTTTTGCCACGTTGAGGAGTATTTTCCAGATCAGAGACTGGCAGAGCTCAGTGATGCTCCATGGTAGATATTTCCCCTAATATTCTGCTTAAATTTTCCATTATTCATTTTAATATTATTATTCCTGTTTATAAGCTGAACAACTCTTCTTCCCTGCTGTTTCATGTCCTCATTGCGTCTGCTTTCTGGAAGAAAGACTTTACTTGAGAGCAAAATATTATCCTTAAAATAAACTCAGCGATGAAAACTTTTTACTCCTGGTTTGTGTCTGCAGGACAGGTGATGCTTCCCTGAGCCTTAGCTCCCTGCTGCATCGAGTTTTGGTTTCCAAGCCATTGAGAAGGAATTATAACACGGTGGATGAGTTAGTGCTGACTTTTCAGCAGTTAAGTGAGAGCAGTGCTTCCCTTCTGAAATGGGCGACAGCAATGGAACTGCCAGCTCTCCCCGAGGTGGGACAAGATCAAAACTAATAACTTGGACTAGCCATGTCAAAAATGACAATCTGAAGCACAGCCAGGCGTTCTGATGGCACCTCGCTGGTTTCTCCTTACTTGCAGAAGTATCGACTGTTAACAAGAAAGAAAATTGAAGCGATGGTTGTGGGCTAGCTAAAAATCTATACACGTGATGGATGCTCTTCCCACTCCCAGGTGCCAAAGATCTTTAGACCCCAGGTTTTTTTCAAGCTCATGAGATTCCCATCAAGCCAATGAGGATTATGCTTGCCAAATAACACATCTCAGATGAGAGGCACGAGATTCTTACTCTGCATGAGCTGAGCTGGTTAGATCATGCCCTGCTTTCATCCTTCCCTTTGCCAACTCCTAGGCTGGTGGCAGGAAAGCCGTTATCAGGTAGCTGTTCCTTTGCCTTGGCTTTGTGGATATAAATACTGACTCCTTGTTCCATTTTTCATGCATTACTTCTTTTCCTGTCCCATTCAAAAGAGCAAAAGGAGTTTTGAGCTTTCTGAGCTTGGAATTTAAGAGGTTTTGCTTGGTGGTGGCGTTGCTGATTATTTTCCTCTCCCTTTGCATCAAAAATAGATTTTCCTTTTACCTACAGACGTGAAGGGGAGGGGGGAAGAGGGGAAGAACTGAAATGATGGTGAAAGCTGGAGGAGGTTTAACCTGCATGCATGAAGCAGTAATTGAAGTGATTTTATTGTTTGGGCTCTCTGGCGGTCATCCCAAATCATCAATAAGCTCTTGCTGTCTCTCTGCTTTGCCTTCCTCGTTAGCTGAAGGTACAGCGGAGCGCTGGGTTTCTGTGGCTGGCTGTGAAATGGCTGCCTGCCTGGTTAATTCCCCTCTCCCCCTGCCTCTCCAGCTGGCTTTCATTGCCGTTCAGAATATATATGGGACGGGAGGCATACATGACTCAAGGGAGCAGGGAGGATTTATGGCCAGCAGACAGTATTTAGTACAGATGTGCAGAGCAGCAACTATCAGTTGCCAACAAAACCTCTGGAGATATACATCATAGGAGAAAGTTGTCAGCAATTAATTTTCAGAGGGCTAAACTTCACCCGTTTTTTAATAGAAGAGGAGTCTGAGGGACCACAGAGAGAATAAATCATTTGGACTCAAGGGAGTTTTTTAGCTACTTTACAGAGCAAGTGTTACTACTCTTTCTCCTTTGCAACAGGTGAAACATTTGGTTTTTAACCACTAAGACAAATATTCTTAAACGAGCAAGACTTAAATAAATTAAATGAAATTAAAAATTACTTTGTGAGATCCCTTGCATCCTTCCCCAAAGAAAGATACCAAACACTTAGATAAAGATCTTGTTGATCGCATAGGTGATGCTCGGGTGACAGAGCCGGGGGGGCACTGCATACAGNGTCTGCTAGCCACAGGCTTCAGCGAGGAAATCCAGTCTCCGCACTGCAGAGATGGACACAGCACAGTTGTAGGACTGATTTATTGGTGGTTCATGGTTGTAGTTGAATCGATAATGTTTTAATGAGTCTGTGTTAAGAAAGGATAGATTATATTCTTTCTGCAGAACCTCAGTTCATCAAAGGATTTCATCATTTTGCTTACAGTTAAGCATATGTTTCAGTCCCATACTACTGTGCACTGTTTAAATGGCACATAAGTGTCTAACGCCAGATCTGGGCTGCCAAGCAAACACTGATACTCAATGTGGTGGCTTTCACTGCTAGTAAAGTTTTTCATTGCCATTAAAGTTGACAATTATCATCCTATATAAACAAAAACTTTCCTCTGATTAAAGAAATCCACAAGTCTTCATGTATTCAGAATGGTGTTGGCAGCTCCTACCATTTCTCCCCACTTTGCGCTGTTCTTCTTCTCAAGTGCAAAACGTAATGGGTGGTAAAAGCTTCTGAAAGTCAGCAGAGACCTTCCGCTGCCATCAGCAGAGCTGCCTTGCCTTCCCCCAGGTGAGGCACTGGCCTGGAAAGCTCAGGAGATAAAGAACTTGAGCAGAGTCATTGCAGAAAAATTCCACTTGGTCATATTTCTCTTTATTACCCTTTCCTCTGCGGCCGTGATGGGATTAGTGATATTTCCATTTGTCTATTTTATGTATTTTGTTTTCCCTTCCTCTAAAAAATGATTACAGAATGAGAAGTTTGTCAGGTCTTGGAGTTCAGCAAGACTCTCTGTGGAATTAATTTCATACTGTGGAGTGTGAGCAGGCATCCAGAAAAACGCTATTTGATTAAACTTTTGTTTTAATATAAGAAAATGGTCATTTTAGCTTGTTGGTGGGTGTAGGACACAGAGCTGTGTGGAAAAGGCGGTATTTTTATTTGTCAAACGCCTGAAGACTTAAAAACCAAAGAAGCAGTAATAAGCTGAGAAAATAGAAGTTTTGCTACAGCTGGTTATTTTCTAAATGTTAGAAATTCCACAGCAAAGGAGAAAAGCAATAGAAACAAGTACATTGTCCTTGAATAAAACACAACACAAGTTGGCTGAGCTGAGATGTGTCAGAGCTTGAGGCCCAGCAGAGCCAGATTCAAACGGGTCTGGCATGAACTGGCTCTCTTGATTTTATCATCCTCTGTGTAGAGTCTCTCAAGGCCCTGATCTAATTGAAGGGGTTTGTTCTGACACCTGCTGCAATCATAGCTAAATACTTTCCATGTAAAATCAATGCCAATAATGAAGCCTGTGCTGTGCTCTCGTCTCCACACTGTCTTTCTAACACTGGTTTCCACTTGTTCCCAGTTGCGAGGGACCCTTCTGCTCTGCCCCTCCTTCCACCTGGAGCATCTTCCTGTAGCCGCCTCCGAGTGATTTTCAGCCCCCAAACTTGTGGTTCTTTCCTGCTATCCCCCTTTTACCCTTCCTTTTCTCCTGCTCACTGGTCTCACAATGTGTGCCATCAGATCAAGGTAGCCACGACGTTCTCTGGCTCAGCAACAAGAGGAGGGACCCCATCAGGTCCTGCTGCTGCCATCACCTGCCTGACACCCTTCTGGCTCCTGCTGGGGCTTCCGGAGGTGGAGGCGCAGCGCACTGATGGATGCTGAATCATAGAATCATAGAATGGTTTGGATTGGAAGGGATCTTTAGAGGTCATCTAGTCCAAATCCCCTGCAATGAGCAGGGACATCTTCAACTACACCAGGCTGCTCAGAGCCCCGTCCAACATGACCTTGAATGTTTCCAGGGATGGGGCATCCACCACGACTCTGGGCAACCTGGGCCAGTGTCTCACCACCCTCATGGTGAAAAATTCCTTCCTTATATCTATCTCTATATCTTGTATCTATATGCCCTCTTTTAGTTTAAAACCATGAGCCCTTGTCCTATTGCGAAAGGCCCTGCTAAAAAGTTTGTCCCTGTATTTCCTGTAGACCCCCTTTAAGTACCGGAGGGCCACTATAAGGTCTCCCCGGAGCCTTCTCTTCTCCAGGCTGAATGATCCCAACTCTCTCAGCCTGTCAAGGAATCCTTTTCCTCGGGGCTGTGCAAGCCCATTGCCAGCAGCGGCAGACAGCCTTGCCTCCCTCCAAGTTACTGATCGCTGATGGATGATACACTCTTCCTTCAAATTAAGTAACCTCTACAAGGACGGATCATGCCTTGAGTCTTGGTCCTTCCCAGTATGACAGTCTATTCTCCTTCACACAATCTCCTTTTCTGCAAGCTGCTGACCTCCTGGCTCCTGTGCTGCCCTGCACCCGCGGTGCGCAGCAAGAAGCTGACCAACGGATGACTCACTTCGCGGTTCTGCGAGTAAAATAGCAAAATAGCAGTGTAAGATTTGATGGCTGAATATGTGCGTGCACCACAGAGACAGGAGCCGGCAGCCAGCCCCTCTCGGGAACCCCAGAGGCTGAAGGGGAGTCAGGGCCTGGAAACACACCCCGGCACAGACATTAAATGGGGTTAGCAAAAAGCCTTTGTAAATGCAAATATATTAGCACTGTGGCTGTGGTTGGAGTGGAGTCAAAGGAGAAGGAGGAGACATAGAATTATTTGCAAATTCTTCCTGAAGTTCTGGAATCCATAGGTAAACCTGAGTGTCTTCCCTTGGATATAGCGAAGTAAAATATTCACCAAACGGTTTCTTAGGAAAATACCATCGTGTCACTCCGCTGAACTACCTGGAGATCCTTCCTGCTAGTTAAAACATCATAGGTGATAACGTAACCCAAAGCGGCTCCTCTGAGACCGCAGCCCTGTGATCAGAGGCGAGTCCTCGAACCTCTCCGGGGGTTCATGCTCACTGCCTGTTCTGTGTCTTTTAAACCTCCTACTTTGGGGGCAGCGTGGGAGAACTGGCCTTTTTCTGGAGAAAGAGCAAGGAACAGGCAGAGGGTTGTGTTTTGCTGGGGTTTTTTGTTTGTTTCCCACACAGCCCTGATCTTAAGGGCAAGTGATAAAGTAACTAAATCCACTTTTTTTAAATAAAAAAGAAGGAAGTTGCTACTTCTGGGTGCTACTGAGCACTACAGGGCAGCTGCAGAACATGAAGAGTTGCTGGACAGCCTCAACACCAAAAATGGTATCTGGATCCACGTGCATAGCATAAGCAACTTGTCCAAAAGGATTCTGGACCCGTCAGGTTTTTGTGATAGTCAAAGCAGAGGATCAGCAATCCCATGGGACTGCAGAGGACGTCCCCAGTCCTGTCTGTGACCTGCTGTCAGCAAATACACCGGGGCAGAAGGGGCAGGGTGGAGTCCTTCAACTTTGATTGCACAAGGTAAACGAAGCATCCGAACCCAGCACTGATATGTGTTGTTGCTGTTTTGTCGTGTCTCACTAAGGAGCAAAACTAGTGTTTGAGCTGAGACCCAGAACCCCGTCCGTGGAAAATCAGGTCTCTCCTTCCATATTCAGGGGGGTTTGTGGGTGTCCGCTGCAAGGGGGGTTTATTATCGTCTTTTCTGTAATAGCTGAAATATGCTTTGAGATCCTCCCATTGAGGTTCGCATAGTCACCTGTCATTCCTGCTTATCGTACCCCGCCTGGGCTGAAGTGGAAGAATCGCACTTGAATACAGAGCTCTTACTTCTAATCAGCTGGAAAGACCCCACACAAGTGCTGCGATGTCTGGGTGTGGGATTATAGGGCTTTACAGTTTGCAGGATTGTGGCAGTAGTTCTACAGGGATTAATAGAGCCAATACGTGTAAATTAGGATATTTTTAATTTATGGAGGTAAAACTCCCCTGGGAAAGTGCATTTGCTGTTGTGAGGCTTAGAGGTAATTATAATCTCCTTTTTTGACACTGCACTGTTGGGAATGAATGCCAGCATTTCCATTTGAGGGTTTATTTGATTATTTTTCTCATTTTGCAAAACATTATTACATTAACCCGCCACTCCTGAATCCTTATCCTACCATGGCATTTATGCATGAGAGGGACTGTGCTCTGAAAGGCACATCAAACTGAAGAATGCTCCATGATGATGGAAAGGCTCCTGTTTATCCTGTGGTTTTGCAGTAAGAGCTTATTTTGGGCTTTAGAAGCAAATGCGACCTAGTTTGGATCCAAAATGTAATCTGATCCTTCATCTGCACATTTCAGGTCTTTATTGACGGCTGAAGGTACTCAAATGGGGTTCTGGTGGTTATTTTATTTGTTTCTGTAGTACAGCATGTATACACACACACACAGATAAAATATATATACACACACACAGACACACACACAGACACAGACACAGACACAGAGATAATATGCTTCCCGTGGTGTTGGGGGGGAGTCATTCAAGAATCAGGAGACTTTATTTCTTCCCACTTGTGCGCATGTTTTGTGACACAGCCTTTAACTGCACGAGCACGTGCTGGGGTTGAAACCCCTCACTTCTGAGTGGGAACACTGGCTGTGCTCCATCAGACGATGTCCAGATCTGGGTCAGCAGGGAAAGCAAAGCCCCCAGTTCCTCCCAGAGGACAGCACTGGCTCAGTGGTTCTGGGAGCCCTTTTCTTCCCGTGTCCCAGCCCTCACCCTATCTCCGGCCCAGTTAGGCCAGTGGGGCAAGAGGAGACTACTCCAGTCTGAAAGCGATACCTCAGACTTTCCTGACCAGGTTTGCAGATGGTGCCATGGGGCTGTGAGAGAAATCTTACCCCACCAGGGCACAGTGCTCCTGTCTGCCTCTGGGCTTTGCAGTTCCTCCTTTCTTCCTGAGACGCGTCAGATGTCAGTGACCTGTGCGTGGGTGGAACAACAAAAGATGTTTTTCCGCCGGTTTGGAAGAGACCCAAATGATGCTGTCTCTACCTTTCTTTTTCTTTTTTTCTTTTTTCTCTTTCTCTTTCTTTTTCTTTTTTAATTTTTCTTTTTCTCTTTCTCTTTTTCTTTTTTTCTTTTTCTTTTTTCTTTTTTCTTTTTCTTTTTCTTTTTCTTTTTCTTTTTCTTTTTCTTTTTCTTTTTCTTTTTCTTTTTCTTTTTCTTTTTCTTTTTCTTTTTCTTTTTCTTTTTCTTTTTCTTTTTCTTTTTCTCTTTTTCTTTTTTTCTTTTTCTTTTTTCTCTTTTTCTTTTTCTTTTTCTTTTTCTTTTTCTTTTTCTTTTTCTTTTTCTTTTTCTTTTTCTTTTTCTTTTTCTTTTTCTTTTTCTTTTTCTTTTTCTTTTTCTTTTTCTTTTTCTTTTTCTTTTTCTTTTTCTTTTTCTTTTCTTTTTCTTTTTCTTTCCTTCTCCTTCCAGTCTCTGCACGCTGACCTGACCGCAGTTCAGTTTCTGGTTTATTCTTCTAGTCCGTGCAATGCTACGTGCTTTTTTTTTAACTTGCTCTCTTTTAATTAAATCTCATCACTTGAAAAATCCCAAGGAAGAACTTGCAGATCTTTAATTTGATTTTTATTTTCATTAAGCTTAAGCTTATATGACAAGTTTCCAAAAGCTTTTGCTAAATGCACCTTGTTTTCATGCAGTGCTCTTCTGAACAAAGTCCTATTCCTGCCACCGGGATGCGGGCAGGAAGGGAACAGTCACCTGTTTTTTACGACCCTGCTGACCTGTCTTTGTTACTAAGATCATGCCAAGCGGGAAAAGCAGTGAAATACTCTGGTATGTGGAGTCTGCATAGCGTTTTTTTAAACTCTAGTCATTATGCATTGTGTTGGCACAAACAGCCAGAGGAAGAGGATTCTTCATACAGAGCAAGCAATTCTTCTTGGACCTTATGAAATTAATTATTTTACATCCCATAACTGAAACTTGTAACTCAGTGTAATTGGCAGGAGAAGTCCCGCAGTAACAATCATTGGGCCTGTTATTGTTTCCTCTAGTACTCCGCTGTGGGAACGCTGGAGAAACAGCCTCCCATTCTGGTGTTTATTGGCAAATGTTTAAATAAATCATGCCAGGTTGTCCAACAAGCTCAACGATAAATATTTCTTCTCTTGAAATGTTAAGTGCTGGAGGAGGGAGAAGGGTTGGAGACAGGCGGGTTGTGTGGTACCCGTTTAGCTGAGATTGTGGTTTATATCTTCGGAGAACTGTAATGATTTGGAAAACTGTGTTGTTTTTCCAGTGTGCTAATATCTCGCTGTGTGACCATAACAGGGCACGGATTAATCTTGTCTTGCCTCCTGTATTCTGTAAAAATAACCCATTGATTGCTTCAGACACTGTTTGCAGCCTTGATGGAGGAAACTCCTCCTCCAGCAGCACCCGTAGCATGGCTCCCGTTTCCCACGCCGCAGTTCTCGGTTCCCCAGGGGTTTCTCCTCCTCTGTGTTCAGCACAGTGACAGCAAACCTCCTCGTGCTGCCGTCGGCTCCAACAGCACCGGTGTGAATGACCCCCGCTGCCTCGGTCAGCCTAATGGTCCACCCTCATCTGGAGGAGCCTGCGTAGCTACGTCAGACTCAGCTGTGCCTCTTCCAGCTGAGCTAAGCCCATGGAGGCTCTTTGCCATGCAAGAGTTGAGTGTTTACCCAGGGGCTGCTGCTGACATTCTGTCTCACAGGCCCTCTGAAGCTGCCTCCCTCTAGCAACCTGATATATTAAGATATTTTTTCCTATCTGCCTCTAATTTCTGCCTATTTATCTCCCAGGTGGAGTCTGCAGTGACAAGTTATCAGAGCAATGCATCTGTAAACACTAACAATGCCGCCACCCTGACACGTTCCCACTCAGTGCTGTCTGGAGCTGAGGTTCCAGCACAGTCAGGGAGAACGGAAGGGATAACAGAGTATTGCTTAGCGTCAACCCTCGGCACTCGATGACGGGACAGTTAAAGTCAAGGGAAATGGCAAAGCAAGAGATCAGTGAGGAATGTGGCATCTCCATTGCGCTACTGCTACTACAAAGAGCACTGGTTCAGCGATGGCTGAGGACACTACTCCAATTTAATGCTTCGGTAGGAAAGCTCAGGGTGTATCCTCAGCTGGCACAAGCTGGCCTCACTGTTGGTGGAAATAGGCAGTTTGCGAAGGATGGGGACGTGACCTGGTGGTTGTCAGAGTCTTTAAGCTCATCTGTTATGCTCCACTTGAGTCTGCTGGCTGGTAACACATACCTGACAGGTGGAGCAGGAGTAGACTTAAGCACACGCTTAGGATTAAGCGTGTAAATGTTTAACAGAAATACATCTTGAATAGCCAAGTGTCAGTTCGGGTTTTCCCATGCCCTTTTTTGGGGCCTCCTTTTGTAAGGAGAATGCCAGTTCAATGAAATGGTTGTCTTCACGGAAAAAATGCAGTCCTGGTGAATGGCGTAGGTCTTTTGGTATGAAGCCACAAGAGTTCTGGAGAGAATTTAAACAAGACTGTAGTCTGTAGATGTAGATGCTGAACTTCTTTTTCTGTCCCTTCTCTGAAGAGAAGAAAAATATGCTCATGAACTCTACACGTAGTGGTTTCAAGGCAGAAGAGCTCCTGTTGAATTAGTCATTTATGGACTATTAAGATTTAGTAAATAACCTCAGAGACAAAACCTTCCACGCTTGTTTTTTGTTTTGTAACCAGATTATTTTAGAGAATTTAGGTCAAGAGTCAGCATGACTATCTGGGGCTGGGAGGGCCAGAGGAGCATTTGGATGGGGGAGGGGTGGCTTGGTGTGGGAATCCCCTGGTTGTCTTCTCTGGTGAGAGTGACGGGGGAATGGAAGGAGCCTCTGGGAATGGTAAGTAGGCGGGTGTGGATTCAGTCCTGCCTGGACTCTCCCAATTTCAGCTGCTGCTAGTGGTAGGTGAGGAAGGGAGCCCCTATGCTGCTTGTCCAGGCTAACACTGGAGTGGATATGACGCAATCCTTCCGTAATGATGGCATGAGGGTATGTAGGTGCTCAGATGTCAGAGGATCCGCAGCACCTGGGGGAGGCTGATGATGGAGCTCAGACCGGCCTGGCAGATGCGTCCGGTTGCGGCAGCCAGCTGCGTCCTTGCAGACAGACGTGCCCTGTGCTTTCACAAGGGCCAAGGTTGCAGTCCGTTGACAGGAGATGCTGTTTAGGCCGTAGAGCCTGGAAGTGTCCCCAGAGAACTCTAGAAAATTGTATGTGTGGTGATCTGTGGAGGGGAGGGTACTTTAGATGTAGCACACTTGGCCAGCTTTGCATCGGAAGCGTTTATCCTCACCAGAAACACCATGCCTGTGGCTCCCTCCCATCGCTCCCCGTCTGCCAGTATTGAACAAAACTTGGGGTTGAAGCGGAACATCCTGCCCTGGGGTTTGTTTGTGCTTTGTTAAATCCAGCACCCGGGGATTCTTCCTCCGTTTGCTTTCAAAGACCTCGTTTCACCTTCCCCCTGACTCTGGGATGCCAATTAAGTAGCTTGAAGCAGGGAGGGCTGTGGATGTTATTGATTAGGGCTCTAATTGCTTATCTCTCCATGCTGTCCAAGTGAAATGGGCTGTATGGAGATGCACTGAGCGAAATAGAGATGTGGCTTCCTGCCACCCTGATTGAAACGTACATTGTTCCTCAACACAAGGGCTGCAGGGATATTTTTGAGCTATTGTTTCTCAGCGGTGCCGGCTTTGTCTCGCTGCTGTTGTCTCTCCCAACCTCGCAGCTTCCAGCGAGGCCCCACGTTGGGATCAGCCAAGGGTGCAGGGCCAGGGAAGGGTAGTCCACTGCAGGGACACCCCCTCTGCTGCTGTGAGCACCTCCCAAAGAGCCAGGGCTGCAGCAGGGAGGCCACGCAGTGTAAATTATTTGGTAATTAATTTCCTTCCAGCTCAGAACTAACGCTTGGCACTTTCAAGGCATCACAGGACAGCAAGGGACAAGTTCACATACGTCTCCAAACACCAGACCAGAGCCTTTTTTTTTTTTTTTAAATCCCCATCTCAAGAGAAGTTAAAAATTTGGGGTGCATGTTTTCAAACTATTAGCTGGTCACAGCTTTGTTTACTCAATACCCCTGCAAAGGAGAGGAAATCTCACCAGAGACTAAAGCAATTAATCATGGTAAGAAATGGACAGCTGTCAAAAGCCAGGACTTTCAGAAAAACCAGCCCTCTCCCCATAATTCTGGGGTGTTGCTTGGTGAGGGAGGCTTCGGGCCATTAACAGCCAGGCGGCACAGAGAAACGAGGCGAGCTATTTGTTACTCACTGCAGGAAACTTTGCCCCTCTGTGAGCACGGGGATGACCACGGGGTTGTCTAATTGAGCAGGCAAATGTCTACTGATGTTTGGAAAAGGATTTTGCATCCATATCTGAAAGGGCTCAAATTGACCTGTGCAGTGAAGAAAAGGCTGAATTTCAATTGCACAAAACTGAGCAACTTGGCTGTGGACGAGAAGCTTCACGCTGGCACTCTGCTTGGGGTGAATTTCATTAGAATGGGCTGATAATTGCGTTGTAAAGACAGAATAAAACAGGGTGAATTTACCTTCAAGGCCCATGAAGGACAAGGTTAAACCAACCTCAGAACAATATCAGCCTTTTCTCTTCAGGACAAAGTTTTAGCGTAAACACTGAGAGGGCTTTGTGAACTCAAGACATCAGCCCCGTGGATGTTCAAGGCTGACAATAGCTATCTTCTGCAAAACAGAAAGGTCTGTTCAGTGTAGGGGAGGCACTTTCATCACTGTGATGTCAGGACATCTTTCAGGAGTACAGCTGGGCCTGTGTCCATCAAGTCCTTCTCTTCTCCAGGGGAAGACTGGGTGCGATCAATGGAGGATGTTTTCACATGCTTTGGGGTATTCCCCGGAAACGCCCCACCAATGTGTTAGAGAGAGGGTCTAACTTGCAGATCAGTCACCAAATGCTTTGTTCCCGAGGAAGCTCTTTCTCTGTCCAAGCGGCTCCCGAAGGGTGGCAGTGCTCCTTTCCAGCTGTGCTGCACCTCTGGGAGAGACAGAAAACGCTGTAGTGCTGGAGAAGCTGATGATGGTCCTCCTCAGGGGATTCTTCACATATGCTGGGTGGAAACCCACAAGTACCTTGGAGGTAAAAGCGGCTACCTTCAAGGTGGCTGCGAGAAGCAGTGCAGATACAGGAGGACTGAAGACAGTAAAGCGGTTTTTAGGTAAATTTCTGGTTTCAGATCAGATCTGCATGTTTATACCCTATCTACGTGCACACTTAATCCCCCGTTGCGGTGGGACATGAGCATTGCCTGTTACTGCGAGCTCCGTCTCTGCAATTTCCTGATGTTAATGCAGCTCAGTCTCTTGTTTCTATTCCAGTCAAATCATGCCCGTTGTCTTTGCCGAGGTCGTTGTTCTGCCTTAAAATACCCCTTAACTCTGTGTTCACAAAGCTTGTGAATAAAGAGCTCTCTCCAAGGAGCTGCTGAGCCAAGTTGCCACGGCCAAGTGAGCACGGACCTGAAGGGGCATTTCCATCACTTGATTATCTGCCAGTCCTGCTGCTCTGAGCACAAACCTTCAGACGCATACAGATGTGTAGTCTGACTTTGTTTATGTATTCTTCATACCTAGATAGTCCTTAGAAAGCCCCACTCAGGCTTACGACAAGATAAATAAGTTTTTAGTAGACAAAAAATGAAAACCTGATTATTCTTGTGAAGTAGACAAAAGCTGGACACTTAGCGATAGCACTTTTTTGAGATTTTCATGTCACAACTTCTTACATATGTATTTCTTAGAAAAACTGACATTGGTTATGAAAGCCTCTGTCAGTACAAATGCCACGAGTCGGAAATATTTTTTTTAATTTTTCATTTTTAGCCATCGTGTGGTGTGACATTAATTATGGGCTACGATCAGACATGACAAAGCTCTGAGGGGCTGTGACCTGGTGGGGGGGCTCACCTCAGCCCGGCGTAGGACTCTGGCGTTTCTGCTGTTGAGGTTCAGCTTTAGCCCCTCTCTTCCAAACCTGGCAACAGAGGGATGCCTCTACCCCCTGATTTCGTGCTGGCATCCTTTCCCTCACCTTGGTGCCCCGTCGGCCGCCTTCCTGTAACCTGGGTGAGCAGAGCAGATTGTCCATCTGCCATCCCTGTGCCGCACAGGTACCTGTAGGTATGGAAATATTTCTTCGAGGTAGCACATAAGAACTAGAATAAAAAGCTAGGACTGAGGTGTGTAAGTGTTATATTAAAAACAAACAAACAAAAACCAACAACAAGAAAACCCCCAAGGGATGTTTCCCTGGATGAATTAAAATCCAGGTTGTACTGGGCCAGTAGCTAAAGGAGCAAAATAGGCAAACAAATCACTTTGCACTTCTGTTTAAATTTGTTCCAGTGCAAGTGTCCTTTTTTTGGGGTGACAGTGCTCTTCAGGTGCATGCTCTAGACACTGACCTGCATCACAGGAGATGCTCATCACCTCTGGCCCTTCCCAGTTGGGGCACTGGTTTCCAAATGGTGGTGGTGCCTTCCAGCTGTTCTGTCCTGCGCTCTGCTTTCTTGTTTCTGAGCAAAGCGACACAGACAATCAGCGAGAGTTGCATTCCGTAAATAGGGTGGCTGGTCCTTCTCAAAGTGCTCTGGGAGTGTGGAGCGCAGGGCGAGCTGTGGGGCAGGGGGGAGCGTGTGGGGCTGGGTTAGCTGGGCTTGAGCACTGCGGTGCAGCTGACAGCCTGGAGAGGCTCCAGTGGTGACGTTTTCATCTCCCGCTCGCTCCTGGAAGTGCAGGTGGAATTCCTGGGCTCCTTTCAAGTGCACTCACACTTGTAGGGCTGTCTAGGAACTGGAATTAGATAGGAAGGGGTTTAACATCTTCGTATAATGCAGTTATCTATAGGGTCTGGGGACAAGATGCTCTGGCTCCCTTTGCCTCTCTCCTGCCTATTTAGGGACAGGGGCAGATGGATCAAGGGGGGATGGAAGAGGCGAGGAACGGCTGTCGGGAGCTGCTGTTTCAGAGAGGTGCAAGAATTGATGTTAGAGGGAGAGAGACCAAAGCTTGGAATTGAAGAAAATGGGCTGATGGCAGTAACAGAAAAAAACTTTCTGCTTTTCTTATAAGCAAGCAAAATCTGGAGTGGCAGAGGTGGCTCATTTCTGCAGAGCCGCCTCTGACAATAAACACATTGAAGTGTCAGTGTGGGGAGCAGCAAGTTTGTATTCTTGAATCTCTCTGATAAGTAACAATACACTGTGCTTCGTACATGTTCAAAAGAAAACCGTTATTCTTCTGAAGATCTTGTCCCACTTTGAAAAGTCTTTTCTTCCAGTTTTTGTGAGTCACAAAGTGAGAGGGGAGGTCAGGCCATCCGGGCTCGTGTTGCAGAGAATCCGGAGAGCGTCCCTGGCCAGCTTAACCCAGTGGCGTGCGTTTGTGTTTGAATTTGCTGTAATAAATCCCCTGATGATGTCCCATCAGTGAAGTGAACAGAGTGGACACATCATTAGGTTAAAAATAGCTATTCACGGTCACGAAGTCTGTGTTACCTGGTAGTAAATTGGGTCCTGGCCCTTCCCCAAGCTTGCAGCTTCTGTTGCTGCCTGCAAGGCTGGAAGGAGTAGCCCCTTTTTGCACCTCTGCAAAATTACACCTCTCCCCTGGGAGCGTGTGATGTGTGTCACGGTGGGGGGAAGGCACCGATTGCCACCACAGGCGCAGGGTAGGGCAGCAGCTCGCAGCAGGCTCCCAGCTGGTTCTCTTGCCAGGCTGTGCCCACCCCGAGCTGTTTGGAGCACCTCGAGCCTGGCTGCGTTGGGAAGATGGTTTTGCCCCTCTGCTAGGAGATTATTCTAAAGGTACACTTTATCCGGGGCAGGCTGCTGGCCTATGCACACACATGCAGCAGACATTCGCTGGAACTGGCAAGCTGGAAAAATAACAGTGTCCTCGGGGAAAATATATACTCCCTTGTTGGTACCTTTCTTCCCTCTGCTGGCAGTTTCTCTGCACATATCACAGCTTTCAGCCTGCTGCCCCTGAGAGCCAGAGAGAAAGATAAAACATTCTCATCACAGCGATGTTATTTTTCTTTCAAAGTTCTCTCGCGCTTTCATATATGGTTGTTGATATCGAGAGCTATAGATGTCACAGATCTGGATATATGGATAGAGATGTACAGCTGAGTGTGACAGCTGGGTGTCTGACTCTTTTCCATTTCAAAATCTGATCCCTCTTCTCTGCCATCAGTTTGATTTCATGCCCCTTCTGGCTCCAGTTTCAGTGGGGCTGGGAGCTGCGTAGAATTTGAGGCTTCATTTCAATGAGCTTGTCAGGTCTCAGCCTGCAGCAGTGAACTCATTAGCAAAATCAACACGGGTGAACACCCCTTGATTACAGAATATGTCAGCCAATGGTGTGTCTTAGGGACTGAGCTGCCCCCCTGCTGTGGAGGCTTTTTCCTTGGCGATGTGGGGTCGTATGTTTGGTTATCACGCTGATCAAGACCCCACTGCTGACACCACACGGCAGTGGGGAATTGCACCGTGTTGCGCAGCAGTGACAGACCCCTGCTGGGATCCAGCTCAGCTTCTGAGCAAACCTCTTTGCCAGAAGGCAGCTCAACATTCGTCTCTTGCACTAGTGTAGGTCAGGAGCGATGGGTTTTACTTGGATTGCCGTGACTGTATTTTTATGCTTGGTGCAATCAGAAAGAACAGCCCCAAACTGAACGGGAGGGATTCTCAGCCTGGCATCACACAAGGAAGGCACGCTGGGCGGCTCAGGGGACTGGCGCCGCTGCCTACGAGGGCGTGCGGGCACGTCTCTTCTGGCCACTCTCTGGACCATGCTGCGGTTCTCTCGGCTGCACCATCGTTACCGAAGCGTTCCCTGCTGCAAGGCTGGAGGAGCAGAATTACTGCACGTACAGCCGCAGCTGATGAGGCTCAGAACCCCCTCTTCTTGTTTCATGTTTAATTAGCTGGCGTGGGAAGGACAGATTGGATAGAACAAGGGAGCAGGAGGGAGAAGGAAGGTTAATCTATCCTCCAGCCTTGCTATTCCTTCTTCCTTGTGATCTTGTGAAGCAAGGAGATGATGTGTCCTTTGAAGTGCAAAGTACTCCCCAGCCTTCTCCCGAAGTGGTCTCGCTCCTCCTCCTCCTCCTCCTCCTCCTGCCAGCTGTGGTCCAGCTGCTTTCTTCGAAGTGCTGCTGGTGGCTGAGGTGCTGGAGCCGCCCCGGCGGGGGCTGCAGGCCAGGCCCGAGAAGCAGGATTTCGGGACTGGCTTTTCTACACACCCTCAAAGCCACATGCCTGCTCAGTCAGTCCTGAAGTATCGGGGTGCCGCCTAGGTTTACTGTTAGGGGTTCGGGGCTACTGGCGCGGGAGGAAGGGTTTGGGCAGGGGCTGCGGGAGGGCGCAGGACAGCGAGCAGGGACGGCAGTGCTGCTCGGGGCAGGACACAGTGCAGCTCGCGCGGGTGCTGGGACACCCCAGTGTTACCTGGGGTCTCACCAGGACCTCGGGACGCACAAATAGCAGCGCAACCCCCAGAGCTGGTATTTGTAAGGAGGGTGAGCTGAGCTCCCTCCTCTAGTGGGCTCCAATAGCTCTGTTCAATTTTTCAGTAAACCCTTTCAGAACAACAACTTGGGGATATCGGGAACAGAAGGATATCGGGCTGTCACGGCACGGCATAACAAATAGCCCTTTCCCCAGGACCCGTGTTCTCCCCAAGTCATAGCAATTGAATTGTTTTAATATTAATATCTTCTCTGGAGCTCTGCTGATGGGAGGGAGGGAGAGATGTTTCTTCCAAAATAGTCTTAAGCTAATGCAGAAAGTATGAATAAATCTCTCAGAGATTATAGCCCCTGGAAAGCTCCTGTGAATATCAGAAAGACATCCTCACTGCTATGGGAGGTTTGATTGAATTACAAATTTGAGGCGACTCCAAAGCAAAACTGATTAAGTCTTTTCTTTTTCACTCTCTTGTAGCTTTTTAAAGCGCTAAAGCTTTTTAATAATTAGAAATCCCCCCATCCTGTTTGTAAGTAGTTATAATTGGCATCACCCTGTCTGTAAGTGGTTCTAATTGGCATTGTGTCCGCATAGATGATTACGCACCAAAGCAGAAAACTTGCAAAGCACAAGCCCGTTATGGGAAGCATTATAGCTCGTTATCTCCGAGGGAGGCCCCAGTTCTTGTCACGGGAGGATCACCCTGGGGTTTGGAGAAGGCAGGGGGAGAGTGAGACAACGTCCAAGAAGTGAGCCCATGGCTGCTGCAGAGGGTGACGGCTGCGGCGTGGGATGGGGACTGGGCCCCAGCTCAGCCCCACGACGCAGGGAACGGGGGTACAGCCTCGTGCGTAGCTCTTGGAAACGAGGTTCTTCTTGGCCGGTGTGGAGATAGCAAAGCCTCGTTCCCCAGGCACAGAGCGCTTGAGGAGGGTCCTGCCCGACGGGGCTGGCTCGGCTCTTCCCGTCGGACATGCATGAGCCGTACCGGCGCCCACAGCGACTGCCGTGTTTGATTAACATTGTCACGGCGCTGCCAGTATCTAACTCATTGCTTTGTAAAACATTGTCGGTGTAAAGACACTATAGAAACCACCTTATTCAGTTCTTTTCTATTATACCAGAGATAAAAAAAAAAAAAAAGCGAGAGAAAAAGAAAAATCATTGTACCACAGAAGCTTCGCATCTCTTGCAGGGCTGTCTATACGAAGAAGACAGCTGTGGTCTTTACCAGCCCTTGACAAGTGATTTTTTCAACAATCAGATGGGAGAACATGCTCTGTTAGGCTTATAATTGATAATATACCACTGTTGAAATATGCCTGTCAGTTCTGCAGGTAGATAAAATTATATCATTGATATTTCATAACAGTTTTCACAGGCAGCATCTGTAACCACGTCCTCCCCCGGCAGATAAAAGGTTGGACGGGAAGATGTGTCAGCTGGATCCGGCCTTCTGCCTCAGCATGGGAGAGAGGAGCGGAGCCCGCTGCAGACCTCCAGTCCCGGCTGGGCTCTCTGCGTACGGCAGATCACACGCGCGTTTGAAGCCTTTCCCAGGGCGTCCCAGAGCCGCTCTGCGCTGGAGGCATGCAGCCGGGTATGAAAATGTCTGTATCACAGAGGGGTTAAAATAATGAATAGGGAAATTCAAACGATCTAACCCGAGTCATAACGCCGACTTTTTAAACAGAGAAGGCAATTAACTATTGGACGCTTCAGAAAGCACTGCGATTGATCCCTCCCTCCACGGGAATATTCTGAAGATGAGCACAGGCTTTGGGGGAAGATGCTCTAGTGAACATCTGGGCTGCTGAGCGCGGAGCAGGCTGGACCTCGATTCAAAGGGGGGATGAGCCCAGCCAGCGGTGGCAGAGGGTCCTTTGCGGCTCTGCCCGTCCCGCGGCTGCCCACTCTCAGGCACCTCCTGCCAGAGACCGCTGTGGCTAAACCCAGCAGCAGAATCCAGCAAAGCTCTTCAGCAGCGCTGGGGTGGCTGGTGTACAGTTGGGGTGAGGCGCTGTGGCTGCCTTTGAGATTGCAGGGCTTACAAAGTGCTCAGGACCGCTTAGGAGCTTGGTGTCACAGAGTCCCACAACATCCAGAAATCCAAGAAATCCAAAAGCTTTTTGGATTTCTTTCTAGAAGGTGTTTGCTGAAAAGAAAACCCAGGGCTGAGCTGGGGAGGGAGCCCCAGGACTCACCATCAGCAGCACTTGGCTTTGCCTTCTCTCCCCGCCGACGGCTTGGTGTCTGACCAGTGTCAGAGGAGCACCACTGCACTGGGTTATGAGAACGATCAGTTGCTCAGCAGAGATGTCCAGGATGCTACAAGACGGTGTCTCTCTTGGGTTGCACGGGAAGGTCCTCACCTTCTCCAAACCATTGGTGCATTTGCAGTCCCACACACGTGTTAGTGCTAGAGAGAGAGAACAGGTTTTGTAGACCAGGGGTTGGAAACAGCCTATGGTATGGGAGAGACGGAGAAGGGGACTGTGGGGGTTGTCGGCAGGACTTTGTTGCATCTGTTTGAGGAGACATCGCTCCAGATCTGGAGTTTGTAGGCAGGGAGGGGAGATGGTCCGATACATGTGCGGATTCAGTGTCCTGCAGAATTAAGATGAAAAAACTAAAAAATTTGAAAAAGGAAAAAAGCAGTTGTGGAAGCAAAAGGAATAAATTATTCTCTTTTTGCTACTGACCTGGTGGAAAGCAGCGGGTGAGGCACGAGGTGGGGACCTGGCAGGGCTCACGGCTCCTCTCTGCCAGCCTTGGCTCGGGGGAAGGACGCAGCAGCCTCTGCTTTCTCAGTCCTCCCTTCTCGCTCTCCCCCTCTCTCCTTCCTTCTTTCCTTCTTTCTTCTTTGGCACAGAACTTGAATGAACTGACTGCAAGGGCAGTTAGTGACATTTCTGACACCTCTTTTGTTGTGCCCCGTGAGTCGTGGCCTGCTCAGCCGCTCTCTCAGCCCGGTGAATCCGGCTATCGGGGTGCTTCGGACAGAGGGTTCTTCATCCGTGGCCTCACCCATTTAAGCTCCCAATTAGCACCTTGCACCAAGGCACCAGGGCCTGCCTGCGCTGTGACTTCTTCCCATTCGTTAGCGTTATTGACTAACATTTGGAGTCAAATTAAAGGCGTGTAGCTAATAGCGAGCTCTGAATTCTCTTCAGGGTTGGCTGCACTGAGTGAAATTAAAGTTCCCGACATCCCCATTCCCCTTCCCCCTTACTAATTAGCCCTCCCCAGCTCTTAGAGGTTGACATTTAAAAAGAATTCAGCTAAAATGAGTATTTTTCAGTGCTGATAATAGGAAGACAGAGGGGAACCCCACACACACCCCCCGATGCAGAGGGCAGCCGGGGGCGATGCCGTGGAGAAGCCGGCCGTCCTCGCTCCCCGTGCGCGGGGCAGCGCTGCCTGGGGGCAGGGCAAGCACTGTGGGCACCCGGCCCCGATGGCAGGGCTAAAGCCTGGGAAGGGGCCATGAAGGTCCCTTGAATTAATGCATTAAGGGGATTTATATTTTTTTTCCCCCGACTCTCTGACAAAGGTCCCTTCGTGAGAGATTTCTCCCTTCAAGATACAAAAGCCAGTGAATTCTGGGCTAAGTCTGCAAATCCACAGCTGACGTTTGTGACTTAACTTACTCTGCTGAGTAAAATGCAGAGCATAAAGACAGGAGTTTTAGCAGCGCTGTGTGACCAGGCTGCCAGGCTCTTAAACCTCAATTTCCTGGCTTTTGATGGGTTTAAATCAGGATGGGACTAATAATAATGGTAGTTGGTACTTATGTGCCACTTTATCTTAAAAGCACTGTACAAACATTAATTAATTATAGACACAGTGTCTGCAAATGTATAGCTGCAGATGCACAGCGCTCCAGAGCCACGCGCAGCTTTTAGCCAGGAGTCTCTCAGCGTGCGAGGGCACAAATTACATCTGCTGCAGCCCCTCCACGGGCAGAGCTGCTTTGGGCTGGTGGTACCTGCTGGGGGTGGCCGCTGCAAGGAGGTGGCCCCGAAAGGTGATTAGAGACGACCTGTGCCCCCATCTGCCTGTAAACGCACCGCCGCACAGTGGGACTGTGGCTCGGGCGAGTGCCCCTCCGGGTGCTGGGGTGCAGCCTTTCTTCATACCAGTTTGTTGACATTTCCCTGGTTACAAGGAGGCTGGTGGTAGGTAATGCTGCAGCGTACCAGGTGGCGTGTTCCTTTGTGGTCCAGTGGCAAAGTGGTAACTGTGAGACCAGGGGGCTGGAGCCCCTCTGCTGGGAGGACAGGCTGGGAGAGTTGGGGGTGTTCAGTCTGGAGAAGAAAAGGCTCCGGAGAGACCTTAAAGTCCCTTCCAGTGCCTAAAGGGGCTCCAGGAGAGCTGGGGAGGGACTTTTTACAAGGGCATGGAGTGATAGGATGAGGGGGAATGGCTTCAAACTGGAAGAGGGGAGAGTTAGATGAGATATTAGGAAGAAATTTTTGGCTGTGCGGGTGGTGAGCCCCTGGCGCAGGTTGCCCCGAGAAGCTGTGGCTGCCCCATCCCTGGAGGTGCTCAAGGCCAGGTTGGACGGGGCTGGGAGCAACCTGGGCTGGGGGAGGGGTCCCTGCCCAGGGCAGGGGGTGGCACTGGGTGATCTTCAAGGTCCCTTCCAACCCAAACCATTCTATGATTCTATGATCTCTTCCTACATCTCAGTCCTAGACCAGTAAAAGGCACCTGCTTCCTATTCCTGGCTAGAGAGGTGATAAGCTTTGGGGGTTAGCTCCTGGTTTGGGGCAATTTGCTCTGGCTGGCCAAGACAGAGAATGGGTAACCAAGTCCTGCCTGGATTATTAGCTTCCTTATGGTTGAAGGTGTTACTCTTTTGGGGGAAGCTGTGGTCCCGAAAGTTTACATGCAATGCAGAGATGAAAACTGCTTCTCCAAATTGAAACAAGCACCCCAATATTTCTTGGAAGCTTGCTGTTGGCAGTTAAAATCTGTGGCTGCACCAGCCCTCCTCTCCAAACAGATGCTGCCCAACTGGGATGCGATGGTGTGTGCTGAGGATGCGATGTGCCTGCCTGGGAGGGAGGGAGGGCGGCAGCAGCCATGTAGCAAGGCAGACTGTCTGTACAACCTTTCCCTGTGTCTGACCACATGCTGGACATGCAAAAGATCCCTGTTTCCTTGGAAACAGGTTCTTTCTGCATGTGCTGCAGTGAGTCAGGAAAGTTTGCCTTCATCAAACCCCCATGGTGAAGAGAATAAGCTCCAGCGATGCTGTCCTAGGGACAGCAACCTGATTGCTGCTGCCTTCCTTATTTACATCCCTTTAAGAAAAGGAAAAGGAAAATGAAAATCTCCCTCCTGCCCCTTGCAGACAAGGTCTCTCCCGATTCCTTGCAAGCCTTGGCAGAGAAAATTACTTCAATCATAGACACATGGCTGAGCACCCCAAAGCCGAGCATCCCCTCTGCAAAGCTGGGGCTACAAAGCTGCTCCCCCATGCAGTGGCAAACGGTGGGCAGCTCAGGGACGTGTCACCTCGCTTTCTTCCTATTTATTTGCTTTCTAGGAAATTCAGCATGGAGTCAGGCTTTGAGACAAGAGGCCCCGAGGCGCTGGAAAGGCTGTGTCCATGGGCCCCCATCACCAGCTTGGCCCGGCGGAGGTTGCAGGCAGAGGCTGCTGCCGGCTCGGAGAGCGGGAGGAGAGGGCGGCCCGGTGACGCCGCGCCGGTGGGCTCTCCTCCGCTTCGCCTGGCAAACAGTGCCGGCCTTTGTTTCTCTTCCAAGCACAGCGCCGCAAACACAGACACCCCAGCGAAATCGCAGCAGAGACCCAGGGATGTGCACTGGGCCAACTTTTTTCTGGCTGAATCATCTCTGAGTCTTTCCAGAGGGGAGGTGGGGCAGGGGACCGGGTCCACCGTGGGTCAGCCGCATGGACGTCTGTGCCCGGCCGTGTATCTTGAACAGCTCGGCACAAGGGGCTGTTTGGAAGATGCCCTTGATCACAGGACGCAGCAGGTTTGCATTTACCTCCCGCTTCACTGGGTTTAACCCCAGTCACTGCACCGACCCGTCCAGGACGCGGCCGGGGACACCCCGGGGTGGTGCTGGTGTGATGCTCCTTGTGCCGGAGGAGTGCAGAGTCCGACGCTGGGTGCTGGGCACTGGGAAGGGACCACAGGAAGGGGAAAGCAGAGGGGCAATCCAGTGCGGACAGTGAGGCTGGAGGTGAAAGCAAAGCCCAAAGCCTCAGAGCGGCTGGGGGGTGTTTAACCCAGCATACAGAAGTGCTCCAGCCCTGCAGTTTAGAGAAACCTCATAAATAGTGTAACGCTGGGAGGATGAAAGGCAAACAAATATAGGTTTGGGCCTTTGGGGCATTGCTGTGATCATCCCTTTAGAGAAACAGTCGTGTCGCCGGTACTCGGCTCTGCGGCACAGGGGGACGTGGCTGCGGCACAGCTCGTGATGGGGAAGAGGGTGGCACAGGCAGAGCCCGGGTCCTGCTGCAACGCGGGGCATGAACATCCCCACCATAGCTGCAGTCAGAGCTGGGTGAAGTTGCGATGAAGTAGCCGTAGTAAGAGAGGCTATTTATAGCAGAAACACACCAAAAAAGCCAAACTCCAAACCCAGTGTATTCATTTTCTGCCAAGTATTTCCATCAAAATTTTGATTTTGGAGAGAGGGAAAACCAAGAAAAAAGGTCAAACATTTCTAAGGAGGCTTTTTTCTCCTATTATTCAACCAGGATTTGCCAAGCTAAACCAGCGATCAAAGCCATGAGTTTTGATCCGGAAAGGGTGTGCAAACATCATGAACATTTTTGCTGTTCTCCTGTGCTTGTTTTGACTGCCTCTACCTCTAAAGTCTTGTTTGAATTTGGGAGTGAAATTTAATCTGATTATTTTTACAGCTAGAAAGCAATGAAGAATGAATAAATACTCTTTGCTGAACATTTCATTTGAAAAATGCACTAAAAACCACTGAATTAATGAATCAGTGATTGAGGCTGTGAATTTTGGTTAATCGTTTTAAAAGCTGTACTGGTATAATTTTGCAAGCTGAGGAATATCATAAAATGTTTCAGTTGTTTTGCTGTCGTAATTATGCAAGAGAGACACTGTACAGATGCCGTTGTTCTGGTACACGGGTGCACTGTGCTGGTACAAATTGCTCTGGTTCCCAACCCGGAGCCGGGCCAGTGTCAGCACGTCGGGACTGTAGGACTGAAGATCCACCACCGCGGCAGATGCGGTTTTGGTGGAACTGTTGCCATTCTGCCCAGGGAGGTGGTTTGGATGTCAGCCTGCATTTGCACGTTAATGCCAGGCATTAATTACCTGGATCTGTTTGGAACCCGCTCACCGCGACCCTGTAAATATTAGTGACAGAATTCAACATCCACAAAAATCTCTTGATTCCTGGAAATTCAGACCTTGTTCACTAAGAGCTGCTGTGGGTTTGCGGAGGCTGCTGGCAGCCTTGCCGATGGTCGCCTCAGCTCGCTGGCTGCCTGCTCTCATGGGCTTCTTTTGAAGAGAATTCACTCCTTTTTCTGAGCAAATGTGGATGCAGTTTATGGAGCTGATGCTCAGCCGATCCCTTTGGTTTCGGTGTAAATCCAAGGAGAGATCAGCATTTTGCTTTAAAATCTTTGAGCAGCTCAAACAGAGGGATGGATAAAGAGAAATATTTGCACAATCTCTTTGCAAATCAGATCTTTAACGTCGTGCATTGCTTTGGAGAGGCGGACAGGAAAGATAATCCCAGATTTTGACTTTGAGCTTGCAAGGCAAAGCTGTCCTTCATTGTCAAATCAGTGGGAGTCTGTCCTGCAACGGAACCGGAGGATCTGGAGTCCTGAGACATCAAAACAAATTACACCGCGATCTTTTTCTCAGCCTGACTCCAGGAGGTTTCATCTCGTGCCAAGCGCACGCAGAGTGTGAGCGTTTTGACATGTTCTCCTAATCCTGGGATTTATAGAGCGCTTAGCGACACACACAGAAGTGATTCATTACTGCAGCGGCGTCGTGTAGCCCCGTATGCAAAGCAGGGCGAGGGGTCGGTCACTGCCTGCCACGGCCCCTCACCTCCAACACCCCAGCGCTGACGCTTGTGCAAAGACACGACTTTTGGTGGTTGTTTCTGGGGATGCTCCGGGTATTGCCCAGTGCAGAAGCTTCAGGGCCATCGGTGCCTCCGGGTCTGGGCTCATCGCATCTCCGTGCCTTCTCCTGCTGTATGGAAAAGGGAAGAAAGTGCCAAGGGACCCAGGAGAAAGCCTGGGGTCCCAGCCTCCTCCATGGCACACGGCTCCTGAGCGCTGCCCGGAAGCCAGGGCAGCGTATCACGTTTTCCTCTTTGCAAAACCACCGATTCCTCAACAACTTGAAATTCCCCAAATGTCTGTAAACGTGAAATACGGGCCCCTTCCTAATGCTTAGAAACGCTGCTGTCTTGAGCTGGAGGCTGATTCCACAGGTAGTGTATAAATTCTGGGGTTTTATGGGTTTGGGCTGAGGTTTAGAGGTACGGAGACGCTGCTCAGTATCTTTAGGACCTTAAATGCCTCCGCAGAGCTGGTGTTTGGTAACCAGCCAGGGAGCTTCACCCAGCAGGTGGCTTGTAGCCAGCCCATGGTGCAGGGAACCGGCGTAACGCGTGCTCATTATCTCTGCCTTGCTCAGAAAGGATATTGTGATTTTAATAACTTCTTGGATCCATTTTTTCCCTGGTAGCTCTTGTTGCCTTGGATACAGGCTCTGGAGAGGCTCAGCCCTGCTAAAGATGGTAGATCATTTAAATGGAATAGAAGATGAGGTGCGGATTTGCAAACTGCTTTAGCTCTCATAGAGAGCTGGCTGGGAGCGCTCCAGCAAAGCTGAGCTTCCTCGGGCCGCGCCAGTTTGTTAGGAAGGGTGTTGTTCACGGGAACGTGGCACCAAAACTTCTTTTGGGATGGTTGCCAAGGCTCGATGCAATGTCGGATGTGTCTGCGTGACAGTGCCAGTCTGGAAAAAACAGAGGTCCGAGGGTTTGGCCAGCGGCATTGCACCCATTTCCAGGGCGCTGGGACCAGGAGCAGAGCTGGACCGTGGACCTTGGCACCTTTGGCACAGGACTTCAAGGACCTCTTCTCTGCTGCCATCCTCTTCCTCCTTAACCACTGCCTCTGTCTTCCCTTCTGGGCTTCCCAAGGTCCCACAGGACACGCAGGGTGGGTTGAAGGCCGTCACCTTTTTCAGCGGTTGTCCATGGCTGCGTCCAGTCCTCCTGGATGTCTTTAATTCAAAGTGTGATTCCCGTTTCTAGCACCCCCTTATTTCCTTTCTCCCAGCCCGCTTACACATGCAGCTTATCTACAGATAAGCCATGCAAATCAGAGAAATTCTCATTTCATGCCGAGAGGTTACCCACCCTAAAGGTCACCAAAGCTATTAAAGAAAAACCCTCATGCCCAGGGCTTTGGACACCTAATTTGGCTCGCTTTGGTCAAATTTCACGCTGCTGTAGTTTTTGATTTATGCACTTTGAAAGTCTTTCGCTATGCTGGAGAAAGCCTCCTCGTGGTGCCTGTTGTAATCAAATAGCTCTAGCTTTTCTGAGATGCCTCTTCTTCTTTTAATGACTCTGGGGTGTCCAGGCCCATCCTGATGGTAAACAAACTAAATGAATTGCTTTTGCTTCCTGGTCCTCATCATAAACAGATTTGGATATGACAGCTGCCTGACAAATCATTAAGATCATTTGATCACTGTCAAAGTAAATCAGCCCGACTTGAGACAACGCACTAAACCTCGATTTGCTGCTGGGGTTACCAAGTACGAGATGCTAATGACACTCTGCTCCTGGAAATTATTTCTTAATTGCTTAGTGGTAGCTGGCGGAGAGCGCAGCCTTGCTGTGCTGTGACACCGCACGGCAGAGCCGCTCGAGGAACTGCGCGGCCAGCGAGACCCAGCACCCAGCCAGCACCCAGCCTGCGGCACCGCTCAGCACCCAGCCTGCGGCACCGCTCTGCCCGTGCCCCGGGGCGGCAGGAGAGGGGCCAGACCCACGGAGCAGCTCCCCGGCGGCTGGCGGTCCTCTCCCCACACAGCTGGGGATGCTCTTGGGTAGCAACACACAGGCAGGACCAGGAGGGAGGTGTCGGTGGGGAGGTAACCTGGGAGCTTCAGCTCTTTTCCCATGAGCGCAGAGCCAGGGAAGTCCGGCCGTTGCATCCCAGCTGGTTTCCCCAGTTTCTGGCCGTGGATGCCCTTGCGCTGGATGGAGTTGCTCACCTCCGTCCGTGCCAGCCCTGCCTGCAGCCCGTGGGAAGGTCCCACCGTCCCCGGAGGCCGTGGGAGTTTTCACCCTTCGTGCTGCCTCGGGGAGAGGGCGGCAGGGGCCCAGGAGAGGAGGGAGTAGCATTTGGGAAGTAGCAGCAGAACAAAGAAGAAAAAAAAACAATCTTTTTTCTTTGCTTAAAAAGAAATCTCAGCCTTCCTGGAGAGAAGAAAAGAAGGGGAGGGAGGTAGATGCACCACACAAAGAGGAGAAAATGTGCTGAGAAACCACAAGGCGTTTAAAAGCTCACTCAGGAAACCAAACCCACTTTGATATCCCCTCTCATTGGAAGCATTTGAGGACAGAATAATGCTGCCATGATTTATCACACAAAGGGATGAGAAAGTGAGTGGATCCAAGAGCTCCTTTCTGCTTCTTAGGACAAAAAAAATGCTTTGTATTAAATTACAATGTATAAGCAAAAACCCCTTAATAAAGTGTCTATTTGCAGGTGTGTATTTGTCGAGCAGTGATGCGTGCGCCCTTCCAGGAACAGGCAACGGTGAAAGCAACAGCCGTCGTGCAGGAGAGGAGCCCCCTTCCTCGGCGTGCGAGAAACGTTTCTGCGCTGCTCAACACGTGTTACACAGGTCTGAGCCGAATGCTGCTGGATGTCACTCCTGTCCTCAGCCTTTGGGAGAGGGCTCGGGTTGGCCGTCACTGGGCCAAGGGGAAACTGAGGCACCATCGGGGAATTTTCCCACGCCGGAAGCCTGTGAGCACAAAGTAACCCATCTTCCAGGCCAGAGCTGCGTGTCCCAAAGCATCGGCTACGCCTTAATTTCATCTCTCCTCCCATTTGTCCAACAGTTCTGCTTGATAGCCTTTATTTTATGCTTGTTTAAGTTAATTTTATAATTAGGGGACAGAAGAGGCGTTTTGGCTGGATGGTCATTTGTAGCTGGGTACGATCAGGGCAGCTGTAAATTGTGTCTGGTTAGCGAGCGGTGAGCAGATGCAGCAGTGCCCACGTCGAGCTGTTCGTGTCTGTTTGAAGGAGAACACTCTGTGCCAAATGGTAAATTTGCACAGAGGCAAATTGGTCCTGCTCCTTCCCTAAATACTGAGTAGATGTGACCCGAGTCCTTCATGGGAGCAGAAAAAACTCAGCAAACTATTTTCCCTTAAATGTTCATCCAAATATATGGTGAGCAGTTACTGCTGAACGAATGAAATATGGAGCTGCATCAAAATCAACTTTTTTAACAGGGGAATGATTATTATATACTGTGCATTTTTTTTCCCCCTGCTGGAAAAAAAAAAAATGTTCAAAATGAACATTTTTTAAACTGATGAAAAAATCAATGTTACAAAAATAAATGCTTAATTTTTCATTTAACTTCTCTCCATTTTTTAACTTCCAGATTACATTTTCAGTAATTTGACTTTTCTGCCTGTCATAAACAAACTATATCAGAGTGTCTCTCTGGCTGGGAAGCCCGTGTTGTGTGTCTCTCCCTGTGCTTGGGAGGGATGCAGCAGCTCCAGAGCAGGACATATCCCAGCTCTACCAGGAGACAGAATGAGAAAACCTCAGTCCACGACAGTTGGAGCCTCATGTCTTCTCCCCGTAAGGGAAGCAGCCTTTTGTATGTACCACCCCAGAATTTCCACCGCGGACCCATTTTATGTCATTCTGCCTGAAGCTGGGAAAGAGAAGGAGATCCTCAAAAACATTCTGTTTTTTAGGATATTCCAAATCTGGCTGAAATTGAGGAAAACTCCATTAAACCTTGCAGAAGAGGGGTATGGCTCAGCCCCAAACACAGAAAGTGAGTGGAGGTTTGGAATATGCCTTTATTAAAAGGCAGTTATTAGACTGGGGGGGGGGGCGAAGGAGATCTGTGGCACAGCCATACACCCCAAGAACA
This sequence comes from Ibidorhyncha struthersii, assembly GCA_013398815.1. NCBI lineage: Eukaryota > Metazoa > Chordata > Aves > Charadriiformes > Charadriidae > Ibidorhyncha > Ibidorhyncha struthersii. The sequence goes on along the minus strand of VZSZ01003099.1, from coordinate 103,368 downwards.
GCCGGGGAGAGCAGGGGGAGCCCCTCGAGCCCCGTCCCCCGTCCCCAGGCTGGGCTGGAGTGCCGGGGTGGCACAGGAGAGCTGGGGACAGGTTTCTCCTGGTGTTTCTGTGAAGCTGGTGACTCCGCCGGGTGCTCTGCCCAGCCCGAGGACCAGGAGAGGGACGGCTCAGCAGCCCCCTTGAAATCCGGCTGATCCCATGAAACCCTCTCCAAAGTAATTACAGGGAAGGCACAGAGGCAGAGGCCAATTTGCATTTTTAGCAGCTCCAGCTCCCTGCGGCCTTTGAAGGTGAGTGGGTTCCCAGCACGTCCTGCAGCCACCGTTGGGTCCTCAACGCACGGGGCTCTGGAGAGGAGGCAGCTGCCGCTCGGGTTGGTATCCAGGGGGGAGGCAGGATTTTAGCCAGCAAGGATGCAGCCAGTTTGCTTTGAAAAGTCAGTGGAGTTGAGCCTCTTGGGCTGCTGTGCACCTGAAGGGATGGGGGAGTCACTTCAAAGTCAAGACCCCCTCCGCGGAGCTGGGGCTCTGCGGCACCTCTTGTTTGAGATCCCATTTTCTGGGGGGTGGGGGGAAGCAGTTTGGTGTCCCGGCAGGCAGCGGTTTTGGGAGGAGCGCTCCCTCGGGCACAGCCTTGCGGTGACAGCCAAGAATCGTCTCTGCGGGAGCAGCAGCTGAAGGACACGGGTCCGGGCTGGCGGCTGCAGGGAACCAGCGTGGAGCTCGGCTGCCTGGGCTGTGCACCAGCTCTGCTCACCCCCTGCCCCGAGTCTTGGCATTGTTTAGAGAGACAAGACATGCCGATAGTCCCCTCTCACCTCCACGGGCCACAAACCTTGCTGGGACCCAGCGTGACCACGCAGGATGCTTGAGGCTCGTCAAGTCCACCCTAGCCACTCATCTTCTAGGTCTAACGTCCTCCAGAGCAAATCTCTTCCTAGTGAAGAGCAGATGCTGCCTCTTCCCGGTCCCCACCGCTCCGTGATGATACGGTGTTGTCTGAACACACACACTGTGATCTCTTTTAAATGGATGCATTAATCCTGCTACAGCAGCTTCGGCCGAGGCTGCGTTACTTGTAACCAGAGCCTAATTCTGCTCCCAGCTCGTGTGATTTATCTCTTTTTTCCTGCATATGCAATGAGGGGCAAAGCAGCCCCTGCCACCCTCAGCTTCACCTGGGCTTCATTTGTTTCAGCAAGAGCACGCTATTTTTTCTTTTATCCTAAGCAAAAGGCACATTTGAATGGGATTAAATCTAAACCTCTTCCAACGCTTAATTCTGACTGGAATGCAAATAGTCCCTGCGGAGGGCGGCAGTGGCTCCAGACAGCAGGGTGAGGATGGCAGTTGTGTTATGCCTCAAAAATATTTTCAATTGCAAAACAAAAGTGGGAATAGAGGCCTTAAATGATGTGAAAATAACACCGTTTGAATTAATGCGTCAGCCCTGATGGATGCTTGTGCTACCCAGAGTTTTGAAAGGGCCCTGACGGGTAACACATTACCAGGTGAGATTTACCTACAGCCCGTGACTTCTAGTCAGCAAAATCTGAGATGAAAACCTATCCTTCACTCTACACTGACTTCCAAAGAATATTGAATCAAGATAAAGACCTGGAGGGCCACATACACAAAGGTATTTTGGCATCTAGCTCCCATTCATTTCGGTGCAAGTTTTGGCGTTTTCAGATATTCTCTGTAATTCAGTCAAGTACCGGGGGGTCAGCCCGTATCCCCCGCTCCCTCAGTGCGCGCTGCGGGCAGGGTGCGGGCTGGGATGGAGCCGGCGCGCAGAGCTGCCGCAGCTCTCCCGGGGACGGCGCCTGCGGGGGCTCCGGCTGAAACCTCTGCTCTGCTGCGCCAAGTGCAGTTTTTCAGCTCGGTCTTCCCTATCACCATTTCAGAGCTGCACGTTCACATACATGTTTTTCTGCACGCTTGTCTTCCTCCCAGAGTGAGAGAACGAAGTACATATGCAGGTGTTAAAGCCTGGAAGATGCTGGACTCTATGAAACGAGTTGTATAAGGATTAGGCTCAGCAGTGCCCCGCTCCGTTCCAGACAGGCACACTGGTTCCTGGATGGGGACTGTGCTTATGTGCACATCTTTCCTTCTTCCTCTGCTCCCTCCTCCTCCTCCCCGCAGCCCTGGGTTGGGTACCGATCCATGGCACTAACCCGCAGAGCAGCCCGTGCCCGCGGCCAAAGGGAGGCAGTGAAAGTAAAAGCAAGCAGAAGGCAAGGATCACAATGGACACACCGGACAAAATCCTGTCTCCTGACCTTCGAAAGAGGCTGCTGATGCCCAGGAAGGTGGGGATGGATTATGGATTGCTGCTTTCGGGCCAGGTGAGAGATGACAAAGCCGTGGCCGGTGCTGCCGGGGGAAAACCAGCTTTGAGATCCTGAGGGGCCGCCTCCGAGCAAACAGCGGTTGATTTGTCTTCCCTTTGACTCTCAACGCGAGATGAACTTCCTTTCCTCTTTCTTCCTCTCTGGCGCAGGTAGGGATGTGCACTGAAAAGAGGATAAAAATAGAAAGCGTCAAGTGTTCTTCAGGGAGGAGAGTGGCTGCAGATGTGCCGGGGAGGTGGGAGGTCCAGGCTTCGTTCCCCTCGCAGCTCTACTGCATTCTCGCCCTCAACTTTTGTAAGTCATTAGTGACTGGATTCTCCTCGCATTCAGTGATAGAGCTGGAGAGGAAATTGGTTTCTTAACCCCAATGATTTTACAGCAGTGCACTTTCTTTCTCCCCTGACCTCTTTGTGAAAATACCGCCGAGGCTTTTCAGTTCTTTTTCAGGAGGAGAGAAAGTGCAGATCGCCCGCGGCAGGGTGACTCCTGCCCCGGGAGAAGCGTGGCACGTGTCCCTGCTGTGTCCCGCGGCCGGTGCCAGCCGTGCAGCGGGGCAGAGGCAGCCAGAGGAGCCTGCGCTGCTGGGGGTCCCCCCGGGGACTGAGCCTCGTGCGCCAGCCGGGGACGGGGACGGCCGCGCTCCAGACGGGCTGTTCGCCCTCAGCCCCATGTGCGGGTCCGCTGCTGCGCCGCTGGCATCTGCGGGGACGTTTGGGACATGCTCATGGAGTCAGAGTCGGGGCTTTGCTGGTTGGGGTCTCACCGGCCCGTGGGGGGTCGGGGCCTCAGCCCCTCCATGCCCCCTTAGAAAATGTCTCGGTGTGTTCAAAGTTAAATTCATGCTTTGCTGGTTCAGGGCCTGTAGGAATGCTAAAAATGCATTAACAAATACCTGAGGAAAAAAACAGTCTAACCACCTTCTCTTCCTACCCACCAGGCAATTACCAAGTGAACAGAGAAATAAATAAAACATCCCCATAAATAGGGACATGCAAAGGAAATTAAGCACCTTCTGTTCACGGCTGGCGAGTTCCCTGGCCCGAGGCAGAGCTCGCTCGGGGCTGCGCCTGCTGGAGCCGAAACCCGTGGTGCCCCTCAGTGCCTTTCCTGGAGAAACGGTGAAGCTGTCCCATAGATACACTTATTTCAAGAAAGCCACCTTGGGGGGGGTATGGATGGACCACTGGAATTGCCAGGTCACGTCCTGCCTGAGTCCCAAGTTGAGTTACTTTAAACACGTCGTGTCTTCAAAACACCCCCCTGCTGATTTGCAGTGAAACACAGAGCTGCTCCAACTGTTTTGCACCGTTAAGCGCTTTGAAATCGCGATGCAGCGCGAAGAAGTGGAGCTGAGGCTGGAGCTTGCGGGGTCTGATGTTCTGCGGAGGCTGTCGGCCAACACGCAGCCCTGCCCAGGTGAGCTCGCTCCCGCGGCAGATGCATTTTGGACCTCTGCAGCCAGTAGCCTTAATTACACCTAACGCTAAGGAAGGTTTTGATATCCAAATGGGAGAACAAAGCTGTGGTGTGATTCTTTCAACTGTTCTCGGTAAAGTAGTGGCTGATCCAGGAAGGCAAACTGGGTCTTGTCCTACCACCAGCCCAAGGTCACAGCACCCACCAGTGCCCGGTCAGCCCGGTCACTGCAGATCCTCGGCACTCCCAGGGAGCACCAGGACCAGCGGTGGGGACGTGGAGCAGTTGTGAGTGGCCAACAATATTGCAATGAGCTGTACAAAGAAACCTGCGCTTGCTTTTGTCTCCCCGGGTCCGAGGGATCCCAGCTTCTGGCCACGCGGCAGTCCAGCCCCCCGCCGCGTCGCTGCCCGGCCGGCTCTGCCGCAGGGCTTCCCCAGCCCCAGCTGGCTCCGCAAGGTCAAAGCCTTGGCAATGGCACAGCTACGGAAGGGAGAGAAAGAAGGAAAACATGGGTGCGCATTAGGGAAAGAAAATCCTGAAAGGATGCCGATGGTGGATGCTTTTCATTGCGAGGGAGGAAAAACACCCTAAAGAAAAAATGAGGCTGCGTTCCGTGTAAAGCTCTTCAGAGGCTGAGGCGAGTATTTTCTGTTGGAACATGTAGCATTTAAAAGCCGGTGCTTTCTCCCCAGCAAGATAAGTAAGGTTTTTATTTGAAACTCGCAGCATCTACGGTGAGCCAGCTGCGAGGAGCGGGGTCCCTGTGAGCCGGGCAGCGCAGGCGGAGGGGGCTCTGCCGCACCGCTCTTCCTCTGCCGCTGCCCCACCGCTCTTCCTCTGCCTCTGCCCCCGCTCCACTGCAAAAACCTGTGACTCAAAGCAGCAGCGGGAAGGAGCGCCCTGGGTCCTGGCTTCTTTGAGACCAAAATGAATTTCAAAGAAACTCCCACTCTGCTTGCTTTTGCTGGGCGTTCGTGCAACGCGGAAGGCCGTGGGGTCGCGATCTCTGCCTCCATCGTGGCGTTTCATCCCGCCGTCCATCCGCAGCGCATCAGAGCGTTTTCCACGTAAATCAATAGCAACAGAGATTTCTTCACAGACTGCGTGGCATCGAGGTTAAAACTCAGCTCTGTACTTTTAGATTTTTCTTTAATTTTTCAGGGTTTTTTTTAGGAGGTGTTTGATCTTTTATATTTAAGATCTAAGGATTTAGCTTTCTTATTGGCTAGAGTTTGCTGCCATGTATCTTTAAAGCACTTTCTAAATAGGTGCTGTTTTCCTTGTGCAGCAAAAGGGAGCAGGCACGGGGAGAAGCACGGTGCACGGAGGAGCCGGTGCCGGCGGTGGAGGCGCAGCCCCGTGCTGGCTCTGCTGCAGGCTCGGTGGAGTCTGTCTGTCCTTCTCAGCAGTTGTCAAACCTGCAGTTTTCACACTGACCCAATTTTTGCAAGAAGCATCATTGGCAAATGGTTCTCGAGTGATTTAGGAGCTGTGAGCCGTCCGTCCCACCGGCGCGGGAGGCGGATGGTCAGCTCCAGCTCACTGCTTTGGTGTTTGATGGGAGGACTTTCTGAAACAAGATGAAGGCAGTGATACTTTTATTAAATATGGAAGTGGACAGGAATTTGCATTAATGTCTCCTTTCTGGAGAGCAGAAGTCTGCACTTATCCGGAACATCAAATTCTTATCTCTGTAAGCGCAAATATTTGCCCCTGACCACAGAGGAAATGAAAAGTTTCTCCACTATGTATTTATCTGTTTTAAAAAGATGTTTTTTTAAATACTAGAAGACAAGGAGGGGGGAACAAGAGGTTACCTGTATTACTCTGAGATGCGAGCTATATCAGCATTTCAAACATGCCATTTCCTGCACAACAAAGTCCTTTTCCTTCGCTGACGTCTCCTTTTCTGCACCGTAACCTCCAGCGAGGGATTACAGGACCAGCAGCCTTTAGTAATTACAAGCCCTCCCTGCCCCAAAATAAATCACCAGCTTGGGATATAACTGACAAGACTGAAAAAGGAAATACTGCTGTTCATGTTTGTCTTCTGCTTGTGAAGTCTTTCAGATTGTGCTTTTTAGCATTCATCCACACGCATAAGCGTCACTGGAAAACCAGCTGAGATTGTGCACCATCACCTGACTCCGGGAGCTGGTGCCGAAGGAGGAAGCGTCAGCCAGCACGCGCCGTTTCACAAGCGTGGCCGTGGCAATCCTGTTTTTTGGTGATTAAATCCAGCGAGACTGAGACAGTGCAGCCGATTTCCCACTCCGTGGGTGAAGACTAAACTGCACAGCGAGGTTTTTCGGCAGCCCCGCGGACTGCACCCAGTGGGGGGGGGGGGATTGGTGACCGTCTGCGGAGTGGCACAGCGCTGGCTGCAGGCTGGCTGTGTTATGTGGCTGCTTTGCTCCGGCACCAGGGAGGGAAGACGGATGGCTCGTGCTGTTCAAAGGGTCCAGTTCCTCCTTAGGTAACTTTGAACTCAATCGCGCCCGACTTTGCTCGCAAAGAAATCTCGAGATGCCTTGAAAGCCCGGCGCTGCCTCGTTTGCTCTCCGTCGCACCGACTTTCCTTTTGCACAAGCACATGGAACCACACCTGCTCCTTTTTGCGCATCCACTGCCAAAACAGGGCAGGATTTCAGTGTGAGGAATGAGCGCGATTTGGGAGAGAGCCCAGCAGAACACCACTTAGCCGGTGCCAGGATTTATGATGCTTTTCTGGCGGAGCCTGTGTGCCAGGCTGCCACGTCTCGGTGGCTCGGTCACCGTTCCCAGGGCAGACTCGGACGGCGCCGCGCTGAGCAGCACGCTGGGGCTGGCAAAAGAGGGGGTGAGGCGGTGGCAGCCCCCCCCAGGCAGCGCTCGCAGCCTCTGCTTTGGGGTACCCTGCTTACATGTGCCCTTTTTGATGGCTGTGTTGAAAAGCATCAGGATTTGGCCTCGTCAGCCAGCTCTCCCCCCGGCACCGAACCTGGGCCACGTTCGAAGCTTCCAGTTTTTTCAGGCAAACGCTCTTTGTCCGCTGTCTAAGAAAATTGGGCCCTGATTACTGATTAGACATAACTACTTGCCGAAATATTGAACAAACATGAACAAAACTTAGTGCAAAAAAATTATTTCAGGGAAGTGTAAGCCACAAAACAAACCAGTAATAACGTATTATTAATATATTAATGTCAGCACTAATAGTAATACAGTGTTTTGCAGCTGTTTTAGTAATAATGCTACAGCTTTGTGTATTAATAAGTGTAGTAATATTAACGCCACTTTCTGCAATAAATAACACTGATAATAGCATTGCTTCCCAGGGGTTGTTTAAAACTCCTGCTTCTTGCCCTTTTCGTTGGGGCAGCATCCCCGTCCCCGTGGCTGGCGTGTCTCCCCTTGCGGAGCGCGCACGGCGCAGCGTGCCAGCGCTCACAGGTCTGAGGCACCTCTGAATTTCTGCTGCTGGATTTTCTGGGTAATTCCCCCCATCCCCTATCCCCCGTTCCCGGCCAGGACCAAAGGTCCACTTCATTTTTACAGGCTTGAGTTCTTTATTCCATATTCCTCTGCAGGGGACTTGGTACCAACAGAGTCTGGAGGAGAGGACAGAGAGAGGCACCTATTAATGGCTCTCTGGTCTTCTGTTGAGCCTGTAGGTGAGTTTCAGACTAGTCAGGAGAAATTAAATCAGCAACTCCATCTGGTTCAAGGCTCTAATAATAAGCAAATGAGTCCTTCCACCTGCTACTTAATGAGACTGCTGCTGCTGGGGAGCAGTTTCTCTGCTGTGCTGGCAGGGCTGGTGGGTAGGAGGATGTTGGCCATGAAGAACCTGTCCTGGAGCAGCTGGGGAATGGCCCAGGAGGGTTGGAGGTGCTACTGGGGAGAGTCTGACTGACCCTGAAGTACGCAAAATCCTAAAGGGGGCATTTAATGGAACTGTTACAGTCCTAATTTAGGAAGAAGTGTATGGAGTTGTGTTTCTGCCTGGCTCAGCCCCCTCCCCGGTGCTGCCCGCTGAGCTCTTGGACTGTGCAGAGGAGCCAGATTGCCAGATCACGCAGGGACCAGCCCCAGGTACGCCGGTGCTGGGATGTGCTGGTGAGAGGAGCTGGCTGTGCCGCAGCGCTGGGCTGGTCCTGGCCTTGGCTGTGGCGCTGCCGTGAGGGCTCTCTGCGAGGCGGCCAGAAACGGCGCCAGTCACGGGAAGCTGGAGGTCAGTGCCACCGCGCTGGCTTGTAAGGGATGGGCTGCGGTGGCTCTGGGGGGCTGTTTGCATCAGAGATAGAGTGTGTTGCAGGCACTTGGTGAGAGCTAAGAAAACTATGGGTTGGAGAAGCAGGATTTCACTGGTCAGCAGCACTCTGCTGCTGTCCCGGGTCGTGGCTCCTGGCCCTGGCTGGGCGCAATACCCAGCGCATGAGGCTATTGGGTACCGTGATGCTATTAGCTAAAAACTAAGCTTTGTCACTTGGCTGATGGCTTGAATTCTCTCCTGCCCTGTGCAAAGCTCTTGGATCCTCACTGCTGGGAATTAGCCATCAGAAGTCTTCCAGCTTGTTGGTGGTTGCTGTGTTTTACAGCAAGGAGTAGGTCAGCTCAGCCCTATTTTTTTGTGAAGAGCTTGTGCGCCTGCAGGCTCCTTGTTGCTGTTTTTCTTTCTTAATTGGCTTTGAGTGCGTATGTGTGGATGTGCATGTGCCTGCCTCCCTCATCAGCAGCACCCCTGGTATTCAGCAGAGTAATTAGAACATCTAAATCTTCCCTATATGTCATCCAGACTTTGTAAAATTAACTGTGATTACTGGCACCAGCCTGCAGACGTGCCGGATCCCACCCTGGTTCCTGATAAGCATAATTGCTCCTCATTGTTCCTCTGGAAAGTCTTGTGCTCGCTGCCATGCGTGAGCTCCTTCCTGCTCGCTTTTATATTAGCGCAGAGTTAAATGACTTTGGCTTTTGTTGACTCTGGGAGGATTTATGAGGAGTTGCACACAACCGAAATCAGAAGTGCTTCTTGATTGCTGAGCAAACAAAAGCCCTGGGCTCGGTGAGGGCTCTTGAAATGGATCCTTTCCCTCCTCCTCCTTCCCTGACCCCTGGCTGGATTCAGCGGTGTGTTGAGCTGTTGGGGATGTGGTGGGGAGATGTGGCCCATGCCGCCCTGCCTTGGGGTATGGCTGTGGTGGAGCAGTGCCCTCTCACAAAGAGCCCTGAACCTCCCCAAGCGCTCACATATATATATGTGTGTGTTATATACATTTATATATAGTATTTTATTTTTACATATAGTATAGTGAAGATTTAAAAATGCAGGCTCTTTGGAGGACGCGGCTGCATGCCTTGCCCCACAGGATAGCATAGCGAGGATAGAATAGTTGCATCTTCCACCACAAATGGCCATTCATCTGTTTGGCTTTGCCGTGTTCATGAGCTGCCGTGGGAATGTGCCAATTCCAGTAATGAAGTGGGGGCAGGGGAGGCTAAGGAGCAGGTATTGATCATTATTAGTTTCTTGTTAAATGAGGTGCGACATTGACCACTTACCCGTTTCCTTACCACACAGGTAAGTGGGGTGAAAAAATACAGCATTTCTCTTTGTGAAGTTTCCTTTTCCTCCTCCTCCCTTTCTTCCTCCCAGCCCAACTGGCACATAGAGATCTGTACCACATCTTCCCCGTCTTTCATGTTTCTCTTCCTTTCCTTGAGGATGCTGGGGGTGGCTCACACCATTCCCAATTAAAAAAAAAAAAAAACCCACAGGGATCTGACTTTGCTAATGACTTTGCTGACTGGAATCATTAGGACATCTCAGCATCATGGCTGCTCTTCTCTCGGCTTTCAGGAGCGGTATTGATTGCTATTTTAATTTAAATCTTGGGCTAGAATCCTTCATTTTTCTTCTGAGCTCTCCGGTGTGGCTCACCATGAGAACCGATGGCTGTTTCTTGGGGGCGCAGCGCTGCGGGACAGCAGACAGGAGGGATGCAGAGCCCTGGGCAGTGTCCAGGCACAGCCGCGACCTCCGGGCAGGGTGGGCGATTCCGCCCCCGGCTCTGAGCGGGGAGGGGGGAGCCAGGGGGGCGTCAAGGACCTTCCTTGAGAGCACTGAAAAACTGGTAATTGTGGGGAAACTGCTTCAAAATTCAACCAAGAGGAGGCAAGGGTGGCATTTTCAGCAGGGAGGTCTAGTGCTCTGGTGTCTCTCTGCTCTCATTATATACTTTCCAATTGCTCTTATATATGCTTCAAAGGTTAATATATGTTTGTGATGAGTGCACTTTGTATAAATGTTAATTAGCCTGGGTGCAATTCAAGGGATTCTTCCCTCAATAATAAATGCCTTTTCTGTATTTTTAGCCACCATTTTTATTCGAATTTGCTCCGGTGTTTATGCAGGAGATGAGTCGGGAGAAAAGGCAGGTGGGGGCTGCAGAGCTCGGGTGTTTTGGGGAAGGTGCTGCACCTCCGAGGGAAGCAGCCCGGGCAGGGGCCGATGGTGGTGTGGGACTGTTCAGTGTCCCTGGGGGATGTGGGGACCCGGCATGGACAGTGCCCAGGGCAAGGCTGCTCTGCCGGAGCTGCCAGTGCTCCACTGTAGTGGTGCCGGAGAGATGGACCCATGCTCCCAAAACGCTTGCAGATCTGAGGTCCTAGCATCCCTAAGCGATGTGATGCCCAAAATCCTGCTGGCTGCACTCCTGGGTGGGCTCACGACGCATCCAAAATACTCGGGGGTGAAACTTGAGCCACAGACTTCATCTCTAGTTTTCATGGTTACTAAGTGAACGCCCTTCCATTTGCAATCTGGGGCGACAAAATGGGATTTCAATCAGTGGGAAGGGAGAGACGATTTCCCAGCTCACATTAACTGGTAGTAATTGCTTTGAGAGCAGAGGTTTTATCTCAGGATTTCGTACAGAAGAGTCCCTCTTCAAGTGAGGTTCCAGTGACGCCCATTCTCACTGCGGTGGCTTGTCCCTTCCGAGTGCCGCATCGGAACTCTCCTTAAAGACTCCTTAAATCCCGAGTAAGGCTGCAGCTCCTGCAGCTGCAAAGGGCATCTCCCCCGGCCGGCAGCGTGGCCCGTGGGGGATTGCAGCCTGGAATGGGCAGACAGGCACCCACAGCGATAACGATAACGCCGTGCCTCGGAGCAGGCTCCCCCCGGCAGGCTCCCCCCTTGCTTCCACCACCGTATCTTTGCAACACAAAGGTCAATTGAATTCATTACAGTGTAAAAATGAAGTTCTCTGATTGATTGAAGGTTCCTCTTTAACACTTCAAATAAATGTGTTGGTTTTACTTGATGGAATGCTTTAAAGGTCCATTATAAAATACCCTTTTATATGAGAAGTATTTCTTTACATCATTTTTCTTTTCCCTAATTTTTGTGGAACATAATTATCCTTTTCTCCCCCCTCGCCTCCTTTTCTTTTTAATCGATTTTTTTTTTCTTTTCCCTCCACAATGGAAAGCAAGTAGCATTATTTAAAGGGACACAGAGATAAAATACAGTGGGATGATGGATACAACGGATGGAAGATGAGATGGATGGATCCATCTCAGACTTCTGGTGGCTCCCATTACTCACTTGATCTCAGTCTCCCGTTTTCAGGGTGAGCACAGCTGGAGGACAGTGGGATGTTCATGTTCCCGCACAGCATGGGGAGTTTCAACCCCCCTTCCCTGTGCTTGTTCTGGGAAGGGGTGGGGTGGGGGGTCCTTGGGGCTGCCAGACCCCTTTTCCCTGCACCAGCTGCCACCACTCCGGCCGGTGCTGTCGTGTGGTGCTAAAGGGCAATGGAATAATTCCTCAGGGCACAGTTGTGGCGCCCACCCGAATGCCGAGTAATCATCTTCACGATTAATTCCTCTGCCCTGATTTGCCATGCAGAAAATCCTGAGCGCGCTGAGAAGATATTTGTTGCCCGTTTGTACAGTACTGCTGAGAAGGGGAAATGGGGACAAAAGGGAGAATGATCCCATTTGAGGCTGGGTGACTAACGGCTCCCTGCTCCGGGGGAGGCTGCAGCAGCCATTATAATTCATGACGAAGTCATGATAATGAATGACTACATCCAGCTAAATCGAGACTAAAGGGGAGTGAATTACTGACGCTTGAGTCAGGGCCTAATGCAAACCCGGGAGTAAACCGGAGCTGGATGCTGGAGGGGTCCCTCTTGCCTTTCAGAGCCGGGTATGCTGACATTGTCCGCATCCCGGAGCATCTTGCTGCCAACCGGGGATGTGCCCGTGTGGTGCCGTGCCTCCTCACAGGGAGAGGCAAACCCCTGAGCAGGCAGCTCCTGCGGCTGGGTTTGGTTTGGGCACAGCCCAGCAGTGCCCCACTTCCATGGCGAGTTTAACACCAAAGCCCTGGCTCGCTTTTCTCCTCGCTTTGCGGTTTCCTCTCACTGTTTTGGGGTTACAGTGACCTTTCAAGCAATAGTTTGGAGAGACCGTCACTGCACAGGGCTGAAGTGCACCCGAGACCTCCCCTCCTGGTGAGCAATCAACAGTTTCAGTAAATGGCTTCAAGTAACACCTAAATGGGGGCAAAAAAACAGAGGGACCACAAATACAGTCTGCACAGGAAAAGCTGAGGTTAACGTGCGCAGGTGACTTGTGGGAAGAGATGGTCTTCAAAGCTCAGCTCAAGAGATCAAACGGAACAAGCTCAATTAGTGCATTGGTTGATTATAACTTTAATCAACATGAGTGGCGCAGCCCCAGTGCCGTGGCAGCAGCTGAGCAGAGGGTGCGGGATGTGCCGCAGGGTGGGAACACGCTGTGTCTGGGCAGGCGATGCAGCGGGAGCACAGCATCTCTCCTACTCGGCCCCTACATAGGGATGGGACGCTGCCGGCTGCGGCAGACGGGCACAGCCTAAACCTGCTTTGTGGGGGGAGTCTTGTTAATGGGGCCATAGAAAATAGGTGGAAAAGGGATCCTGAAATTCATTGCCCTTGCCCCAAAAGGGGATCAGGCTGCAGTGACAGGCTCTGCCTCCTTCCTGGGTGCCATAGTCCAGTGTGTTGTTATACTCAGTGTTAGAAAACTTTGTGTGCTCTTTGTGAAGGTCACCTGTCTCTCCTTTCTGTGGCTTTACTCTCCACCGGAGAGTTTCCCCGCAGTGCAGCTCCTGCTCTGGGGCAGGAGGAGGTGGCTCCTGGTGCTGACGTGCCCAGCAGGGATGATGTGCCAGGGCTGGGCTCGCTGCTCAGCAGGGCCGAGGGAACTGAACAAGACAATGTGCTTAATTCCCATATTAAGAAAAATAAATCCCGGTGTCTGCTGGTGCCCCAGGGAATGGTCACCACAGACCTCTGTGTCTGACGAGGTGCCAGTTCTCGTGCAGCGCGAATAATGCTCCTTGTCAGCTCCGATAAAATCTGAAATCTATCACCAGCCCTTTCCTCCAAAGGTTTTGTTACCGAGGAAAGTAATTACAATTTGTCCTTAATTCCAGAAGTGTGCCTAGAAAACTGGCTGGGAGGAGGCTGGGAAGGAGGGGGCCGGGCCAGGGCAGAGCTGCAGTGGTCTGCCACCTCCCGGGGTCCTCAGCAGCCACCTCGGTGGCTGTCGTAGCTGGAACTAGTGTACAGCGGGTGATGGAAAGGTGAGGAGGTGGCTGCCCTCCAGCAAGGTCCGCGGTGCCGATGCTGCAGCCGCCGGTCCTTCGGCAGCTCCCGGCTGGGCTGGGGAGGTGAGTCGGCCCCTGCGATCGTCTCCACGAAGCCCCTGCCCTGGGCTGGACAGATTGTCCTCTTGGCTGATGGATTATGCAGAATTTGTTTTTTTTCAACCCCAGTTGTTCAGCGGAAGGGGAAAAACCTTCCCTCTGCCTCTGGATCCGATGCAATGAGACATCTGACGCAGAAGATGAATTGAGGGCTGCATCTGAAGTGCCAGATACATAATCCATCCTAAATAGGCTTCATTAGTGGTAACAATTAAAGTTACCGTTGTGGATTGGATACGTTTTCTATTAACTTTGCCCTTGTCTCCAACTTGGACTCACCTCGTAATAATGAGCTGTGTCACTTCTGATCTATTTCTCGTAATAGCTCCTTTCTCCTCTAAATCTGGGCAAAATATGATTTACAGGCAGGGCTATCGTCTCAGTGTCAGCCACCCAGCTTCCGCCAGCAGGAAGGGGGTAAATGCTGACCGGAGTTTACAGACTTCGCTGGCTCCTTATGGATGGCAAAAGCCATCCTGGGGTTGGGAGTTGGGGTGATGTCCACGGGCTCAGGTGGCAGCGGGGCAGAGAGGTGAGCTGGCATGGGAGCCTTCCCACAGGAAGCCAGTGTCTCCGAAAGTCATAGTCCTGCTGGAACAAAAGGAGCAAAACTATCTGGGGATTAAGTCTGGTGCTCCCCTGCCGCCTGAGCGTTTCTTTTATTGAGGGATTTAAGGCTTGGTGAAATAAATTTTTAATTTCCTATTTTTTATTTTGGAAGCTGAAGGGGATGGGGGTGGGAGGGCAGCCCTCCTGGCAGCCTCTCGGGGTCCTCCAGTGCCAGGCAGGGGGATGGCAGCCGGGGGGATGGCAGAGGTCCCCAGGCTCTCCATGTGCCCTGCCTGGGGGGGGGATGCTCTGCCCTTGCTTTCCTCTGGGCTCGGGCACAGAGAGCAGGAG
>VZSZ01003099.1:66713-86898 GCA_013398815.1 Ibidorhyncha struthersii | reverse complement strand
AGGCGGGGGGGGGGGGAGGGGGGGGGGGGGGGGGGGGGGGGGTGATGTCCACACCGGCAATGTCCACACCAGCACTGTTCTTTGGTCAGAGAGGACCAGTTGGTGGCAGAGGGCTGGGATGGGACCAGGCTGTCCTCCGGATGCTCAAGGGGGTACAGCAGCTGAGACGAGGACCCTCACCCAGTGGGGGCTGCGCTGGCACTGCCCATCATGCCAGCCCCCACACGCTGTGCCACCGCTGCCTGGCACGGGGGACAGCGGAGCCATTTGAAGGCAGGCGCGACTCCCTCCACCTGGTTTCAGGCTGGTAAAGAAGTTTGTCTCCATGCAGGGTAGGAGCGCGCTGTCTCCAGCCTGCTGCTCGCTCTGCGGCTCAGGAGACACAGGCAGCTGGTCGAGCGCGTTTCTCCTCCTGTTGTCTTTCATTTGCCGACACCAGAGTGGTCACAGGCAGCCCGGCGTGCCCAGAGGCGCTCGTGGGTACTTCAATGGGTGTTGCACACGTTGGTGTTACTTGGGTTGCGAGTGAAGGGACAAAATCCGTCAAATGCCACGAGTGGTGTTACCTCCCGATTAACTGGTTGAACAAGGAGAAGGGACTTGATTTTGTGTGGCTGGGACTGAAGTCACAGCGTCACATCAGCTCTGTGCAGAGCCCTGCTCGGAGCTCTGCTTCATCGCGGAGCTCAGCCCGGGGCTGAGCAGAGACACCTCTCGTGTCCCCTCTGACGCCGGCCAGGAGCCAGCGCCAGCAGCGCAGGGCAGCAGCAGACCCCATATGACCCCCAGATTTCTCCCCACTCTTGGGCCTGCTGAGCAGCAGGGGGTGGGGTTGTAAAGCTTTACCAGCAAGCTTGCCCCTCTCTGGGGGATGTTGCCCTGCGCGGGGTCTGTGCGGGGCACGTGTGCGGTGAGATTCCAGCAGCGCCCACGGACTGCTCTCCTGCTGAAAGCTCAGCACGTCCTGCGCTGCACGGGGACCCCGGTGACAGCCCAAGGTCACCAGCATGTCACAGCAGACCTTGGAATTGAGATTTCATCTTCTCGAGCTGTTCAGTGCTTTGCTCTCAAAGCCATCCTTCATCCTTCCTAAGGGAAGGGACCGCCTCACCCAGAGGCACACGGAGCTTTTCATATACGCGGTATCAATCTCCGTAAGGGAAGCACTTTTATATTGAAGATCTGATGGAGGAATAAATTCCCATAGAAGTAGAAAGCAGAAGTTAATAGGCTTTTTCACAATGAAAGAATAGATCTGCTGACAAAGGCATTTCCAGGGCATCAAAATAAACTGTATTTTCTGTGAAGACCAGGGCTCTTCAGAGCTCCTCCGCCTCTGCAGGCAGCCCAGCGGAGAGCTGCCACCCAGACCGGCTGTCCCCGGGACACTTGGGGCTGGCTCTCGAGCCCGATCGGGGGTTATCCCATCTGTCACCCATACGGAGCGGTCCCGTGCGTGGTGTATCTTGGGTCAGTTTTGTCCCTCTGCTCATCCCCTGCTTGCCTGGACACCGCGCTCTGCCTGCCCAGCTGCCAGCCAGCCCCATCCCACCCGCCTTGCTGGAGCCCATCTGCTCTTGGTCCTCTTCGTGATGGCGTTTCTGAACCTCAGTCTAATTTTGCGTTACTTTTTTTATCCTGGTGCATTCCTCCGATTCCCTTTGGCACTCACTTTGCACGTGCATCCCTGCCCCAACGCGCAGCTCCAGCGCAGCACCTGCCTCCGCCCGGGTCCCGCAGTGGCCGGGGGTGGCGTGCAGCAGCCCAGACTGCGGTGACAGTCCCAGCCTGCCCCTTCTGGGGGTGGCTTTGCCACACAGACCCCCCTCTCTGGGCTGTCTCAGGTAGGGTTGTTTGGACCACCTTTTTGCAGGGAGTGCTTTGGTTCCCGGCATTGACGGGTCTTGCCGATGTTGTCTTTGGCAGCAGTAGCAGGATGGGGAAGATCATGCTGCCCAGATAATCCTTCTCTTTAAGCTTCTTATCTGAAAGTGGCTCTTGGAGACGATAGGCAGAATTAGCCCTCGACCTGCATCTTCTGTGCACTACAGGCAGTTTCCAGCTGGGGTAACCCTGCACATCAACGTGTCGTCTTCACAGTCCTGCATCCAGGTGCTGTGCTGTGCGTGCCCCCCTCCTTGCGTGAGGTGGGGCAGGACCGTGCCGCCCCGTCCGGGCTCAGCTCCAGGCCCCCTTTCTCCTGCCAACCCCCCCACCCACGGCCCTTCCTCTCCCTCTTCCCCATCGCGGCTCTCGGGGCTGCAGCTCTGGCACCGCAGTGGGAAGCCGGGACCCCTGGCAGGTCGCACCACCCCAGGCTTCCCACCACTGTAGCGCTCCCAAAATGTAGGGACACTTTTCCGAGCGGCCGCGGTGGCTGCCCAGAGCCGGGCTGCAGCTTCTGCATGCGGCGGTGGCTGCAAGGCTGCCTGCATCGCAGCCGGCTCCCGCGGGCAGAGGGGAGGGCAGGCTCTGTGTGCCGAGCTCCCTTTCTCATTTCCCCTTTTGAAAAAACATGCGTTAATTTGTCTTTCCTATCAATTGATTTTCCAGTTAAAGCTGCTCTGTGCCTGCCCTTGATTCCCACCCCGCAGGAAAATAAGCCCTGTAAAAGGAACGGATACCCCCGTTGCTTAAGAGACTAAAATTTACTGAAGACTTACGTGCTTCAGTCCCCAAAGGGGGCAAGAGGAAATGATTTGTTCAATTAATTATAAATGTTTTAATTTAAATGGCTAATGTGGAAGATAGTCAGATATAAAACAGCAAACTACTGAAGTGTTTTATGGGTCCTTAAAGACCACTAAATGCTTGTTCTGATTCTGCTAAGATCACTCAAATGACTTTTCCTCTTGCATTCGGGGTAGGGTGCAGTGGGAGGTGAGGGGGAGAGATTTCCTCTTGTATTTTACATACCTCCAGGCAAGTTGTGATAAATGTTTAGCAATTCGTTTCTTTGGAGCTGGAATTTGCCTTTGAAAAAAGAGAAGTGTTGCTGGTGCTGCGGAGAGGTGAAAAGAAAAAACAACTAAAGAAGAAGAAATCTTCTGGGTCAAGGTCACCTCGTGCAGTAGGATTACTCCTACACCTACCGCAGCCCTGACGTCCTCCTCGGTACCTCCGCCAGCCCCCATCGCATGGGATGATGCTGCCTGTCATCCCGCAGTGATATTCCACATACGTTTCTCTGCGTTCCCCAGCTGGAGTAAGGCAGCGAAGCCCTTCGTATCACGGCATTAACGAGCTGATGTACACAGGGAGCGTTGCCAGCCTGCCCTTTGTCATGTCAGAAATGTTGACTTCAGAAATGCAGACTTATGAGACTTATTGTAGAAAGAAATATCGCATGGAAAGGAGGGATCCTGGAATGGAATTTTCCTGAGTGAATGAGAGGGAGAAGGAGTCTGTGTGTCTGTGTGTCCATGTGTAGCTTGGAGCAGAGCAGACTTCCCAAGCCGGGACCTCGCTGCCACCAGGCTTTTCCTCCCGGTTTCTGCTCCCACCCCGTCTTTTTGCCTTCTTTTTTTGCTATGTCTTGCAGTTCAGACTGTTGCTACTGCATTCCCCTGCCGTTATTTGTCCTCCCACCGCTGCCTGGTGCCGCCACTAATTCTTCTCCACGGTTCCCATTTTGTTGCTGCAAAGGAGCAGACAGAGACTGGGAGGGGGTAAATTGGCCGCTTGATAAGTGCATTGTCTCCGTTTCTTTTTCCTCTCCTGTCTTCAGTCTGTCCTACCCTGAAAAGCATCTTCCTGGAGTTCTCCCTTCGTTGACCCCTAGAGCTCCGGAGCTGTTACCTAAACTAAATGCCTTTTCTTTTCATGCTTCAGCAAAATCTCTCTTGCTTCCAGCACAACCCGTCTCCTCCCAGGCCGCACAGAAACAATTACAGCAGCAAAAGTCTTCTGTAGTCATATTTATACTTCCTTGCAACGCACCGGCAGGCTGTGCTCTGGAAAGGCAGATGGGTTTGGGTGGCGTTGAGAAATCCCAGCGGAGGCTCAGCAGCCTCGTCTGTCCGGGGTGCCCGGCGTGTGCCGCGGACGATGGGCTGCGGGTGCCCGGGGCCGTGGGAAGCGCTGAATCGCGCCCCACATGTTTCCCAAGGCAGTGTCTGGTGTAATAACAGCTACAGCGATGCTCGGAATAACACCAACCGCCGCAGCAGGGACCGTGCTTCCCGCCTGGGACCCGCTGCCAGCGCAGGGGCTCTGTCGCACACCGCTCCTTTCCTGTGGTGCCTAAATTATACTTGTAGCCCCGGAATTCGCCCCGTTCAGCAGCGTGCCGGTGCAGGCCAGCAGAGCAGCTTCAGCAGGTAGGGCCAAGATCCGCCTGTTCGTGCCAAATTCTTCCCTTAGAAGTGTTTGAAGCTCCCGTGCAGCTCGGTCTTCGAAGTGTGTAAAGGTGCGTGGCCAAATTTCAGCAACACGGCCTCACTGGGAGGCTGAGTCTCTGAGGTGGGGAGACGAGCGAGGAGAGAGCTTTTTCTGCTCATTTTCTACCTCGCCTGGTGCCTCACAGCCTGCAGAAGGCTCGAATCCCTCCTGCCACCCGCCTTTTGGAATACAGCACCTTAATGAATTAAGGATTCAAGTGGGGCGTACCCAGGGAAGCGCACCTAGTGAGATCTGCGCCGGGATAAACGACTTGTCCTCGAACAGAGACCGCGGCCGCGCCGGGAGCCGCACCGGGCGCACCGTGCCCTGCTGCACCGGGGCTGGAACGGGTGAGAAGCAGCGGGAGAGCAAAGGGAGGTTAAGTAGTTAGGTTTTATTGAGCGAAATGCAAAAAGTGGGAACGAGCATTAAGAGGAAAATGGGATTTGAAAAATTATCGCTTTGGAGATTATTAAAATGGAAATATTTGTGGCAGAGGATGGAAATTGGTCTGTAAAAGTGGTGCTCCCTTGAGCCTCAGTGTCGTGCGTGAGGTACCGGTCTCCTAGCACTTAGGTTTACCTGTGTGTGCATAAATATATTCACTCTTACATAAGTAAATGTTTGGGGCTTATCCCTCAAAAGCACCTGAAACACTATCGATATGAAACAAATTATTTTCTTACTCCCAAGTATTGCTGGGAGCAATATTTGCCTTGAAACTGGGATGTAGGGCAGAAAAACTGGGGAGGTCACGGGGAGACTTTTGTTGGCTACTTCGTGAAGTTGACCACTCTGGTCCAAAAAACGTCCCCGAGGAGCCCGTGCTCTCGGATGGCGCAGTTGTTACTGGCGGATGTGAGCCTGCTTCGTCCTTGCAAAGGAATCTGGATCTTGTGATTGCAGAGCGGGCATTTTCTTTCTGAGTTTTCATTTCCCAAGAGGAAGACACCAGGTCTGCAGGTTTCAAAGTGGGTTTCTCGTTGGCAGGGCCATCAGGTTTTTATTTTAATTGGTGTGGCAGTGCCCAGCTGGCTCCCTCGGCCAGACCCCGCAACGCGGCAGGGCAGGACGTCGAGGGAAGCGGCTCCGGCGAGCCCTGAGCTTCCCCACCGCCGCGCAGGAGAGGTTCTCTGGGTGGCTGTAAACACGGCGCGGCCCCAAGAGCAGGAGCTGTGCGGCTGCCAGGGGAGAGCAGAGCCCGCGCAGCTAATTGGGGACTCGGGAGACGCGCGCGTGCCAGCCATCTGGAGGGGTCGTTGGCAGCGCGCGAAGCTGGGGAGCAGATACTGCGCTAGCGAGTCGGGTTGTGTGAGCCTTCGCCTTGCGGAGGGGGGGGAGCTGGGGTGGAAAGGAGCTGCTGCTGCCGCGGCTTTGCTTTGCAGCGGAGGGCTGCACGGGCAGACGCGGCGGCGTGTGAGGGGTACGGAGCTGGGGCTGCCGGGGAAAAGCTGCAGCGTTCTCCTCCGGCGCAGGCAGGGAGGGTCGGGAGCAGGAGCGTGAGGATAGTGCAAGCAAGGGTGAGCTGTAACCTGTCTTGTTAGAAAGCAGAAAGTCTCTCACAAATGGATTTCCAATTTCCCATCCACCTGCTTAGCTGAGACAGATTTCTTGCTTTATAATTACTTTTTGGGTACTTACAAGATCTGGTATCCAGGCAACTTGATGCCTCTTAAATCCTCTTGCAAATCTGTTTTTTTCTGTTGATTTTCAGGTGTTGGAGAAACATCGTCCAAACTCCTAAGGCAGAGGCTGCTTTCTTCACAGCTATTTCTCTTGCCCAAAGTCCGCTGGGTAGACACGATGCTGCGTCAGTGTTTTGGGGGTCCGGGTGCGTGGTGCAGCAGCTCCCGCGGCGGCTGCCTGCCAAACCCGGCAGGGCACCGGCACCGTGCGCAGCCTCTGCAGGTCAGCGCAGCGGCTCTTGGTCTTGTTTCTGATACGACTCCGGCCAAAGCCAGATCCCGCTAGCAATGCATCTTGTCTCCCCAAGAGCATCCCGAGGCAGTGATGTCTTCCCGTGGCTCCATTCAGGCACATGCTCAGAACCTCCTGGTTTCAGGGGGTGTTTGTGCCCGTCTGGGTCAGGGCCAGGTTGTAAATGCCTGAAAATTAAATGCTCGTAAATTAAAGTTGAGCCACAGTTAATCACGCCGGCGAGCGCTCTGTGGACTGTCCGTCACGGCGCTGGCGCAGGAGTGGGGCTGAAGGTCGTGCAGGCACAGGTCCCAGCAGCGGCAGAGCGGCGCGGGGACGGGGCTGTCACCGGTTTAGAGGCCCCATCAGCCTCTTCGTTACCATGCAAAGAGCACGCGCAAGTCAGTGCACCCCACAAAAGGTTACGCATCGACGTGCACTCAAAGGCTTCGACCTCTGTTGGGTAAGGTGTAATTTAATTAACTTTTGCTTGACCATTCAGATGCTGGAATAATTTGGAAGTCTGCCCACGGGTCGCATCCCAGGGGCTGCGGGATGGCCCGTCCTGCTGGCCTGGCTCCCAGCCGCCACGGCGTTCTCCCGTTCTCCCTCTCCCCCAGAGGATGGGTATCCTCCAGCACAGAGCTCTTGGGCTTAAAGCTATCGCTTGCGGTCATGGTGGCAACAATTAGGCCATCAATCAATAAACTAATACTCTCATTTACAGTCATTAGGGACTGCGGATCTAAGCATCTGCTTTTGCTAATGAGTCTAAAAGTTGGCTAAACATGGTAGACCTGCTCTGGTGGAGAAGGAAGCAACAGGAGTTCGATGCGGAACTGCACTCTGGTGAACACGACATCAATTTTAATTAGCAAGCTTCTACAGTTTCCCAACTAAACCGAAGTAAACGGGGAAAGGGAGGGTGGCGCCGGGGCGGGGGCACTGCTGCAGGCTGCTCAGGGCTTGTTTTGGGAGCCAGCATCCCAGCGCCTCGCTGGGGCACGGGGCTCCCAGGCGGCTCTGCCGGGGCGAACCAACCCCACGGGCACCCTCCCGGCACCAGTGGTCTATGGCCCGGCTCACGCTCAGCACTCCCTCGGATGTGCCTCAGCTACAGCACTTCTGGGCTGTCACGTATATCTTTTAATCTGGTGAGGAGTCATTTATTTACGCCTCCGGGCCCAACACGCCGGCTACCATGGGGATGCTGAAGTTTGAAAAGCCCCATCATAGATCTGTTGTAGCTTAGAGAGAAGGGGAAAAGCTTTTCCTCTACCTGCCTCTATATGACTATACATGTTTTTTTTCTCGGCGATGAGGGCTCACAGGGGGCTGGCAATTGACGAACTGGCGTTTGACCTTAGGATGGAGACCTCCATCGCTTGCCACTTCCCGAGCCCGGTTTGGAGGGGGAGCAGCAGCCTCCTCCCTCGCTGCGGCCGCGGCTGTCGGCAGAGCCCAGAAACCGCCCCTGCATCCCGCACAGGAGGCGCCTGGGTACCAACCACCCAGCGTGCATCCTCCCAGCACCGTCGCCCGCTGCCGCGCTGGAGAAAGGCCATCCCCACTCTGGCCCCGGTGCCCTGTGGGCAGTGCTGCTGCCTCGTGACAGCGGATTTTTAAGGGAGGGGGAAGAAGAAAAGTTTAAAAAGAGAAGCACGGAGCCATACATCTAAATCCTTCCACCGATGACTTATATTCCTAACTTTGACAAGTCCTTATATAACTGGAATTAAGCTCCAGCTGTACTAAATCTTCGGCGAGTTGGGCCCGCAGTGATCGTATTCCCTTGAAGACAAATGAGCGCACCGCGGGCAACCCAAGCGCCAGCACCCCAGGACCCCCCCCCGGCTTGCCGGCAGAGCCGGCACCGGCTCCACGGTGAGCCGCTGCAGCCGCCGCAGAGCCGTGGCTGCCAGCCTGGCCGGGCTGCACGTCAGGCTGCAATTTTTCAGGTCGGCTCTGCTCAGAAGGGGGCGAAAAGCAAAGCTGAAGTTCCTTCTGCAGCACAATTCCCCCAAAACGCCTGGAAACCGGAGCGGCTGTGCTCATTTTGTACCCGTTTTGTAAGACTTGCTGACTGCTGAAATGCCTCCCAGCAGCGCAGCTGGAATTTCAGCAATGCATAGAGCAAAATGCTTTCTGGTTTTCCCCAAAGAGCATTTTCGGGTGAGGAGGAAGCCAACCGGCTCCTCGCAGCAGCAGAAGAGCGCTGTTAGCTCTGAGCCGGGCGGCTGAGTGGCTCCCGGTCCTGCTGCAGCCAGGGGCCCGATCCTGGACCGTGTGGATGTGTTCAGAGTCTAAACGGAGATAGTCTTATTTGTGTAAATCAATATTCATTTTTTTTCCTAAGCAGGCTAACAGAATCTGTAATGAAAGGAAAGATATCGTTTGGGAAGGCAATTACGTGAAGACAACTGTATTTTTAAGAAAGTGCAGAACATCTTTGAGCAGCGAGCCTGGCACAGCCCTGGTTTGTAGCCGCGCGTCTCTCAGGTCCGATGGTGCGAGTTGCTCCGTCTCTTGCCCACATGCCGCCAGACCATCGTGCCCAGTGCCCCACCGCGCTGCGGAGCGTTAAACCTGGGCACGTCCTCCGGAGTCTCGCCAGGCAGGGGATGAAACCCTCCGCACCTCGCAGAGCCCAACCCGCCGTCCTCGCAAAGCAGAACCGTTATTTTCCTGATAGATCTTTTTGTGCAGAATACCAGACATCACATTTTTCAGGAATCTCGTGTTGCTCAGTGCAGGTTAAAACAGCAGATAAAAGGAACCATTTGAAAAGTCCTTTCTCCTTTTCTTGTGCGCTCTTCAGTGAGTCAGATTGAGGCATTACCAGCTGTCAGGGATGTTTTAAGGCATGGCCTTCTCCGGATAAAAGCAAAGTCCAGACGCAGGATTTGGCTTTCAGTGAAGATTTCTTTTCCTGAGCCGTTACTCCCGGGCTGCCCCAGCGTGTTCCCACGTCCCTCCCGCGCATGACACCCACTCACAGCCATCTGACTGGGATAAGGTTATGGACAGCCCAGTTCTGAGGGTGTTTTTATTTTAGCCCCACAGGGGAAGTTCTGGTGAGTTTAAAGAGGAGAATATCAGTCTTATTCTATAAGGTGATTTTTTTTCAGTACCTACAGAAGTCTACAGATGCAGAAGGGTCTTTGCGTGACTGAGGGTAATTGTTGCACACACAGCGTACCTTTCGGTGGCTGCACCGTGCCAGATGTGCACAGCTGGTAGGGAGGGATTCGCATTAATCGCTTGGAAAGGTCAGGTCTGCTGGGGCTTCCCAGGCTGGGACCCCCAAACAGCATCCTTGAAAGGGTGAATAACCCAGAACTGGCTTGGGGAGGCTGGAATAGGGGAAAACCTCTTTCTCTGAAATAAAAGCCCGGCGGCTACGGAGCAGGGGGGAGTTTGGCAGCGTTTGGTGGGGAGGGAGGTGCCCCAAAGGCTGTTTTGCCGGGGGGGACGACCCAGCGCGATGCTGCACGGAGCCTCCGCCGACTGCCCGAGCGTGGATGTGTGTGAAGGTTTGTCTGCTCCAGCCGGGGTGCTCGCCCAGGGCTGGGCATCAGGGGGGCTGGTGGTCAGCGGGGCCGCTCTGGAGCCCTGGTGGGGGGAGCCCCCGCCGGGGGAGGTGAATCGGCAGCAGTCGGGGCTGGGGAGCGACAGCCAGGGCCCTGCGCTGTGCTGGAGGAAGGCTGAGCGCTGGGTAGAGCTGCTGCAAGCTTCCATAGCTGATGCTCTTGATGCTCTTTTTAATACATGTATTAAAAGGGTGATAATAAGCAAATCCGTCAGTTATGCAAATGAGTGGCAATTGCATCTTGAAGAGCATCCCACAGTTTAATTACATCATAATTGCAATGTAACACTTTAATTACCATATGCATCACAAAATCATGAGCACTGTTTCTAATCTCTTCACTAATATTTCAAATCAAACAGATTGCACAGGGCCCAGTACTGCACTGCAATACTGCAAACAAAAATACCGAACGTATCCTAACGCAGCAGCGATACGGAGGTCGGGAGGTCGGGAGGCTGCTCTCAGCATCCTCACACGGCCGTGCTATTAGCAGATGGCTGGATGAGTGTCCTTGGCCGGCATCTCAAACCACGTCCAGCCGTCGGGGATTTGCAGGAGACGGCGCTGCGGCTGCCCACGTGGGCACGTGCCTGCGGCTGCCGGCCAGCCCGCGAGCGGAGCGAGGGCAGACCTGAGCACCAGCGCCGGCTGTCGTGCTCTGCGGTGGGAGGCGAGAGGGGCAAAGCGGCCGCTCCGGTCACTGCTCAGGAAAGCGGGATTTTGTCAGAGATGCGGCAAAATGTTTGCTTGAGTCGACGGAGCCGTTTCGCTGGGCTGGCCCTGGACGTGCTGGGTCTCCAGCCCTGCCCATGCCAGGGACGGCCACGGCAGCCAGGGGAGGCAGCTGCGTGGGAAAGGATGAAGGTTTGTAAAGGGCTGTGTTGGAAGAAGCAGGCTGATGAAAATGCTGCCCTTGGTCCTCCCAGCACAGGAAAACAAATTTCACATTCTCCTTCTCACCCCTGAGAGGGAAACAATAACGTTTTCTGGATCACAGCTTTAGCTGGAGACCTGTGGATTTGATTTAAACCAGTTTATTTTGTAAATCTTCCCAGTTTGCATGCTTTATTTTTCCTCCCATCCAGCTTCTTTCTTCCCCCCATAAAGGGACATCTAATATGTGACTTAAGAAAAATAACCGATAGGCTTAGCAATGGCCTAAAATTCACGACTGGGGACTCGGAGAGGAATGCTCTCAAGCAGCGATGTGTGCGATGGAGTGATGGATGGGGAGAGAAGCGTGCCGGGAAGGTGAAATCACTCCCGTCTCTGCAGCAGTGCCCGCGCTAGGGCCGGCCGTGCCGGGAAGGGGCTGGGGGCTCCCGGCAGGTCCCCGTGCCCGGCTCTCCCGCTCCCCGAGCAGCAGCGGGGCCGGCTGGCACACGGAGCGGGGCCGGGGCTGCCGCCCAGCCCTTCACATCACCGGTGCTTCTGCTGCAGGTTGCAGATTGCCGGTTTGCTTTGCCGTGAGCTGGCAGTGATTTAAAATCATCCTGTGCTAAGCCATATAAATTCTTTTAATCGCGGATTTAATCTTTTAAGCATGCAGTAATTAAATTACATGCCAGTCAGAGGCACATCAACGTAACGTGTGAGGTTTGCAGCCCCGTGGACAGCGGGGGAGAGTTTCAGGACAGCCAGCCCCATGGCCAGGACGTTCGGTCACTTGCTTCCTCCACCGTTTCCTTGTTGTTATTTTTTCCCCTTCTCTTTTTCTCAACCGCTCGGAGGTCCCGGGAGGGTATGCGCTTCTAGAAAGTCAAAGGTGGGTATCGCCTTAGCAGAGCAGGCTGAGGAACTTCCCAGGAGAAGATGTTTCTTCTTGAGCCCCTCCAACCTGTCCCCAAAACCTCCCTGCGTCCCTTGGGAGGCACGTTGCTCCGACAGCATCACCCCGGGCAGGAGCACGGGCTGGCTGAGCCACGGCAGTGGAGGCACATCTCCCACTTTCTGTGTTTGCAGATGCCTGGAGAAGGAGGAGCAGAAGATAAAGCCCCATCAAGGAGCTCATGGCTGGGACAGGGCCTGCAGCTCTCCGCCATATCCTGGGGTACGCTCGGAGAGCAGGAGGAGACCCGGAGGAGAGAGCTCCTGAGTTTCCTGTACCACTTGTGATCACTTAGTCTTCTGCTTCACTCTGCTGCCGTTGTCCTCCCTCGCCCAGTCGGACGGTGGGGGATGCTTTGATGGACTGGCGTTAATGGAGGAAAATACTGCGACATGAGAAGCACATTAACGGATTAAACTTTGTGGTGGGAAGGTGAAAGTAGAGCTGAATGGCTAGGTAGAGAGATGACTGGCTTTGGGAATGTGACAATTACTGTACTTAATATTTTTTTAACATTAAGAGCCAAATAGGAGCATATATTTAATTCATTAAAACAGTATGAAGTAGCTCCCTCCATCTCAATGCACTTAATCGGTGCTCTATAGAGAAGTATTGGGAAATAAGTGTCTCCTAATGAAAGGGTCCCTGTAAGGTCAGCCTGTCGCTTGTTAGCTAATCGGAGACTTATTTGTTTTGCAAATTGGTCTCCCATTTTGAACCGCTGTGCAGTAATTTCCATGGTGGGGAAGCAGGAGAGAGTTCACGGGGCTGTTTTTGAAGCCCTCAATCTGTCATTGGGAGGAGGATAAAAATAGCCTGGGAAAGAGAAGGAGCAGGCGGCTGGCTTTGTTCCAGGCAATCCAGCCCCGTCTTCCGCAGGCAGGGACGTCAGGAGTGAGGGGCGGCCGGAGGGCTGTGGTGGGCAATGGCACTGTCCTACAGGAGCAGGGAGTGTGTGTGACACCAGCAACCCCTCGCCTTGCCTGGCCGGGCTGCGGGCACCGCTCTCCTGCCGTGCTCTTTCCAGCTCTGCCATCAGCCTCCCCGTCCTGCGGTCCATGGGGGTCCTGCTGCCGCTGCCTGTGTCCTCTGCTCAAACACCTGCACCGTCAGATGCACAGAAGTGGGATATCTGTGCACAGAAACACGTTACCTGGGATTGCGGCGTGCCTGGCAGGTCTGGCAGGAGCGGCTCCGTGGGAGCAGGGGTGGTTCGGGGCGAGGATGCAGGGATGCGAAGATGCGGGGATGTGGGGATCCGGGGTGCAGTGATGCGGGGGTGCAGGGATGCAGGGCACAACCCCGCAGGACAGCAGGCTGCAGACCAGTAATTGTGAGAAATTTTGGACAGAGGGTGAGTGGCATCAGCACCCCTTCCGCGCCCAGAGGCCCTGAGGCAAATGCAAAGCCTGAATTAGCTTTTTGAGCCATTTTCCTTTTCTCCCCGAGGCAGCTGCGGGTCTGGCTGCTGTCCTGAAGCACAGCAGGTCCATCGTATCTGGGGGTTCATTTTTGTCTCTGCAAGCTCATTTACAGAGGAGACATCTCCCACCGCATCAGCACAGGTGAAGACCCTTCTCCCCTGCTCGATTCAGTTATTTATTTTACAGATGCGCACATGGGAACGAGCAGGTTGACAAGGTGTGCCTTTGCATCACGGCCCAGAGCCGTCCCCTGGGAGCGGCAGGGCGCAGCGGCAGCTCCTCGCTCCCCCATCCTCACCCTCCTGCTGCCCCCAGGGCACGGCACAGCGCGGGACGGGGCGAGGAAGGGCCCGGGCTTTGCTTTTGGGAAACAGGGAAGAAACTTTACTTTTTAAAATTTTAAGTAAAAGAGCAGAGTGATGTGTAAATTGGGCCTGTCATCCTTTCCTTATCAATTCCTCAGCCTGGGTTCAGCAGCCCTCCCTGTCCAGGCTGCGGGTGATTGAGAGCCCGCGGCCGTCGCTGCCGATCTCGCTCAGATATTTAGAAATTGTGAGCAAGAGCAAAACGCAGAAGGTCCCTGTGCTCATGCCGGGGCTGCCCGTGGCCACGCTGAGTGGCCGCCCCGGCTCTCCGCTGACGGACCTGGGGCACAGCTCTTTGACCGTGAACTTTTGGCAGTGGTTTTCCCCCAGTTTCAAAGCAGGAGCACTGGGAGCACTGGGAGCAGACCCTGGCTGTCCTGACTGCTCTGCTTTGTCTGGCAGTTGCTCATACATACAAAGGCGCAGTGATGAGGTGGGAGAGATAACCTTTATTTCCCAATATCATAGACAAAAGAACAGCCTTTATTTTAATTTCCCCCTAAAGTAATGAAGTCTATAGTGTAAAGAAAGCATTCCACCGAGGCAGAAATTTTTTCCCAAATGTCATGGAAATGGAGGAATTTCAGCAACTGTATTTGTGTGCAAAAGAGAGGAGAAGGTAGATTAATTTTGAAAGGTTATATTGATTGCAGTCAGGCATGAACCTGCAGCAAGGAGCCCCACGCAATTCCCCACCCCGCGCTGTGCAGAGGCGGGAGCGAGCTGCGCTTCTCTTCACGGGGCCATTTCGCTTCAGCATCTCCCCAGGCCGCTGAGGCATCCTCAGTGCAACACACCATCAATCCTCGACTGCGAGGGGCGAGCGAGGGGACCGACCACGTGTGGTCCCCGGTGCTTGGGAGAGACCAGCCCCGACTCCTGAAACACAAGGCTTCATCCATCAGCATGTGAGCTCAGAGGCAGTGTCGAGAAGTTCCCTGGGAGTAAAGTAAGGAGTGAACTTTTACTGGACTTTTATTTCTCTACAAGAGCGCTCAGGGCCGCTTCTGCGGTTGACATTTGGGGAGAGCTCCTGGACCCTTCAGGATAATGAAGCTGATTTCCTGCAGCTTTATTGAACCCGCACGAAGCATGTGCTAGGAAGAAGCCTGCGAATAACGATGCCTCTCCCAGCCAATTAATAACACCCAGCCTACTGCCTGTGATCCCAGCTGCAGCGATGGTGGGCTGGGCTGCCCGCTGCGCCAGAGACCAGAGGTGGGATCGTGCTCCACCTGAAGTGGTGGGATGTTGGAAGGGAACGGGCGGTTGGCAGGGAACGGGCGGTTGGCTCCCTGGCACTGGTGGTTTCAGTGATGAGGTCCTTGCAGGGACAGGAGTTCAGAGAGAGCTGTGGGAGAGGGAGGACAGGCTGCCCAGAGCACCATTTCCAGCCGGGCTGGGGGAGAGGTGAGCGCCTGATGTGGTGGTGGAGCAGGTCGGCTTCGGTGGGGTCCCTCCAGCCCAGCCCCGGCGCCGTTTGGGGGCTGCAGTCCCGGCTTGGCTCTGCTCCGGAGGGCACGGGGAGCTGGATGTGTTCAGAACCTCCTCTTGGAGACCTGCCCAGTGTTCCTTGGCACACTCTTCCAGCATCTCCAGGAACCTTGGGTTTGGTTAATTCCTGGAGCGGTTTGTAAGAACCGGAGACGGCCAAGTCAGAGAGGAGTGGCAAAGGCAGCCTGGAAGCGTCAGCTGCACGAGGAAAGTCTTCTGGTGGCAGATGGGAGCTGTGAGCATCACCAGGTGAGTTTGATGTCTCCTTGGTTGCTCCTCTGATGTTTTTGGTCCCCGGTATAGCTCTGCCGACTTGGCTTCACATCAGCACAGAAGGACCCAATCACCTTCAAGCACTTGCTGAACTGGCATTATGCCGTCTGCCCTGGGCATCGGCCTTTGCTGTGGGGGCTGAACAGACCCAGACTCTTGGGAACTCTTTTTTTTCCTGCCACCAAGACAGCTCTGCTTTCTACTCATGGATGGTGCCAGCAGCAACTTCCATCTTCTTCTAGGGCAGCGGGGCACAAGCTGGCAGCTCTCCCAGCAGCCCCGAGTGACCACTTGCCATCAGAACTTACAGGATCTTGTTTTTCTGACGAGGACTAAAGTTTGGGGCAAAGTTGCCCAAGCAGAAGACAAGAGTCATAGTCTCTCTCAGGAGAACACGAGGAGATTTTTAAATCCCAATGACCAAAGCTTCCTCCTAGAACCCCTTTTCTCCTCTTCCCTTAGGGCACAACCTCTGTTTGGCACCAACGCAGGTGCATGAACGGTCCCTCTGCTGCCCACCATCATCCGAACTATGGCGTTTCCCACATCAAGCGTGAACCAAGGCTGACCTTCCTCCGCGTGTGAGAAGCAGCAGAGCTGTACGTACATATATACACACACATAGCTGTCTCCACGAGGCCGTCTCTGAGCTTGAAAGCCATCTTTGCAGGGTCGTGCCCCGCAGTGTGGGGCCGGGAGCAGCTCTGTCCCTCACTCGGTGCAGCCGGTCGGTTCGCCGTGCCGCCCGCGCGATGCCGGGGCTCCGGGCTTCAATTGCAGGAGGAGAAAACGCTTCGCCTTGATCAGGAGGGATAAGAATAGCGAGCGGCAGGCGGCGGACGGTGGGGTGCGGATGAAAGGCGGCTGGCTCTCATTCTTCCCACGCCCGGGGCGATCTGCCCCTTCTTTTTTTTGAGCCGTAATTGCATGCCATGCCGCAGATGAGTGTCACACTCCACCAAAGCCGGAGCACGGCGAGGCCAGGACTCCAGGCACTCCGTCAATGAGCGGGGAGGCAGGGAGGATGCTTTTGATCCCGTTCTTCTTCCTCTGACGTGCTGAAGAATCATTAGGCTCTGAGGAAGGTATTTTTCTGGCTCGAGCTTTCCCTTGCTCTGCAAAGGGGACCAACTGCTGTTCTGCCATTTCGAGAGGGCAGAGGCGCCCGCGGTGCCAGGCTGTGCTGGTGGCCTGTGTGGCACCAGCCGATCTCGAGAAGATGCTCGCTGGGCTCCAGGCCAACTTCAGACCCAAACCCAACATCCCTGAGCCCTTGGCAGTCCCCAGCCATCACTATGGTGGATGTTTGCGTGGCCCTTCCTGCCAACGGTCCTTGGCTTTTGGTGGCTTCTGCTCTTGGGTGTCATGCTGGAGACAACTTTGTCTGGGCCACCGGAGCCCCTTGAGGTGGTGTGGCACCAAGATTTCCAAAACCAGCAGCTGTGGTGGGGCATCATGGCCTCCTACTTTCCCCTGTTTTTTTCAGGTGCATCCTCTGGCTTTGCTTTGATTAATTTAACACATGCACACAGAGCATAAGGAGGCTCAAACCTCCATCTCCAGCAGCTGAAATTCCAATAATTACCCAGCGTAACCCACCTGGAGAAGTGTTCTCGGCTGGTCAGCAAATTGTGAAGAAATTCTTTCTATCCTTTAGAGCAAGAAATTATCCTGGAGCATAAGTTATGACTCTGGCAGCCTTACAGGTACAAAAAATAAAACGAGAAGGGTGGGTGAGAGTGGAGACTTAAATGATGCAGTAGAAAACTCTGAGCAGGTGACACCTCGATCTGACATAACTTGAGCTGGGGGTTTTCCTTTTGGATGAAGGGAACCTGGCAGTGGTGTTGGAAGGAGATGAAAGGGAAAACCCTAACATTGATGGTAGCAACAAATGGTGTTGGAGGCAGAAGGACAGCGGGGATGCCTGCATTGCCTCGGGAGGTTGCTTGCAAGGGGTGATGTCCTGCAGCAGCTCCATCCCCTTTGGCAGCAGCTGGCTGGGGGCTCCCAGAGGTCATCCCTGTGCTCAGGTCCAGCTCGTCGAGGGTTAGCGAGGTGCTAGGTGCTGTTCACAGGAGATGCCAGGAGAGCCTGGGTCTTAGGAACAGGTCCAGTGGGCGATGGCAGGGACCATCTTCTCCTCAAAAGCACCCTGCGTCCCCCAAACCTTCCCCCGCTCGCTGGGTTTGCCATGCCGGCCCGTCCCTGCCTCGCTGGGAATGGTGGCAGCATGCATGGGGGGCACCGAGCAGCCGTCCCCGCTCAGCCAGGCACCAGCAGCTGCAGCTCCAGCCTGCGGACTGGCTGAATCTCCAGCTCATTAAGTGTCCCACTGGCTTTGCTGCATGTCCCAGACCAGCACCTAACGAATCTTGCGGAGCCCTCCAGGTTAATGAAGAGGCGATGAGACGCGGTGGGAGCCCTGGAGAGATGCCAGGAGGATGTGCCGGAGCACACAACAGTCACGGGTGACCGCGGGAGCCCAGGAGCATCGCCTGTCTCTCCCGGGGCAGGAATCTCGCCGCTGAAGTCCTCTGATGTGTGGCTCCTCCCTGCGTTGACGTGATGCAGTTTAGCTGAGCACAACATCATCCCTACAGCTGGTTGGTATTTTTTGGGGGGGGGTATTTTGTCCTATTTTTAGGAAATGCCAATATGGATTGGGAACTTTTTTTAGGTCTGGGAGGGAAAAGGTCAGCTTGAACAAATTTCTCAACCTGAGCTGAAAAAAGAGAGGGGCAAAACAGTTTGCTAGCTGTTTTCCAGACAGACCCACTCCAGCTTCAGATGGCAGCTAATTAAAGTGCTGACATTTTAAGCCACACTGATGCGAAATCTCTTGCTTTGAGCCAAGTCTGGGCCCTTTTCAGAGTTCAGTTCACACACTTGCTGCCCGGAGTCCCCGGGAGCAGTGCAAGCAAATTAAGGGGAGGCGATGGGTTGGTTTTAATCTAGTATTTTTCTTAGCATGTGAGCAAGTTTTTCGCCTTTGGAGGAACGCTGTAATGTCAGGCTGCCTGGGCAGAGATCTCCAAAAAAAGCTGAGCTCTGGTAGCAGCGGTGCCTGTGACAGTGTTTTGAGTTTTGGCTTTGCTACGTGTGACCCTGCTCGGGCAGGGAGAACAGGGGACGGGGAGTCCCAGCCCCAGGGGACGGGAGGTAGGGGCAGGTTGGGGCAGGAGGGCAGCCCGTGCCCCAGACACCGTGGCATCACCCCAGCAGCTCTCACCTACACGAGCAGTGCAACACCGAGTCTGGCCATGCCCTTTTCCAGAGAGCTGGAGGCTTTTGGATTATCCCCAGGATGGGTGGGCTGCCGTAGTGCCGTGCCGTGCTGTCTGCCGCTGCCAGCGCAGAGGGGAGGTGCGGGGCTGCGAGGCCGGGGCTGGCTGGAAGGGAGCGAGCTGCAATCAAGAGATGTATTGTGGCTGTTGGGCTGCCTGCACGATGCAGCATTTAGGAGACAAAGCGCAAAAGTCGGCTCGGCTCAGCGGGGCTGCGGGAGGTGATTTGGGGGAAAGAGACGCTGGCCCTGTGGGGCGGGAGGAGGCTGGCGGGCGATGGGGAGCAGACAAAAGGGGAAAAAGCCCCACTGATCCCAGCTGCTGCAAACAGTTTCTGGCTTCGACCCGGTGTTGCAGGTCTGGGGGGCTGAGCACACCGCCCCACTAAGAATATCCCCAGGCTTGCTCCCAGGAGAGACCCGTCCGCACCAGCCCTAGGGATGCTGGGGTGAGACAAATAAATACCAATGCAGGCAGGCGAGAGGGTGAGCGATGTGCAGAGGGGTGGATGGACAGAGAGATAAACAGATCTTGGTAGGCTGATCTGGAGGGAGGGGTTGATCAGGACACAGGAGAAAGAGCCGGTGGGAATGGAGGGGAAGGACCCGGCTGACCAGGGGCTGCGGGGCTGACGGTGCTCCTTCTCATTCTGAGCGTGAAGGGGCTCGTGCGGGCACTACTTGGGGAGAGCTTCCCCCCCAGAGTGGGTGCGGTGACACCAGTTTGTCCTCGGCCAGCAGCAGGCTGTGCCCGGGGAGGCAGAGGGACACTCAGCCCCAGAGATGGGAGTGGGGCTGGTGGGTCCTGCCGGGCTGCGGGGGGGCACGTGTGGGGATTGATCCCGTGGGCGAGATCTGCAATGTCAGAGGGAGCTGGCCCGGGGCGTCCCCCCCGGCACAGGGGGCTGAAAGGCTCATCTGTCTCGGTGCAGAGGCCCTTTTGCTGTCACAGCCCCGAGCTGGCTGGAGGCTACTGCGGCAGACGCTGCCCTGGGATGAAACGCTGGAGCTGGAATGCAGAGCCTGTCCCTGGCAGAGGCCTCTGGAGCCAAACCATCCCATGGCCAGGGATTTTGGGGCAGAGGGAAGGCGGGTGGCAGGCAGGGTCTGGCTTGTTGGGGTTCCGGGGGCACCAAGTTGGGATGCGTTGGGGCATCTTAACCCCCGCTGCATGAGCAAACCTGCTTGTCCCCTGCCCACTCCGGGGTTAATCCGCAGCTGCCTCTGCCTGGATATGGGGCTGCAGCCCCCAGTTCCCCAAGTCGGATGTTTCTGCTTGTTTCTGCTCCCCCGTGGACCCCCCCGTCTGCCAGTGGCTGGGAAAGCATATGCTTAGTCTTGCAGGAGAAAAACCTCCCTTTGCAATGTGAAGGGAGCTGGCAGGTTTCTGGTGTCAGCAGGGGAGGGATGGGGCAGCAGCAGCGTTCAGCTCTGAACTCGCCATAAAGCCCCTCTCCTCGTAGCCATCCCTGGTGCGGGGTGGCCGGCTGCACGCTACCCCCACCCAACAGGCACCCACGGAGCCCCGCGCGGCCACGCTGGTCCCAGCGGTGGCAGCTGAGCTCCGGGGAGCCACGAGCGGCCCTGTGGGGTCCAGCCCCCTGCTCCTTATTAAAAAAAAAAAAA
>VZSZ01003099.1:45720-56684 GCA_013398815.1 Ibidorhyncha struthersii | reverse complement strand
GCTCTGCCGCAAAGGAAGCGGCACGGGGGGGGGGGAGATGCCATCACCCATCCTTTCAGAGCAGGGCCGGTCACTGCAGCTACTGCGGCTTTGCAGCACACCTGACCCAATAAAGCAGCTCCCGCTTTGAGACCCTCCTTGGGCAAAGCTGACCTTCCCCCCCCACAGCCCACCCTGGGGAAAGGCACCAGCCTGGGTGCGCTGATGGGGGGGGGCCGTAGAGNGAGATCTGTGCTGCCTGGGGAAGGGCTTCTCCTTGCACCCAGCAAGTTAATGACAAAACTCTTGCTGCATTCACCAGGCACTGGATGCAGGCGGGTGAGGAGGACAGCTTAATTATCTCCCTGTAATCCCTGGCTTTAAAAAAAAATAATTAAATTCTTGATTTAAGATGGGCTGCTGGGCACAGGCGTGCACACCCAGGGGTGTGAACATCCCCGGGGACCTACAGGTGGGAGATTTAAATATGTCACAAATTTTCAAAGCACCTTGGAGGCAGTGGGGAGAGGGGCCAGCGAGGATGGGTGCCCTTGAGCCCCCGGGGAAGCCCTCACCCTACGTAAGCAGCACCACAGGTGTCAGGGCCATTTCAGACTGATGCAATTGTCATTAATAGCGCCCATTAGCTAAGTGGGGACAAGAGCAGGTGCCTGGTGTGGCAGCCCCCGCAGAGAAGCACAGGCGTGAGGATCTGGCTGGGCAGGCAGAGTTTGCCGTGGGCTACCGGCTCTTCCTGCCTGGCCAGGGAAAAACAGCCGAATAAAGGAGAGGAAAAACACCCCAACCATTGATTAAACAATAACATTAAATGGCAGAATATGATCTTGTTTATTGCTGTAATATGTTGCGTTCTGCCATGACTCAGGCGGTACTGCAATTTCTAAGGCCATCAATGGTAACTGAGCATTAGCCGGGATGAATAATTAACAATAATTTCATGGCAAATGCACTCGTAAGTAACATTAACATTGAACATGCAGCTCGATCTGTTACGGGTTTTGCTTTATTTAGAGGGTGTGATTATTATTTTTTCCATGAGCACCGGCAGCCCCAGCACTCGCCGGCNGGAACGAGGGACGAGCGCAGCCGGCGGGGGGGGGGGGAGATGCCATCACCCATCCTTTCAGAGCAGGGCCGGTCACTGCAGCTACTGCGGCTTTGCAGCACACCTGACCCAATAAAGCAGCTCCCGCTTTGAGACCCTCCTTGGGCAAAGCTGACCTTCCCCCCCCACAGCCCACCCTGGGGAAAGGCACCAGCCTGGGTGCGCTGATGGGGGGGGGCCGTAGAGGACCGCTATGGCCAGAGGGATGCCGAGGGCAGGCAGGGCTGCCGTGCTGCCAGACGGGAGCGCAGGGACTGGCCCGGCCACCCCACAAGGGTGGGGATGGTGGAGGAGCCCTGGGGGGATCCCTGCCATCGGCCCAGGACCCTCTGGGCACATGGTGGCTCCTTGCAAAGACACTGGTGAGTTCGGAGACCGTTGGGGTAAGGGAGGCTGATGGTGACATACAGGTGGATTTCTTCCCTCTCTTTTATGTGAAGCTGTGCTGAACTCTGCCTTCCTTCTGTCCGCTCTCCTTGCCATGCCTGCTGGATTAGCCACCTGAAAATTATTTTCTTTATTGGAGCCTTTAATGTCAGAGGATACAAGCTGTTCTTTGTGTGCAAGCCATTGCCTCTGATTTAAAGAGCCAGGGCTGGGCTGTTTGTTTTCAAGCAAGGTTGCCTGCTGTTGATCAAGGCTGTCCTCGATTAGCAAAACCCCGAGGTGTTCCCCAGCTGCAAGCGCTAATCGCCGCAGAGACGAGACCCAGAGCAACCACCCTGCCCGCCCGCCCCACTTCTGCACGGCAAAGCGGCAGCCGGAGCTGCTGCCCATTGCGAGAGACCCGACGATCCAGTTGCCATTTGTTGTTGTGCTGCTTTATCTCGCTCCGCGCAAGCGTTGCAGCCGCTCCGCAAAGCTCTGGGTGTCTTGCACCATCCGGGCTTGGGATCAGTGGCGGCTGACCGGACAAACGGGAGCGTTTGGCTGCTTCTTCCCGATGTGTTTCGGTGCTCCGCATCGAGGGGAGCTGAGGTTGCCCCGGCTGGTGCTGCACAAGCCGGGGGCTGGAGGCTGCGCGGCCCCCTGGGACGCAGAGCGCTGGGTTAAGAGGCAGGACCGGGGTCGGTGGGAAAGCAGATAAACTGGGGGCTGTCACAATAAAAGCTGAATGTGGCTTTGCGTCATCGTACCAGGGATTGTATTTGTTTGTGGGGTGCTGGGAAGCCCCCTGAATTCTGGGGAGAGGGGATTTAAAGCAAACCCATCACTAACTCCAGCCTGGCTAGGGATGTGGGGGGACTTGCACGCATGGTGGCACAGGTCGGTGACAGCTTCTCCTTCCCAGTGGGGGCTTGTTTCTTCCCTGCCCAAAACCCGCCTGTTTGCTGGGAATTGAAGAGAAACTCCTTGATTTACATCCAGCGTGCCGGAGCAAGTGGCTGCCCCGGCTGCCGGCTCCCAGGCTCCCGTGACTCCTTCTCCCCGGCACTTGCAGAGGAGGTCTCCTCCCTAGGGACGTGGCCCCGGAGCGGGACGTCCGGGATGGTGTCGGCAGGCAGGGAGCTGGAGATCAAAGGCAGGACGGGGTC
Source organism: Ibidorhyncha struthersii (assembly GCA_013398815.1). Classification (NCBI taxonomy): domain Eukaryota; kingdom Metazoa; phylum Chordata; class Aves; order Charadriiformes; family Charadriidae; genus Ibidorhyncha; species Ibidorhyncha struthersii. The sequence continues at coordinate 54,044 of VZSZ01003099.1, read as the reverse complement.
CAAGCCCCGGCCGGCAGCTGAGTGCTGCCTCCTGCGATGCCCCGTTTAAGGCCCTTTTAAAGAGACTTTGAGGTTTTCCTGCTGGTTTGGCGGCCGCCTGCTCCATGGCTTGTTTTTTTCCCTTATGGCGAACCCAAGGTCGGGCTGCTGGAAGTCACTGGGTGTTTTTAGTGCTCTCATCTGGCACTGAAGCCATTCACCCGTCACTGCGCCGAGCCGGAGTGGGGTGACAGCAGGGTGACGTGCCTGTGCAGGTACCTGATGCTCCTCCAAGGGCTACCTGGTGCTGAGAGCTGCAGAACCGTGTTGGCACCTTGTCCCTGTGCCCACAGCGGATCAGTCAGCAGAGGGATGGCGGAGGGGGCGCAGGGACACCCAACTGCACCTCTCAGCACTGCAAAACACTGCAAAACACGGGGTGTTTCCCTTCCCCACCCAACTGCCTTAGGGGAAATCTTCTGCTCGTGCCAAAAGACACCTGAACTTTCTCACCGTGGCCACGTGGCCTCTCCTGAAATGCCAAAATTGCAGGTAAAAGGCTGCTGGGGGGATCTGGTGCCGCTCTTCACATGGCCCTCACAGAGTTTTACCGTGGGGCAGGGAGCTGCTGCCTTTGCAAGACATCAGACCCGCCGGTGGTTCTCACCGTCCTCCCTCTCTCCTGGGTTTTTCATCTCGAAGGCCACAGCCCCCAGATTCCTCACGGGGCTCCTGCCACGCTGGCTCTCTGCAACAACATAGCTTAAATTCCTGATCCCGCCGATAGGACCGTGCAAAGGCAGCTCCCGGGTGAGGGGAGGCTCCCGGCTGCTCCCGAGACCTCCCTTTGAGGGTGCCTCCTCCAGGCTCACCCCACTCCGCACCCGCAGGCTCCCATGAGGGTTTGCTTTGGATCCCATTCCCGTGGCCTCTCCCTGCCGTGTCCCCAGTCCGGCAAACCCCCACCCACTTTAGTTCACCTCCTGGAGCCAAAAAGCTGTTGGGTGAGGAGCTCCTCGTCCGCCACGAGTGCGGGGAGCAAACCTCTCACAGCATCAAGCACCCGGCGGGGCTCTTCAAACGTGTCCCCACGGGAGAGGTGGCCCCGGCGAGGCACTGCGTGGGGCTCCATGGGCCAGGGAGCGCCTGGGAAAATGCCCCGGAGCGCTCGGCCCTGGGGCGTGCCTGAGCGATGCCGGGAAAGCCTCGGGGCAGCCGAGAGGCCGGGCAAACCGCGGGCGAGCGGAAACACATTCCTGCCCGGGCCACCTCTGCAGAGGCGCAAAATGGGGCTGCTGCGGGGGAGAGGCTGAGCGGGGCACCCGGCCGCCCGGGCAGCGAGGGGCTGACACAGCCTCCTGGAGCCACCGGCACTCCGGGGAGGGGGACGGTCCCCTTAGGGACACATCCCGGGTGCCAGGAGCGTGGGACGGGAGGCAGCGGGCAGGGCAGGGTCCCGCTGCAGGGGTCCCCGCTGCCATGCTCTGCCACCCGGTCTGGGCCACTCTTTGGGAAAGGTCTCATACGGGACAGCCCGGTGCCGGCAGGGCGGTGGCTGCCGTTTGCTGTAGGTTGGAGATACCGATGAGCTGTTGCAAAACTATTACCAGGGCAAAATCATTTAAAGAGTGGGTTATAATTGCGTAACTTGCGATTCTTAGCGACGGTTGCTGGCTGATCCACAGCTGGGGGGAACGGTGTGAGCCCAGTGCCGGTTCCCGGCCGCCCTGGTCTTGCCCAGGGTTTGCTGCCGGGTTTGCTGCCGGGTTTGCAGTGCCCAGAGCCGCCCCTGCGCGGGACGGAGCATCACCTGGGCAGGAGCCGCTGGCGTCGCTCGCGGAGGAATCCGGCTCCGTTGATCCCACTGCAGGATTTGACCCGCCTTTATTGTTCAACCCGAGCGTGTGTGTGCATGTGCGCAGGCAAGAACCTCTACGGGAGCTGTTTGCCAGACTCACCCAGTTACTGGGAACAGAACAAACTACCCTTCCCCTCCGCACACACGCGCAGCGCTGTGCACAAGACCCGGGCACGCAGGAGGGCTGCGGACGACACAGCCGGGACAGAGCTTCTCTGCTCCGAAAGGTGCCTGGATCCGGCCACCTCCCCGTGTCCCTTCACCGGCTGGGCAGGTACCGCCGAGGCGGGGGGTGCTCGCAGGGCTGCTGCGGACCTGCAGGTTGTGGGGGGGACGGACCGGACCCCAGGGTGCTAACAGGGTGCAGGTGGGAGCTGTGTTAGGTGGCCAAAGGTGGGGACCCCGACAGCGCACAGTGCCACGCTGGCACCCCACAGGCAGTGCCAACATCCCTGACCCGTGGGGCTGCGCACTCGGGGGGGTGACGCAGGGGGATGGCACAGCGTGGCAGCCCGAGGAGCAGGAATGGCCACCCCAGGCCATGCTCCTCCGTCCCACCACCCTCCCCAGGGACTGAAAGAGGCTGAGCCCCCCCAGCCTGGAGAACGTGCACAGCCCCACTCTGCTGTGTGTGCACCCCAGGCAGCAGCTGGGCGCTTTCGGGCCCAACGCCCAGCGCCCACGCGGGGCAGGACCCGGCGGTGACACAGCGGGCTGGCACGCTGGGGGCTGGTGAGGGCGCTGGGCTCCGCGGGAGCCAAACCGGTGCTGCAGGCAGAGCCGAGCACACCCGCAGTATTGCCCCCGCTCCGCCTGGCTGCCCTCCAGCACCAGCCACGCTGCGGGGCTGCCGCTGCGCCGCACACCGCACCCCGGCACAGGGCTCAGCGCGGAGCTCACCTCCCCTTCCACCCCGTGCTGCGGGTCCATGGCTGGAGCCGGTGCTGGGCTGAGCTGGGCAGGTGGGTGCTGGGCAAGTGGGTGCTGGGTGGCATTGCATGCGGGTCCCTGGAGGTGGGGACGTGGGTGAATTGGCCGGCTGGCGATGGGACGCTGGCCCGGGGGGCATGCAGGGGCTGTGGGTTCTGCCGTTGGCACCGGCTTTCAGCTGAGGAGGGAAAAGGTCTGGGCAGGAGCGTTGCCATCGCCCCCCCACCCCGGCTCGCTGCCGCGCGTTTGCCAGGAGGAGGATGTCCCGGTTTCAGGCGAGGCGGCGAGCAGAGGTATGCAGGGCAGAGGCGCTGCCCTGGCACTTGGCACATGCTGGCACACGACCACAGCATGGCCCCCCTTGGCTCTGCCATGCTTCTCGGTGCGTCCCCGGGCCAGCAGCGTGGGAGCACAGCGGTAGATTCGGGGCTCGCTATGGGGTGTACCCGGCCGGGGACAGGCTCCGGGAGCCCCATGGGCTCCAGGCAGCGCTCCAGGCTCTGTTTCTTCCCTGCAGCCCCAGAACACCTCGCTGTGCCGCACAGCACTCCCCAAACGAGGGGACTGTGATCGCCCGTGTGCCATCGCGCCCACGGCCATGCCCCGCACTGGGCACTTCCCACCTCACAGCCCCCGGTGAGCGCAGAAGGAGCCTGAGCCTCTTCCAGGTACGTCTCAGAGGGTGCCGGGTCGGCAATGGGCAGCGGCTCCTGGGGAGTGGGAACGCGAGTGTGCGGTGCTGATTGACCTGAGTAGCTGGGATTGAAGGAATGAGCATTTGGGGTCGAACAAAGCTTTTGATCTGGCCTGAAACTGAAACAGCTCCTTTGCTCCCGGGGCGTCCTGTGCTCCCCAGGTGGGAACCTCAACAGCCAGAAACAAAGCATTCATCTGAAAAAAAAAACCAACGTATTTTTCTTACACAAGACATCTCTTGTGCAAAACGCAGAAATAAAATGTTGGCGCTGGTGATATTTGGGCCGTGTTTCCTCTAGAAGCATTTGCCAGCCGCGGTGCCACCTCCCCAGCCGCACGCGGGTTCCCCCGGCTGTCGCAGCCCTGGCCCCAACCTGCCAGGCCAGTCACGGCTCCGGGAGGGCTTCGGCACGTTCCTTCTGCCAGAGCCATGCAGGCGCCCGGTGCTGCAGACCCGCGGCAGCTCTGCGGGCACAGAGGGACGGTTCCTGCGGCACGCGAGGGGCTGACCTACAGCGTGTCCCCGCCGGCGGGCACAGACCCGCAAACCCTGGCGGTTCCGCGCAAAACCAGACTAATCCTTGCAAACGCAAAGAGGCTGCAAAAAGTCTCCTCCGAGCATCGCTGGTGCTCAGCTCTGAGCAGGGAGCGGGGTGCCGGCCAGGGCAACGCGCCGGTGACACGCACGGACTCTCGCTTTCAGCAGCCCCGCTCTCGCCCATGCTCGGGCTGCCTCGGGCGTCTCTCCGAGAGAGAGAAAACCGGTCCCTGGCGTGTCCCGACATCCCAGCCCTGCAGCAGCCGATTCCCCTTCAGCTCTCAGCACTAGGAAGGCATGGCAGCCAGTTTAGCCCATTTTACCCATGAAACTGAGGCGCAGGGAAGGCTGAGACCAGCTGGGACGAAGCCGGAGATCCCCTGGAATCTCCCTAATGGTAAAGGTCCCCATCAGTCCCCAAAACACACTAGAGGAGTTCGTGCAGGGAAGTGTGGCTGAGCCACACGAAACCCTGGGGAGGAAAGAGGATGAGCCTGGGGAGCGCAGAGCGGGAGCTGTGCCGGTCCGGTGCTGCACCCGTGGGAGCCCAGCTCAGCCCTGCCCCTGCCCGGGCGCTTTCCCACGGGGTCCCACTGTACAGGCGGGGTTCCCGCTGCCCCCCATACTTCCCGCCGTGGCCCTAATGCATCAGGGGCACACGAAGCTACCAGTGACTTGTACCTCAGTGCTGGGCAGCCAAGAAAGGGTCTGGCAAGGCACTGGGGGTCCATCCTGGTGGGCATCAGCATGTGCCCCTGCGGGCAGCGGGGGAGAAGGAAGACATGGTCAGGGATGGAAATGCACCATGGGGTACCCTTCCACCCCCATCCCAAGGGATCTGCCAGCTCGTGGGGCTGGTGTCCCCACAAGCCTTTCCTTTACTGACACGCCAAGTGCCCTGCACAGCCGTCCCCGCCTGCCGCCCCGGCACGGCCTCCCCTTGTGTTGATCCTGGCCCGCTCCGGGGCATCGCGCTGCCAATTTACACCAACGTGCGCAGTCAGGCCAGGAACTTGATGGCAGGGACTTGGCTGGGTGGGTCATCCCTTACAGCAAAGCTTCCGTCAGAAGGAAGTGCAGAGAGATTGAGTCACCTCTGAGTGTCACCGGGAGAGTGCGGGGCTGGGCTTTACTGCCCACGAGTGGGATGGTCCCCCCACCCCAAATGAGTGTAACATGGTGAGGGAGAGATTGTGGGGGTCAATGAGATTAAATGCAGCGATAGATGAGCTGCCCCATTGCAGTCTCTCCTCACTCTTCACCCACCGCTTCTGTTGCTGTTTCTCCAGGTTGGGTGACTCTGGCCTCCGCCGGCCGCCATGGATTGGAAAACGCTGCAGGCGCTGCTCAGTGGGGTCAACAAGTACTCCACGGCTTTCGGCCGCATCTGGCTTTCCGTGGTCTTCGTATTCCGCGTGCTGGTCTACGTGGTGGCAGCCGAGCGTGTGTGGGGAGACGAGCAGAAGGACTTTGACTGCAACACACGGCAGCCGGGCTGCACCAACGTCTGCTATGACCACTTCTTCCCCATCTCCCACATCCGCCTCTGGGCGCTGCAGCTCATCTTTGTCACTTGCCCTTCCCTCCTGGTCATCATGCACGTTGCCTACCGGGAGGACCGCGAGAAGAAGAACCGGGAGAAGAACGGGGAGAATTGCCCCAAGCTCTACAGCAACACGGGCAAGAAGCACGGTGGGCTGTGGTGGACCTACCTGCTCAGCCTCTTCTTCAAACTTATCATAGAGATCCTGTTCCTCTACCTCCTCCACAAGATGTGGGACAGCTTCGACTTGCCACGGCTGGTCAAATGCGTCGAAGTGGACCCCTGCCCCAACACTGTAGACTGCTATATCGCTCGGCCAACCGAGAAAAGAGTCTTCACCTATTTCATGGTTGGAGCCTCCTCCATCTGTATTGTCCTCACCGTCTGTGAGATCTTCTACCTCATCTTCAAGCGGGTGGTGCGGAGTGCGCAGAAGTGGAAGAAGTCCACCAAACGCTCTGCCAGCTACAGCAAGGCCTCCACCTGCCGGTGCCACCTCAAGACGGAGGAGAAGGACAACAAGTCCCAAACTAGGTGTGTGGCAGCCCTGCGGGCCTCAGATCCCAACCTGACTGCCATCTGATGGGGTGCCGGGAGGGGAAGAGGGAGGGATTGGTGTCCAGGGATGGCTCGCCGCAGAGGTGGCCACTGGTGACACCACCACCAGACTCTCCAGCCAGGGCCTCGATGACTCTAAGGGTGAAGGGGACACCCACAGGAACTCTCATGTTTGGGGCCGTGGGCACGTCCCCGGCTGTCTCAGTGGTGTGGGCGCGCTCGGCAGCAGGTGGGTGCCGGCTGCCTGTGGACACGCCTGAGGTTTTCTCTTCTTTCCACAGAGGAGAGGAGCTGTGAGCTCGCCTGTCCCAGCTGGTTTGCCTTCCCCTTGGCCCAGCACCTTTTCAAGCCTGGCAAGTCCCCAAATCCTCGAGAGTCAACCCGTGTGAAAAATAACTAAACCCAACAAACTAAAGTCCCCTGAGAGAGGCTTATGGGTGCCCAAGCAGATGCAGGTAAGGCGAGGGCAGCTCCGGAGCTCTGCCGCCTGCACGCAGTGGGGCCACAGGGCTTGGACATCCCACCACCGCACAGACGCCCTGCACGACTCTGCTGAGCAGCCGGCCCCGCCGTGGCAGCCGGCGCTGTCTGGCCCAGCAGCGAGCCCAGCCGAAAGCTGCAGGGATGAAGCCGTTGAGCTTGGAGGGCACATGGGACTGGGGCTGGCGGGGGAGAGCCTGGGGGCTCCTGTGTCCCAACAGCTTCTCTTGGGTCCTCCAGCTCTGCTGCTCCCATGCTGGGTACAAATGCACCGGTCACTGCGTGGTGAGGGCTGGTGTCACCCAGCGTGGTAACGGTCTCCAGTTTGCCCACTGGGGCAGGAGCAGCTTTACCCCCTTTGCTCATGCAAGCACGGTGCTGATGTCCTGCCCAAATGGCTTTGCTGGCTCTGCTGCTTCCCTCGGTGCCTTTGTGTCCCCCCTCACCTCAGACAGACGTGTCACCCATAGCATCAGCTACGCATCCAAAGGGCCAATAAACGCCGTGCTGTTTGTAGACACTTGGATCTGCTCTGCAGACTGTAAATCAAGGGGGCTGGTGAGGCCAGAAGAAATGGATTTGGAGAGGTTCCCCAGGAGCCAGGGCAGCACGGGTCGAGCCGCGGGGCCGGCGTACCTAGCGTCTGCCTGTTCTGCCTCCTCCCGGCTTGTCACGCGTCGTTAAACGTTAGTTCACCAGAACTGCACGCTGGCCCCCAAGGAAATCAAGGAGGGATCAGCATCAATTATTTACTAAACCTTGATAAATATTACAATAAATAGAAATTATTTCCATTTAATCTCTCCTTAAGCAGCGCTACGCGGAGGGTCTGCTGGCGCTCTGGCCAGCGGTGTTTCCAGCTCTGCTCGGCCCACCCATGCTCCCCCAGACCCATGAGTGTGTTGCGGTGTGCACTGACACAGCCGGGGCTCGTGCGAGAGGCCGTGGCAGTGATGCCCACACTGCTGGGAGGGTGACGTGTCTCTGTGCCAGGATATGGAAAAAGCACTTCCAGCACGGGTTGCTTCCATGGGCACCCCAGCACCATGTCACCTGTGGTGCCAGCCCTGGGCATGGGGCAACCTGTGCCAGGGGAAAGATGCTCCAGGAGCTTCAACAGCACAAGGTGTTCAACTGGGAACTGGCAGGTCTGCTTTGGGACACCTGCACGGCTCACTGGGGGCCTGTGGCTGGTGTGGCTGTAGCCCATGCTGGGCATGGTCCTCCTGGTGGGTAAAGCAACACAGGAGCTGGCACATCCGCGGGTGAGGGCAGCTCCGGTTCCTTTGTGGTTTTGGAGCAGCTCCCGAGAGGGGATTGTTTCCACCCGCCGAGGGCTGGCGGGGCACAGAGCGTCACTGGGGACAGGCACCAAGAGGCGGCCCTGCCGCTTGGGCAGCCACAACCCAGGGGTGGTGGGAGGGGGAAGCAGTGTTCATGGTGGGCCAGCTGGGAGATGGGCACTGGGCTCTGCAGCACGCTGGTGCCACGGCATGGAGCGGCACGTGGGCGTTACCTGAAGCACAGCAATTATTTTATATTAAATATAACGATGCTGTTCCGGCTCTGCCCTCCGCTCAGCCCCGGCACTGCCTGTGAGGAGGAAATGCCACGTCTCGGTGCGGGAGAGGCGGCAGCTCCCAGTTGTGTGAGCGGACTGGCCTGGTTTCTGGTTTCCAGAGCCCAAGCCCGTAGCCCTCGGCTGGTCCCACGCAGCCCGGGCCAAGCGCGCCAGCCCTTTG
>VZSZ01003095.1:139537-205968 GCA_013398815.1 Ibidorhyncha struthersii | reverse complement strand
TGGCTCTCTCCAAGGATGCAGAGTCCACCAGCTCTGTGGGCATCCTGTGCCCCTGCTCCATCGCCCTCATCATGAAAAAGTGTTTCCTGATGTTCAGGCAGATCATATATAGGGCATATGAGATGGTGTCCCCAGATGGGGTCCCACGTGTTGGAATTGTGTTTGTGGCAGAGGAATAGATTGGTCATCATTGTAGTCTATGAGTGGCATGTTAGTTCTTATAATTGTGCTTATTTTCCTCTTCATTTAATACCAAAAAACAATGCATTAAATTACCCCAAAATACCCATGCAGTTGATTCCAAACCCAGTGTAGTCACTTATTTCCTTGTTCTTGAGCAGTAAGTTCACAAGTGCCTCGAAAGGTTTGGTTTTGACGACTTCAAAAGTATTGTTATTCCTCTGATTTCCTTTTCAGCTGTTTGTGTAAGCACGTCATTTGAGGACAGTGCATATCTTAAATATTTGTTTTCATTGTAAATGTTAGGTCAGTTAGTGCAACAATGTTCTTTTTCATGTTTGCTAGAAATTGAAAAATAATTACAATCTCTTAGTCCTCTGTAGTTCTTTCTTTGCAAGTATCTTGTTCTTTCTTTAGCTTAAAATAAGTAAATGTGTGTTTTTTTCTGATTTGGAATACAATTCAAAGATGGTGTCCTTTTACACATTTCTCTTTTCTTGGAGTAGTTTGAACTTGTACTGAGGACTATCGTAGCAATGCACGACTCTTACTTCTGAGACTTGATTCCCCTTTTTTTTGATTAGGCTGCAGCTGATCTATATATAATCTTGTACAATTTTTTGACTGTGACATAATGTCTTCATGTTTATGAATTGGATATTTGTCAGCATTCTTATGCAGAAACAAAATAATTTTTACCCTTTTTTTCCTTCTCTTTGGTCATTAGCAATTCTAATAGAGGCGAACCAGGCTCAGCTGTGACTTCTTGTCTTTCAAGGAACAGCTGACCTCCAGAGGTCCAGCCCCGATGATTGTGCAGTTCTATGACAAATACGCTATCCTGCTAGTGCAGACACTGAAGATCAGCATGATAAAAGCTCTTCTGTGTGCTCTAGCATCTCCTAACCTGCATTCAGATGATACATAAACCTAAGAGAAAGACCACTGAAGCTGGTAGAAGTCACTGGCTCTAAATTTTAGACTTAGAAATTCTATATAGACATATTCCAAAAGCAACCTTAAATGTTATATATATATATTTTTCTTCTTGTATTTTCCTCTGCAGAAGATTATTCTTGCGGCGGCTTGCTTTCGTCTCCATCTGGGGCATTACAGAGTCCATTTTACCCCAGAAATTATCCAAACAATGCCAATTGTGTTTGGGAAATAGAAGTAAACAACAACTTTTATGTCACACTCACATTTAGAGATGTTCAGTAAGTAAAAATTTATTACATGGGAAGATGATGTATGAGATGGACAACTTGGACTTACTAAGCTGTTAGCTGCTTGATTTCAAGGACGTTTTTCACACCTTTTAGTACTTTTGAGATGAAAAATGTATTTATTTTTGTTTATTTAGTCAATAATGTGGCTGGCATCTAATAAGACAGGAATTGGAGGCTGTAATTTCTGTTCCAAAGATTTGATAGTCATATCAGTAAAATGTACTCTTTGCTATGAACAGTTATCTGAGTAAAAAAAAAAAAAAAAAGGAAAATTAAATAAAATTTTAAAAAGAAGCATTTAGCATTTAACTAAATATTCATATTTGCTCCCCAGGATGGAAGGCGGCAGATGTCTGTCTGATTATGTGGAAGTCTATGATGGGCCACTCTATACCTCTCCTCTCCTTGCGAAATTTTGTTCTGGTTCTTTTCGCACGTACAAATCTTCCTCAAACCTGCTGACTGTCCGATTTTACAGCAACTCTCGATACACATACAGAGGGTTTCAGGCTGACTATTATTCCAGTCCAGCAGATCAGAGCACTAGTAAGTTCATGTTTAAAGCAGAAACCTGCTTCTCAATTGTTTCCTAATTGTTAATCTTGTTGTACCACTTCAATGAATCACTCATTTCATGTTTTTTTAAATTAGACCTGTAGCATCTCATAGAGATGGAAGTATATGGTTTGGATTCTGAAATCCTTCTGCAATATCACCTGCTTCTGCAAAATATATTGCTTATTTAGGTATAACCTTTTTCAGTCACTTCAATGAGCTTGTAACACAATTTCTTTGCCATCTGCTAGCACTGGTTTGCTTGCCGGACTACATGCGTGCAGTTGTGAGCAGATATTACCTTCAATCACAAGGCTACTCTGCTTGGAAACTCTTCTTGAATGACCCCTCTTGCAAACCCAACATCACATCACAGTATGTTATATTCGACATACCATACACTCGCTGCGGCACAGTGAGAGAGGTATGACTTTAAACTTTTCAGCAGAATGTGCAAATATTGTGAGTGTGTAAAAATTCAAACCAAAGAGTTCATTTTGCAAACCAGCACAAATTGAAAGCTGCGGTCTGCAGAGACTGGAAGTGTCCTGGTGATTATGGGCTGCCCCTCCCTCTTCTGAGGGATAAGGTTTATTAACAGTCGTATTTCCTGCATCTGCTTGCAGAGTATTCACTTACAGCCTGTTATTGACGTTCTAAGGAATAAAGCATGGTAGGAAGCAAATACTTGGCATTTTCAAGTTCCCAAGCTGTGTGGTAGTTAAAAAGGTCTCAAAGCCTTTACTAAATATGACCAATTGTGGTTTAGGTCATATTTAAGCTTAAATACTGTGCTGACCAAATCCTTCAGGCATTCAATGTTCAAAGAATTGTACAGGTTGTATTTAATTAATTATGTCTGTGTGTAGTGTGAGTAGTTTTCTAGGTCCACATTGTAGTCGCTGCATATTACGTGCAGATTACAGGTTCTTGTCTTAAGAAGAGAAATTACTAGCTTCAGACTTCTTCACGGCAGACTTTCTGGGAAATAATGCATTTACTGTGTACATTGCTGTAAGGATATAGCAAAGTTTAGAATGCATAATAGGAAACCTGACTATATGAATTAATTTTGCATTTTATTTTATATGCCAAACAGGGAAACAACAATACAATAATCTATTCCAACCTTATTAGAGGATCCTCTTCTGGTACTGTAATCACAAGAACTAAAAATCTTCACTTGCATATCCACTGCAAAATGCTCCAGAACACATGGGCACAAATAATGTATGTTGCGGAGGACAATTTTGAGGTCAACGAAACTCAGTATGGCAGATATGATGTAAACCTTACATTTTATCATTCTTCATCCTTCTCATGGCCAGTGTATGACTCACCATATTATGTTGATATCAACCAGAATTTGTTTCTTGAAGCTTACTTGCACAGCTCTGATTCAAACCTGGTGTTATTTGTGGACACATGTGTGGCATCTCCCACTCCCCACAATTTTACAACAGTGACCTATGATATAATCAGGAAAGGGTAAGCTTTTGTGTCTTAAAATTACAGATAAAAGTGCCTTTGAACTCCTGTATCTCTTCTTTTTTTTTTTTTCTTGTTTTTCAATTATTTTTTAATGGAATAATGTGATTATAGCATACATTAATGTCAGCTTCTAACTAATTAATGAACATGGGCATTTGGGGTTTACTGGGGGAAGGGGGATGGATTGATTCAAAATATAACACACACGGTCCCCAGCTTAAAATGACAGACTGAATGGCTATAGCCATTATTATCAGAGATGTAACAGTGACATATCTCAGACAAAGATAATTCACCTTCAGGAAAAACATACAAACACTAGGTATGTAGGCACACGACAGGCTCAGGGAAGGTAACATGGCTCATGGCTAAAGAAGGGCATCTTGCTTTTCCTACCTAATTGCAGGTTTCTGAACCGTTTTCACTATGTTTAAAAATCACTTTTCACGTCATGTGTTATATTGTGTGCAAATGACGGATTGCAGTGTGTGTTCATGAGAGTTTATTTTGTTTCTTCATAGGTGTGTTCGAGATTCCACATATGCTACGTATTATTCACCCTACAGACACATGGTCCGGTTTAAATTCAATGCCTTCCAGTTTATCCGTCACAGTCCAGTGGTTTACCTGCAGTGTGAACTAGTGGTGTGCAGGGCCTACGACTATTCTTCCAGATGCTACCAAGGTTGTATTACTAGGTCCAAGAGAGAGGCAAGTTCTGGCCAAGAAAGTGTGACTGTTGTTGCTGGCCCAATACAGCTTCGGGAAGCTGATGCTGAAAAAGAGAGTGCACGTGATTTTAACTAAAGCTTTGTCTCCTTTAGCAGATAGCATCTTTAAATGCCAGCTTAATTCTGAATGAAACTATGCTGCTGCTGCACTACCAGTAGCTCTACAATAAATATTAGGAATGTGTTTACTGACTCTTGCCTATTAATTCCACTTCACATCAGCTTTCTTTGTCTGCATGTCATAAAATTCTAATTCAGCAGCTCTGATGAGACAGAGCACAGGCAGCTCTATGGAACTCACCTGTTCCCAAACTGCCTGCGATTTGTAGCTGCCATGTCACACAGAATCCCAGAATGGTCGGGGTTGGAAGGGACCTCTGGAGATCATCTAGTCCAACCCCCCTGCCAGAGTAGGGTCACCTACAGCAGGTTGCACAGGACGGCATCCAGGTGGGTTTTGAATGTCTCCAGTGTGGGAGACTCCCCCACGTCTCTGGGCAGCCTGTGCCAGTGCTCTGCCACTCTCAAAATAAAGTTCCTCCCCATGTTGAGATGGAACTTCCTATGTTCAAGTTTGTGCCCATTACCTCTTGTTCTGTCACTGGGCATCACTGACAAAAGACTGTTCCCATCTACCTGGCACCCTCCCTTTAAGTATTTATAAGATTGATAAGGTTCCCCCCTCAGTCTTCTTTTTTCTAGACTAAAAAGACCCAAGTGCTGAAGCTTTTCTTCGTAAAAAGGATGCTCCAATCCCCTCATCATCTTAGTACCCTTTTGCTGGACCCTCTCCAGCAGTTCCCTGTTCTCCTTGACCATGGAGCCCAGAACTGGACACAGTACTCCAGATGTGGCCTCACCAGGGCCGAGTAGAGGGGAGGATANCCCCTCAGTCTTCTTTTTTCTAGACTAAAAAGACCCAAGTGCTGAAGCTTTTCTTCGTAAAAAGGATGCTCCAATCCCCTCATCATCTTAGTACCCTTTTGCTGGACCCTCTCCAGCAGTTCCCTGTTCTCCTTGACCATGGAGCCCAGAACTGGACACAGTACTCCAGATGTGGCCTCACCAGGGCCGAGTAGAGGGGAGGATAACCTCCCTCAACCTGCTGGCCACACTCCTTTTGATGCACCCCAGGATGCCATTGGCCTTCTTGGCCACCAGGGCACATTGCTGGCTCATGGTCATCCTGTTGTCCACCAGGACTCCCAGGTCCCTTTCCACAGAGCTGCTCTCCAGGAGGTCAGCCCCCAACCTGTACTGGTGCATGGGGTTATTCCTCCCCAGGTGCAGGACCCTACACTTGCCCTTGTTGATCATGGCCCTGTGACCGCACACAGATCTCTAACTCCTCTTGTTTGTTCCCCATGCTGCATGCATTAGTGTAGAGGCATTTCAGAGGGGCCAAATAGTCTATAGTTTTTGCCCTAGAGGGGTGGTGGGCCTTCTGATTTTCAAAAATACTAGCGCTCTGCTCCACAAGTGCTGAGCTACTACAGCCGGGTGCCTCTCTAGCGAGCCTAGTTACGTGCCCATCCCCCTTCGAATCTGGTTTAAAGGTCCCTCAGTGAGCCCTGCTGACTCTAGTCCTAGAACGCTTTTCCCCCTGCGAGACAGGATTTTCCCATCTGCTACCAGCTGGCCTGGTGTTCTGTAAATCAGGCTTGGTCAAAGAACCCAAAACACTGCTGGTGGCACCAGGTTCGGAGCCAGTCTGGTTCTTCCTGTTAACCTCCTCTTTATTCCCTGCAACTGGAGGGATAGAGGAGAACAAGAGTTGTGCTCCCAATCCCTTAACCAGTCATCCCAAGGCCCTGAAATCTTTCTTCATTGCCCTCAGACTTCTTCTCACAAAAAGCCAATTTGAAAACTTCCCAGACAAATTTGCGATCTCTAAGCTTTTTGTTTGTTGTTTGTTTTCTTAATGGTAACACTGAAATGCTTAAGTTGCAGTTTAAGTTCTATAAATGAGCTCTACTAATATAATCCTTGTTTGATGTGTACCTAGAGTACCCTAGATGTATCAGAGTGCAAGAAATTTGTTGATTGTTAAACCTGATCTAGAATGTCATTTTTCACCTTTTTTAATGTTTTGGAAATAACAAGATGAGAGATCAAATGTAACCAGGTCCTCTCATCCTTCCCAGAGCTGGACCCTTTTGATATCCAGGAGAAATGAATTCAGCTCCTCCTCCAGCTGCTGTTTCTTTTGCACCATTTGTTATTGTTGTCAGGTCTCTGGCAGTTGCTTTTCATTCTTGATGGGTTTCTTTTGAAACATAAAGTGAAGAAACCCATTCCATACCAGATCATGTAAGCCTTGGCAAACTCCTGCAGCTAATCACATTGGTTGGATAATTTGATGGACTGAGTAATTTTCTTGCATTGAGTAATTTCATTGACAATTCAAGATTGAAACCCAAGCATGAAAGGCTTTCTGCGGTGATGGCTCACCTCACGAGAAGAGGTAGTCTTGACACAACTCAGCATTGAAGGAAGACAGAAGACCAGGGAAAGTTTGCAGTCCAATAACAACGCTCAAATTAGTGGCTACCTGCAATGTTAGGGTCTCAAATCTTAACACAGTACCTGCATCATCAGCTTCCTCCTCTCAAGGTGGTTGACTCTGCTAGTGAAAAATACAGCCTGGGTTATGGGGAACCCAGATGACCAGTAATTGCTCCACAGCAAATGTTAATTTGTTTCCCAGTTCCCCAGAAGTAAATTAAGATCAAGACTCCTTCCTTTCCATGGGGCAGTTGTGAGTACATCGGAAAAAGTGTGCTGTGTCTTAACCAGTAACGGAGCCCATCTGTGTACCTCTGAAAGGTCCTTTGATAAATCTCAGTGGGATGGAGTGTGTGTATTTCAACTTACCCTTCAGGCAAGGCTAGCGCTGTTGAAACTGCCCTGAAATATTTTCTGTTTCCACTGCAGTCAGTGCTAGCAGGCAAAATATTTGAATGCGAGTACTACTGTTGTACTTTCCTAAGCTGCCTTCTAAGTCCTGTTTTCTATCAGTGCTGATTTTCTAAGGTGGAGATGAAATTTTGCATAAAAATTGCACGGCATAATGAAATGTTTCAGATGGAGAAGGTTTTATGCAGCTAAAAATACCTAGACAATCATGCATGGCAAAGAGAAAAATGATTCTTCTGGTTGCATGTGGATCCCCATACACAATGTCTGAATATCTTGTGACTAGTTCTTTAGGGAGGTACTTCTTGCTGAGAAAACGAGCTATATCTGAGCCTTGTGGCTGATTTCCAATATTAATTACAAAATCAGGGAGATGATGTTTCTCGTGTGATATTACTGTCTTGATTCCTGAAAGTGTCTCTGCATTTGAACTCAAAGTTTTGCTGTCTTGAAGAGCCTCATCTGTAATAAAAAAAAATTTCCAAGCAACATGTGGGTGATGGTGGGGTTCTTCTCCAAAAACACGGGAACATCACATACCTGTGTTCTGGAAAAATCCAGGAAGATCTAATTTGTGGTCCAGATCTGCTGTGAGATCAGCCCCGTATAACAGTGTACGTCTATGAGTTACTGCCTAAGCCAGACACCTCTGTAAAATTAATATAAAACTTTATTATACTATTGCTGCGATGGTATAATTACTAATAATTAGCCTAACCTAGCACTTCACTGTCAGCCAAAAGCAATCCTGGATAAATGACTTAAAATCCCATGTTTAGTTTTGGGGGTTTATTTGTGTTTTTTTTTTCTTTATCAACACATAAAGACAAATGAAGTCAGTATAACTTTTGCGGGTAATACCATAGCTCTGCTTCAGACCAGGGAAAAGTACCAATTTATCTGCTTGCATTTCTCCAGGAAAAAAAAAAAAAGACAACTAGCAGCAAGAACAAGTGAACATCATTGGGGCTAACAGTGCCTTCCCGGAGTGCTGTGTGGCACAAGCATCTTGGGGGCTGCAGGATGGCGAAAGGGCTGTCACTCCAAGAACACCTGGCTGCAACCCCCCAGCTCCAGGCTGCAACATCCCCGACTCCTCCTCAGGGCATGGCACAGCTCTGCTGGGTCGGTGCCATGGGGGCTGCAGAGGTGACCAAGCACAATTTGCCCCGCCAGGTAACCATTGCGCACAACATCTGCTCACCACTGGGCTCTGAGAAGAGCAAACTGCTGTACAAACTGACACGGCATCAGTCTTGACTGACTGCAGCTTCCAGAAGTCAAACCCCATCACAGCCATCAGCCAACTGCAACTCTCCTCCTCCTCCTGTTTTCCCAGACAGCAATAAATATTGTGGATGGTACATGCTGGACCAAGATACTGGGATATCCTCATCTGCTGGGCCATCAAGAGGCAGCTTCTGGAATGGTCTTTGAAGAAGTCGGTGCCTTGAAGAAGTGCTGTGCTTCCTTGTCCGCTGCCTGTGGCTGCGCGCGTGAGCCAGGCTGCTCTCCTGCTGCGCCTCTGGTGACCGCAGAGGCAGAGCACGACGCTGTTGGCAAGGGAGCACACCTCGTCGGAGCCCTCATTGCACAGCAGCTTTGCTTTGATGTCTCAGGAAAGTGCATTTTCATCCTTAGCGCTGGACCGTGTGTGATCAAGGCCGGCCCTGGACTGGGGCCAAGGCAGGTGGAAATGGACTTCAGTGGTTGCTCTCAGGGCAGCTCCACCTGAGTCAACAGACCTTTGGTACCTTTATTGCGACATTTAAAAGCTTAGGATACTGGAGAAAGCAAGATTAACCTTCTCAGGTGCAACTGGAGCTGTGAATGGGCAAACAAAGCTACCGTTAACACCCTCTTTGTTTTGGAACATGTTCAAAACTTCTCAAGGGGGAAAAAAAAAGGTAGATCAAACTTCAATGCCTTTTGACTTATCGCATTACCACTGTGATAATGTAACTGCATACAGCCAGGGGAAAAATTTCTAATATAGAAGGTTTCTGAAGTAGAGGAGGGCAAAAAGATAACATAGACTGAGGACTGAACCGAGTGAAAGCTTAATGATTCACAAGTATTTAATGTTTAAGACCAAGGTATGTGGAGTAGCTAAAGGGCACGACATAATTTTCTGTTATCATGGAACCACAACCTACATAACTGCAGCAAAACCCCAAATGTCTCCATAAGTTTCCCCCTCTGTTACATAGTGATGAATCAATAGAAAATATATGAGCATCCCTATAGCGATATTTACACTGTCATATTTGTATTAAGGTCTGAAGTTTTCCCCACCGTTCTTTGGTTATATACCGTGAGTCTCCTCCATCTTTATATCAAATCCCAAATTTTAGGTCGAAGGGTATAGTCATTGAAGTGCTTTTAGTAAATACAAATAATGATTGTTAACAACTAACATCTACTCTTACATTTTCCTTTTTATAATTATTTTTGTCCTTAAGTGCTATGCTAATTTTAATTTGAAAATACTTGTGTTAATTTTTATTTCTCTTTCACAGCTTTTAGTCAGTTCAGTAAAAGCCTGAATTATTACTAGTCTTAGCTCAGGTTCTTGGTTCAAAACTACGCCCATCATCCTACACTGTAGCGTGGCAGCTACAAAGGGCACAATGGAATAAGTCAATGGCTATTGTCTTTTTCTTTTTTAAGGGATGACTCATACATCCTTATGACAAGACAGAGTAGATTCATTGTATTATTGTATTCACGTGAACCAGGGAATGCCAATGCCAAAGGCAATTGCAGCACAGTGAAATCCTCAGGGAAAAAATATAGGTCGTACAGGGGTTGAAATATATGAGATTCTTGTAAGAGATCACTTGAAAACACAATGCAGAATATTTTTAGAGTATTTTAAACTTTTCTACAGATCCACACTGTTCTTGGGCTGCATTTTTTGAGCTTACAGTCAGTCTAATACAACTGAATGTCAGTGAAAGCCATAANAATAAACCAAGACAAAATTCCTCTTACCTACCGAGGATGTGTTTGCAAGGTCTGAAGTGGCTGGGTTAGGCAGCTAAGCCTTGCCTGGCCTTTTCAGCAGGCTGTGAGCACTTGGGCAGTCACTTAATGTGGCCACTGCCTGGCCATCTGTTATGCTACGGCATGACTTCTAGGCTCTCTTCTTTATACTAACAGTTAGTTGTTATTTGTGTAATGGCAAGCACAGCCTGGAGACCTCATCACTTGCCCAGACTACCCGAGAGCGTTCCTGAGTTTTCTTTTCATGTTAAAGAAGAAAACCTACTGCTTGGTGTTGGTGTGGTCATGCCCCCAGTTGTGCCAGGCCCTGTAGAGAGGCATAGGACAGGCTGGTTTGGCCATTGGGAGTTTTTGGTATATTGTCCTCCGTATGCACCCTGGTTGTGAAATTTATAAACTGAGGGCATCAGTTGAGCAGTAAGCGTTTCGGCAAATATCTTCATAATGGATTCTGAGAAGTGTGTCAGAGGACTGATCTTGCAGAGATTAAAGCAAACATTTAACTACCTCGATAATTTCCGAAGATTTTGGGAGACTGTTCATGGCAGAAAAGTTATGCACATAGCTTAGTTAAACATTTGCAAAGTTTTGTTGCTCGTTCTGATATTTGATCTCAACAACTTATCTTGGCTCCTGGTTAAATGCCAATACATAGTGCAATAGCAATACAGCAATATATGTGTAAAATTGATTTCATCTAGTGTGGCAAAATTCACTACCTTTTTTTACCTGTCTACAAATTGTTACATGATGCCTAGTAATGGGGGGTAAGGAGAGGAACAGGTGAGGTGTCATCGCCCATCCATTTAGTAAACACTATGCTCCTGTTTCCTCTCAGATTATCACGTGCAGGGCACCCCTCAGATTATAAAAAGCACACTGGCAGAAATGATTTGCCCAGTTAGGTAGAAAAAAAAAAGGAAAGAAAGAAAGAAATGGCACGTACTGCACTTTGCATGCTACCTTGCTACTTTTGTGATTCAAGGAAAATGAAATGTACAGCTCGGAATACAAGGTCATGTTGGACCTGTATTAGACTGGAGATAAGAAGAAAAAAAATTTTTTAATTGAAATCTTTTTCTTTGGTGCAGATTTTAGCTATTGAAAGTACACATTCCTAAGTCTAAATGCCACAGGAAAAAAAAACGAAACATTTAGGCAAACATACTATTTTGGTGCATAACCTTGATTTGTCATTTAGAGTAGAACTATATTGTTGTTTGCATCTATCACATTTCTTAACACTTCTTAATAATTTTCATTGCATTTCTTCCTTGCACTAATCCAAAATCTGAAAGGATCTAGCTTTTCTATTGAGAATTATGTAACTAGATATAGTATTTATCTTTATTTATGATTGACATATAAAGATCCAGAGCAGAACATATGCTTTGGGTTAAGCTAGCTTTTAGTTTCAGATCTATTGCTTGTAAGAGATGTAGACATAGCCAATTTGTCCACATGGAGCAAGTTCAATGTAAGTGGTTTATTATGGGACCTATTTATAAATCCTAATTAAAAAAAAAAAAAAAGAATTCTGTGCTACACACCAGTCACCTTTTCAGCATAATGCCAGGTTTAAATATCTTCTCTGAAGTGTGAATGAGACATGCAAGTGGTCTTTCTAACACTCCACGGTTCTATCACCAGGTCAGGAAAGGTACAAGTTTTCCTTTGGAAGAGATGGATGTTGTTGGTGAGAAATACAATGTTGACAAGATGGTACTGAGAACAGAGCTGTGGAAAGTTTAAACAGTCATTACTCTGTTACGATAAGACTCTGTAAATCACTAACAATTTCACAACAGGCAGTATTATTGCTGCTTCAGTGACATAAATATAAGGAGGCATTTCTGTATTGATTAGCAATAGCTATAAATGGCCTCCTCAATAGCATATTTTGGTCAATGCTTACCAAAAATGCTAATTGCATGGCATTGTAAGAAAAGAAGTGTTTACAAGGAGTTTGTGTTTTGGCTGGGCTTTAGAGCAGGGAACAAATTTCTTTATGGAACTTCCCATTATTCATGATAGCATAGTTCATTTGGTATGTTTGTGCAATTTTCTCATACAACTCTGTCTATATGGATGGTAGGGCCTGTTGCCCTGGCAAAAAAATGGTGGCCCTGCTGAAATTTGTCATGTGCAAGGACATGAGGCTCCCCAGTTCTCCTTCCAGAGCTTGCTTGAAAGGTGTAAATGACTGGGGCCTTGAGCAGAGAAAATCTAAAAGCAGTAATTCTGACTTTTCCTGGTCCTTCGTTTCCTCTGCTTTTAAACCTCTGGAAGAAGATAAAATTCCTGAGAGATACAGCAATGAGCAGCACAATCATCACAGAATCATAGAATCCTTATGGCTGGAAAAGACCTTTAAGATCATCAAGTCCGACTGTTATCTGACTCTACCAGGACCACTTCTAAACCATGTCCCTGAGCACCATATCTACACAGCTTTTAAATACATCTAAGGATGGCAATTCAGCCACTTCCCTGGACAGCCTGTTCCAGTTTTTAATAACCCTTTCAGTGTAGAAGTTTTTCCTAATGCCTAACCTAAACCTCCCCTGGTGCAACTTCACGCCATTTCCTCTTGTCCTATTGGTGGTAACTTGTGTGAAGAGTCCAACACTTACCTCTCTACACCCTCCTTTCAGGTAGTTGTAGAGAGCGATAAGGTCTCCCCTCAGCCTCCTTTTCTTCAGACTAAACAACTCCAAGTCCCTCAGCTGCTTCTCGTAAGACTTATTCTCAAGACCCTTCATCAGTTTCGTTGCCCTTCTCTGGACTTTCTCCGGCACCAATGTAGGCGTCTGCTGTCCAGTTCAGAAATCTCAGGGAAGACCTTGCATGAGGTGGGCTGAGTGGGGAAATTATCAAAACCAGCACTGGCTACCACTGTATACTGAGACCTTTAGTTCTGTTGGCTTTCTTGGGATTAAGGGCATTAAGTAACTTTAATGTGTTTTTTCATCCCCTCAGAACCACAGGTGTTTCTCTGCACATGCCTATACTTGAAACACAAATATGATGAGACATGGGATTGGAATTCTGTACCACAGTAAGGTCACAAAAGGAATTCTTACTCTATTATCTTTTGAATTTCCTTGAACACCATATGTATCAGAAATTTAGTGACACTGACTTTTTTTTATCCAACCACATTCCAAGTAAATAAGATAGATTAATTTTTCAGTAGCTTAATTCAGCTTTTTCTTTGCATTTCTATGTTTAACCAAAGAAAAATTGCTTTAAGATAATTTTTCAGATGATGACAAATTCTGGCAGGTATACAGGATGAACAGAAAATCCTTCAGAAAGCTATAATATTGTGGCAAGAGAATTAGTTTAAATAAATTTTCAAAGTTCGCAGAGTCATTAAAAGGCTTCAGAAATATGCTATTTTTGCCAAGTTGTGAGAACAAAGGGAAAAATATGGAGGCTAGCTAAAACCAGACACGAAACACATTCTTGAAAGGAGCTGGAATGGTTAAAAGCATTTAGACAAAATGGTATGCACAGGTCACTTTTAGCTTTCTGTACAAGGACTTTGTTGTTTATCAGTTTGTATCAGCTGTAAAATAGAATAGAAGTTGAGCAACACATTATAAGTGGGTTGGTGCTGAGAAGTAATCACCATGAAACTGTTAAATGACTGACTTCATTTCTGAGTCTTATATTGAAATAATCTTTCACACAGAAAGAAATGCGTGTTATTTCCTTGTTTACTTTCCTTGCGTTTATACACAAATTACATAGCATGCGCTGCAGTACACCACCTCTGATGAACTCTCTGTTTCAAGCGTGTATGGCTCCTCATGCATCTAGGTATTTTTGCACATGAAGCGATTACTTTCCTTGAGCAACTCTGTTTGGCAACTGGCTGCTTCATTTCCTTCCTGCTGGTCCTTCTCCTGGTTTGAAGGCAAAGTCAGGGAGCAAAGGGGAACAGGTGATAATGCTGAAGAGAGATGGAAGCCTTGGAGCCAAGTTGTCGTCTCGGTTCACACCTCCTCTTTCTGCCAGCTGCCACAGGCTCCCCCACATCTGGTATATTTTATGTCAGCAAAGCTGAGAAAGGAAACTGGCATCACTTGAAGACTAAAAATCACTCAGCTAAAAATGCGGCAAAGAACTACGGATGGTTTGAGTAGGCAAGTATAAAAAAGCATCCCGAAAGCAAAAGCCAGGCTTGAGGATCAGATACAAAGCAGTGGGAAATGATGCAGCTGCAGGGTAATGTAAGACAGGAGCAGATATGTCCCATAAGAAGCATTCACTGAGGTTGTACTCATGCTCTTGTCCAAAGACCCTTCAAATGTAGGTTGTTCTGACTGTTGAGGATCTTCATTCATTATGTTACCAAAAATGTACATGTATCATGTACATGGTCTGGTCGTACGGTGGGAGAGTGGCTTGCAGGTCAGCTTGCATCCTTGGACGCTACTTGTAAGTCACACATCCCAGGCATATCGCTGGAAGGCAGCTGTGCTACATGTTCCCAAATCATCTCTGTTGCACCCTGGCTGCCCAGAGTCTGCAAACGTAAGACGTTCCTTGAAACTGGCAGATAAGGCAGGGAAACTCACAGAACACAGATGTCCAAAAATGTAAGAATTATGTATCAGTAATTAAATATAAGCACTGTGAAAATCTGCTCAGCCACCGGCTAGGTGTCGCCAGCCATCTCTTCCATGCTTTATCCTGCTTTTGTAATCTTACCAGACACTGTCAGGCCCAATGTGGGAGGTGCAAGCCGGGCGGTGCACGGAAATTAGAGATGAGCAGACTAGAGGTCTACAGAAGAATTTAAATCAACTTGGTCTTGTTCAGCTTCATGAGGTTTGAATGGGTTCATGTCTCAAGCCTGTCTAAATTGTGGATTGCATCCCTTCCCTCCAGCGTGTTGACAGCTCCACACAGCTTGGTGTTGTTGGTAAACTTGCTGAGTGTGCACTCAGTCCCACTGTCTATGTCACCAACAAAGATGTTAAACAGCACCAGTCCCAATACCAACCTATGAGGAATGGCACTTGCCAAATCCATGTCTCTCCAATTTTAGAGACCAGGATGTCATGTGGGACAACATCAAATGCTTTGCGTAAGTCCACATAGATTATGTCAGTTGTTCTTCCCTTATCTCCCAATGCTGTAACCCCGTTGTAGAAGGCCACCAAATTTGTCAGGCACAATTTGCCCTTAGTGAAGCCATGTTGGCTGTCACTGATCACCTCCTTATTTTCCATGTTCCTTAGCAGAGTTTCCAGGAGGATCTGCTCCATGATCTTGCCGGGCACAGAGGTGAGACTGACCTGCCTGTAGTTCCCCAGGTCTTCCCTTTTTCCCTTTCTAAAAATGGGGGTTACGTTTCCCCTTTTCTAGTTGGTGGGAACTTCACCAGACTGCCACAACTTCTCAAATATGTTGTATGGTGGCTTAGCCACTTCATCTGTCAGTTCTCTCAGGATCCACGGGTGTATCTCAATCAGGTCCCATGGATTTGTGCACCTTCAGTTTCCTTAGATGGTCTCAGACGTGGTCTTCTCCTACAGTAGGTGGTTCCTCATTCTCTGAGTCCCTGACTTTGCCTTCTGTGACTTGGGCGGAGTGCCCATGAAGACTGAAGCAAAAAAGTCACTGAGTACCTCAGCCTTCTCCATATCCCGTTTGACCAGGTCTCGTGTTTCCTTCTGGAGAGGACCCACATTTTCCCTAGTCTTCCTTTTGTCACCGACATACCTGTAGAAGCTTTTCTTGTTGCCCTTGACATCCCTGGCCAGATTTAACTCTATCTGGGCTTCAGCTTTCCTAACCTGATCCCTGGCAGCTCAGACAATTTCTCTGTATTCCTCCCAGGCTACCCGTCCTTGCTTCCACCCTCTGTAGGCATCCTTGTTCTGTTTGAGTTTCTCCAGGATCTCCTTGTTCATCTATGCAGGCCTCCTGGCATTTTTGCCTGACGTCCTCTTTGTTGGTATACATGGCTCCTGAGCTTGGAGGAGGTAATCCTTAAATATTAATGAGCTTTCTTGGGCCCCTCTCCCCTCCTGTGCTTTATCCCATGGAACCCTACCAAGCAGATCCCTGAAGAGGCCAAAGTCTGCTCTCCTGAAGCCCAGGGTAGTGAGCTTACTGTGTGCCCTCCTCACTGCCCTAAGGATCTTGAACTCCACCATCTCATGGTCACTACAGCCAAGGCTGCCCTCGAGCTTCACATTCCCCCCCCACCTCCTTGTTGGTCCAGCATGGCACCTCTCCTCTTTGGCTCCTCTATCACTTGGAGAAGGAAGCTATCATTCCAAGACATTCCAAGAACTTCCTGGATCACTTGTGCCCCGCTGTATTGTCCCTCCAATAGATATCAGGGTGGTTGTAGTCCCCCATGAGCACCAGGGTCTGTGAACGTGATGCTGCTCCTGTCTATGGAAGGCCTCATCCGTGCAGTCTTCCTGGTCAGGTGGCCTGTAGCAGACCCCCACTGTAATGTCATCCGTCCCTGCCCTCCCTTTAATCCTGACCTATAAGCTCTGTTCTCATCCCTGGAAACATTCAAGGTCAGGTTGGACAGGGCTCTGAGACGTCTTTTAGGTATGGATGGTGTACAACTTTATTTCACCTGTATATTGCTCTTCATGAGATTTCTGATTTTTCTTTTCTACTTTCTTAGACTTACAACTGAACTTTTCTCCTGTTGTAGGGAGAAAGGAAAGCAGGCTAAGAGTAAAAGTCTGAGGAATATTGGGAGGTCTCCTGATGGGATACCACCTGTCTATGTACAACATGAGATGAATGGGAACATATCTAGGAACTTAAGTCCTGCAGAGCATTCCTGGGCAGATACAAAGGACCAACGTGAGGACTGATGTGTTCAAGTTACTTCCTGCAAGAAGCACATGGCAGAAAAACAGTCCATGGATCTAGAACTGAGAGTGTTATACTAAGTAAAATCTTTTCTCTCTCAAACTGAAAGAAAATGATTGATCAAGGGAGATGGCAAAGCTTTCTATAGTCTTCAACAGCTCTTAAGTGTCACTAAAAATGACAACTGTGTTTGAAAAAATGAGTCTTTGGTAGTTTGTACCTGCATTTTTAATTGAAATTGCATAGAAAAGATAGCATTTGTTTCTTTAATCCAAGTATAACAGTATAATTTAGTGAATGCTTGTTCCAGCAAACAGCCAACCTCTGATAGAAGACATCATGAGTTAACTGAGGCTGCTTTTGTTAGACTAACTCCTTTAGGTTTCATGTGCCTGATATCTTTTGTAGTATGTAAGACAAATTCAATCCTGTGTATTCTGTCTCAGTGATACGTGGTCAAGAGCTGAGGCAATAGTTTTGCCTTGTCTGCTGATGTGTGAACAGCAACAGATTGCTGATATACTATCAGGAATGGAGCCCCATGCATCAGCTTATTTATATTTTTTTCCAGTACTTTATTTTGCAGCAAACTTCCTGCTGCTCTGATGTTAGTATGTGCAATAGAAAAGAGAGGTAATCTAAGGTATATTTTGTATAGGGGACACTGGCATTTTAGCAGCTGCAAATCAAAGGTGCCTGTTATCAAACCTAATGACATAAGTCCTCGTATAAGTTAAAGAACATTTACTGGAAATGTCAGAAATACACCAGGAAGCTGGAACTGGTGAGGACTGCCAAGAACTCTGACAGCCAAGTTTGTGTTAAAGAAGCATGCTAGCAGATTTAATTGTTGTGCATAAATTTAACCATAGTGCATTTAGTCCTCCTCTGTTCTTGAATCTCCTTGACGTCGTCCATAAATTTCCTATACACGGTGTCACAGAGCAGCTAAAGCTGGATGACCTGGAGATCATCTAGACCAGCCCCTTGCTCAAAGCAGGGTCACAGAAAACAGGCTGCTCAGTACTGTGTCCAGTCAGTTTTGAATATCTTAAAGAATGGAGGAATCTATAACCTCGTGCAACCGCTGCTTGATCACACTCACAGCAAAATTATTTTTCCTTATGTTTAAATGGAATTTACTGTACTTCTTTCATGCCCATTGCTTCTCATCCTGCCACCAGCCACCACTGAGAAGTCTGGCGCTGTCTTTACTCCATCCCATCAGGTATTTGTACACATTGATGAGATCCCCCTGAGCCTTCTCTTCTCTGGGGCTCTCCTCATATGAGAGAAGCCCCAGTCCCTTAGTCATCTCAGTGGCCATTTCGTAGACTTGCTCCAATATGTCCATTTCTCTCTTGTATGGGGGAGCCTGGAACTGGAACCTGCACCCCAGGTGTGTCTCACTGCTACTGAGTAGAGGGGGAGCATCACCTCCCTTGTCCTGCTGGCAACACTCCTCTGAATGCAGCACCACGATGCCGTTGGCCATCTCTGCTGCAAGAACACAGTGCTGGCTCATGGTCAGTTTGTTCACCAGGACCCCCACGTCCTTTTCTGCAAAACTGTTTTCCAGCTGCTTGGGCTCCTTGATCTCTACAAGAGTCTTATATTTCAAGAATTTAGAGGCAGGATTATGACTCCATAGCTGCTTCCCCATCACAGTGTGTGATAGCTCCACTGAACACATGGTGTTGTTTTTGCTTTTGTCAGGAAGTCAGGAACAGTAGAGCTGTGAATAGCAATGTTCAGGCTTGCATTTCTTTATTAACATATGAATACAATCAGTTGTATTTACCATTGTCCTCCAGTTTGTTTGCTCTTCTCAGGAACTGCTTTGACAGCTTCTGATTCTGTTTCTGGACTCTGGCCTTTTGTCTCTATTCTATTCTAGCACTGTGAACATTCGCAGAAAGAGGACTCCTTATTCCCTCCGTCTCTAGACCCAAGCTGTGTTTTTCTGCAGGAGACAGATTGGAATATACCAGCAGGAATCATGAGTTATGTCAAATATTGCAGTTCAGTTGCCATTTGCATCATAGCCAAAACGAACCGACAGGTACAGCCTGGATGAAGTGTAAAGAGGAGAACATGAGACCAACAACTGGCCTGTTTCTAGCTGGTTTGTATTTCTCCTCATCAGATAAGGAGAAACAGTAGAAGTGTAATATGACTGCAGCGAGCAGATTAGCAGGATAGGATTATGGGCTGTTGTGCTTTAAGTGATCTCTAACTCCATTAAGGCTTCGCATAGATCAACCAAGGAAACCATTTCAACAGGACTTTTGGTTTTACTTTGACCCATACTTCTTTCTCTGTCATGGATAGAAATACCTAACATGGTTATGATTTAGTAGCAATTAAAAATTTATTAATGATTTGAGATACATCAAGAGTTCAAGTTTTTAATCATTAACCAATTTAAGGATTTAACAAAATAATTGAACAGCAACTTAATTACAGATTTGAAAATGGCAAGATTCACACTAATTTACTATAAGGTATCCTAAATCAATACATATGCATTTAAGCACAAACATACAAGCAGACACCACTTGAGGGGTCACACGCACATCTACACCCAAGTTTTTAACTGCTATGACCAAAGGTCCCTTTGCAACAGACGACTACAATGAGCTGACGGGTTTCCCTTTTACGTGTGCACGGACAAATATTTGGATCCAGTAAAGTATAAGAACATCTACACTCGAAAGAGCTAATGTGTATAGAGAGAGGTGGATGAAAGAGAGACTAGCCTATAATTAAAATTTCCCTCTTCGAGTCTGAGTAAATACTCACAATGCATCAGCATTCCTCAGTGGGCAGTAACTGAGACTCGAGGCGGGTTGACTCACCCTGGCCTTTTAATCCTTGAGGTGTTTGCCTGAGAGGCATCCTGACTCAGGGGAGATGCTGGTCACAGCCCACTGCAATCCAGGAGAGCTCAAAAGGTCTCACTAGAACCACTACTTATAAGGTCCAAGATAACTGATATTTTTCCACTCTGGCCCAACTCAGACAATGGGATATTCTGGTACTTTCCACCAGTTGTGCAAGTCCAGAACTTGCTAGGTCATAGAATGGTTTAGGTAGGGACCTCAAAGATCATCTAGGTCTGACCCCCTGCCATAGTCAGGGACACCTCCCACTAGACCAGGTTGCTCAAAGCCCCATCCAGCCTGGCCTTGAACACGTCCAGGGATGGAGCAGCCACAGCTTCTCTGGGCAACCTGGGCTAGTGCTTCACCACCCTCAGAGTGAAAAATTTCTTCCTGATATCTAATCTAAATCTGCCATCTTCCAGTTTGAAGCCATTACCCCTTGTCCTATCACTACACGCCCTTCTAAAAAGTCCTTCTCCAGCCTTCTTGTAGGTGCCGTCAGATACTGGAAGGCTGTTTCAAAGCCTCCCCAGAGTCTTCTGTTCTCCAGACTGAACAACCCCAACTCTCTCAGCCTGTCTTCACAGCAGAGGTGCTCCAGCCCTCTGATCATCTTTGTGGCCCTTCTCTGGACCCACTCCAAAAGGTCCATGTCCTTCTTATGTTGAGGGCTCCAGAGCTGGAGGCAGTACTCGAGCTGGGGTCTCATGAGAATGGAGTAGAGGGGCAGAGTCACCTCCCTCACCCGGCTGGCCACGCTTCTTTTGATGCAGCCCGGGATATGGTTGGCCTTCTAGGCTGCGAGCACACATTGCCAGCTCATGTTGAGCTTCTTGTAAAAAGTCCCTCCCCAGCTTTCCTGTAGGCCCCCTGCAAGTCCTGGTATCACCTCTGTTTGGTCTTGATCCAGGTACAGATGAACTAGGCTGCCAGGGAGTGACAGACCCAAGCAACAGGGGAAGCAGGAGCCAGGCACATTAAGGGAGTGCCTCAATGCTCTGGTCCCTTATCTTCTGCAATTCATGCCTGACTTTTCCTACGTTAGTATGTGGCCCAGGGATGGGGAATTGCACCAAGCATCAAGTGGCCAAAAAGGGCGGGGGGGGGTTGCACCACCATGTTCCCTTTTTATAAACGTTGTGATTCAAAGGATTGAAGGAATTCTTGTTGGCAGATTCAGCTAAGGAGCATAGCAGTAGATTGAAGGAAGACATTGGTAAACCAGAGCAAGCTCAAAAGAGGCCCCCAGATGACGTTCCCTTAGGGTATGTTACAAATAGCTGGCATTAATTTACTTTTGATACATTCATAATGTGCTGTTTGTGTACAAGCAGCAGGGAAACAAGCCTGTATTTTCAAGTGGAAACCATCAGAAATATAAACATTTATGAGACCAGGGGCCTCTGTTGAAGGTTTTATCAGAAAGCGTGATAAGAATTTGGTGCCTCACCTTGCAATGTATTACTGTCTGCTTAATTAAGTCATTAGCTACAAGCAGTAAATAAATGAAATTGGGATGGTGAGGGCAATGAAACACGTAAATTCACCAGTCTGGTTCCAAAGGTAATGCTGGGCCTGCACATATAGTTAAGATAATTTATCATGTGGGCAGTAGCCCAAACTATCCAGGAAATCGAAACTTTACCATTCATATATAATCATTCTGTAAAGATCAAGTACTCATAAAAATATTGCATAAGAAATCATACATAACATGGGCCAGACTGACCTTGGGAGCCTCACCCTTTTACAGATGCCGAGTATAAATTCTCATGCTCTGCTTTATTGACATCTCTTGACAAGATGGGTACCACCAAGAACTTGCTGTGGTTATTCCTCTTAAATGCAACACTCCTGGATGCCACTTCAGGTAAACCACTTAAAATCTTTAAAGAACATTTTTTTTTTATTGAGATAAAAAGTTCCCCACTTTCTTCTTTTTCTTCTTCCCTTAACAGTTGCAGCTACCATGACAAATAGTGCCACCATGATGTCTTCACGTGTGTCTGCACTTTTCATGTGTTCTGTCTATGTGTTACTTTTGGGCTGTACTAGTTAATATCCCAGCTTGGGGGATGTGAAGTTGCCTGGTGGCAGGTGGGACAGGTAGGAGCACGGTGCTGTGAACTGCATGACCCAGAGCAGGACATTGGTCTGCCAGTCCTTGGGGCTATGGGACATATGGCACGCAAACCTGGAGAGAGCAAAGTTCCAAGGTGGATTGCACTGCATCCCAAAAGATGTATGTCTTTAGGGAAAACATAACTCATCTGGATCTTTTCATCACTTGCATTGTCAAATTTAGTCTCTCACTAAAAGCAGCAGTTCATGAGAAGAAACATAGAATCGTAGACTCATAGACTCATAGAATAGTTTGGGTTGGAAAGGACCTTTAAAGGTCATCTAGTCCAATCCCCCTGCAATAAACAGAGACTTTTTCAACTAGAAGATGGCTCAGAGCTCTGTCCAACCTGACCTTGAATGTTTCCAGGGATGGGAAGTCTACAACCTCTCTGGGAAACCAAGAAATTAGCACTTTTTTGCCTGAAGATAAAATGTTTTGGAGATGTGTTTAAAGATTATGTTTTTCTTTGCTCCCACCATGGAAGACTACCCTGCGGAGACCACCAAGTTTTCCATCACCCGTATGACAGGGTGGCACGAACATCCCCAGAGCGGGGAGAAAGCCTGGACATGCTCCTTCGTCCTAAAGGTCCTCACTTGCTTCTTTCTCTTCCTCCCCTAACAGAAGTCACAAGCACGACTCCAGACAGCTTCACAGAGTCCGTTCCTCCAGGTGGGTCTGGATTTGTCACGGGTTTTTCTGGCCACTGCTTTTGGCAGTACCAGTTAGTTGCTCATAAGGTGGGGTTTGGTCTTGGTCCATGGGAGAGCAGAGGCAGGGAAACGCACAGCCTAATCAAGCAGAGGGTGACAGTCCTGGTGGCCTGATACTTGTAGAGAATTGCCAATGCTCTGGTGAGAGAAGGTGTCTGCATGCTAGAGGGTTTTCCAATTTTTTCCCTGTCTCCTCCTTTCCAAGGTGCCTACCTGAGCCTGGTGAATGGCAGGAACCGGTGCGAGGGACGCGTGGAGATTTACCACTACGGGGGCCGGGGCACAGTCTGTGATGACTACTGGGACCTGAACGATGCCCAGGTTGTGTGCAGGCAGCTGGGATGTGGCTTTGCGGTTTCTGCACCACCAGAGGCCTACTTTGGACAAGGCACTGGCAATATCTACCTGGATAATGTGCACTGCACAGGGAGTGAGTCCTCCCTCTTCCAGTGCAGCCACCGTGGCTGGGGTGTCCACGACTGTAGCCACAGTGAAGATGCTGGTGTTGTGTGCTCAGGTACCATTGCTTTTCCTTCCTAAATACGGGGATGCTCGCAAAAAGTGGCCCTTGTTGGCCACAAATGTGTTGGAAATGTGTTCAAAGACTCTGATTTTCATTGCTCCCACCATGGAAGACCTCCCCGCTGAGACCCTCAACTTTCCGTTGCCCATGTGAGAGGGTGGCACGAACATCCCCAGAGCGGGGAGAAAGCCTGGACATGCTCCTTCGTCCTAAAGGTCCTCACTTGCTTCTTTCTCTTCCTCCCCTAACAGATGCGACCACCATGACTCCACCATCAACTACTCCAGGTGTGTCTGCTTTCACCATCTGTCCAATGCATTATTTTGGAGGTGTATTAGTTACTAATTTATAGGTCAGAGTTGTACCATTTGCACATTGTAATACTTTTGGAAAAAATCATTACTGGTACTGTTTAAATCCTACATACTGGTCCCCTATGTCTGTCTGGTTTTATTGCTGAGAGTGGACTTCAGACTGTGCTGATTTTGTGGGAAATCTTTTCTTTCTTCTCTACTTTTTACGTCATTTAGGCCAGCACCTCTTGCTTTTTCTCAGGCCTTAAGCCTACCAAAAGCAAAATAGCAAGGGAGAGTCTGAGTTCTCTGAAGAGATCATCACACCTGTAGCCTGAGTGAGAAGAGCACAACCATTCAGTTTCTCTGGAGATTTAATCTCCTGTTGCTATAGCTTGGAGACATAAAATGTATTTTCATTTGCTCAGAAGTAAATCCAAATGAATCACATCCGTATCTTATTTTCTTTATTTATTTTTTTCAGCTAGAAAATATATTTGTGGAGACTTACTTTTTAATTCCTCCGGAACACTTCAGAGTCCTTTTTATCCTTGGAATTATCCAGATAATGCTGATTGTTTGTGGCAAATACACGTAAAGAATAATTTCCGCATTTTGCTCACATTTGGAAGTATTCAGTAAGTAAACCACTTCCTGCTCAGGCAATAAATGGATCCCAAATCTCAACTACAGTAACAGTTCCCAAGCACATTTCCCATGTTTATAAGTGAATTATTAATATTACATGGGAATTGTGTGAGTGCAATATCTTAGATTATTGTTTGTTCAACAATTAAACCCCAAAGGTTACCAAATGCTTTTTAGTATATATTCATGTTTCTTCCTCAGGTTGCAAGGTGGATGCCAGAATGACTATATTGAGATCTATGATGGGCCACCCAATACTTCTCCTCTGCTTGGAAGAATTTGTTCTGGTTCTGATCTCACATACACATCATCCTCAAACTTTATGACTGTCAGATTTCACAGTGACTCCAGATATTCTAATAGAGGATTTCGTGCTGTGTATCAGTCCTTTCCAGCAGACCAGAACACCAGTAAGTTTCCATTCTTTTTGTAAGATTTTCTTTGCTCAGAAGCTTTTATACTTTGTTTTTATTTGCTAAATAAGTGTCTGTTAATGTTGTTGAATGACTCCTACATAGATGATGTTCCCACTTGAATTTCATAACTGGTTATTGACTCACCACTTTCAGAGAATAATTATTTTTTAATGTGAAAATAACCTTCAGTTATCACATTATTTGCCTTTAGACATTCTCTATGATGGCCAATCTAAATTAATCTTTCTTCTTGTCATCTCGTGGTTCATACATTTTTTCTGCCTTTGTGGATAGATTTTCACAGAACTGTAGAAACATTGGTTAGAATGGACATTTGGAGGCTTCCTAAAGCATACTTAAAGCACAGCTAATGCCAACACCAGGTCACGTCCATTATGAATTTATCTAGTTGAATATCTAGAAACATTCAAAGGATGAAATCTTCAAAGCCACAACTTCTCTGGGTGACCTGTTCCAATACTGTCTGGTAGTCCCAGCAGGAAAGTTTATCTAATGTGCACTCACAACCCCCCCAGGCACAAACAATGGCCATCACATTTGGCTCTGTTGTCTCTGTAGCTGCCTTTCGAGAGGCCATGTGTTGCCAGTAGGTCCCTGTCATCAGATGTCTCTCTACCAAAAGCCAGAACCTCCCTGGGATCATTGCTTTTCATGTCATGGACTCAGTGAAGCATCATGAAGATGGTTTCAGGATCCCCTCCCACCCAGATAGTGTTTCTGCAAGCCAGTGTGCATGCTTAACTCTATACCTTCCACAACAGCTTTTGGATTCTTATTCAGGAAAAACTCCCATTTCTTAACATTTTTGCGTGAGTAGTGGTACAGACTCAAAGACTCAGCAAAAGCTTTTTGTAAGCTACATATTTTTGTCAGGAGAGTAACTGAAGGTCAGCTGAAGTTTGTCAGAGATTATGGCTTATTCATATCTAAATCTAAAGTGCAAAAAAAAATCAGTTTGGTGTATGAATTCTCTCCCCTAAATGGAAGCAGCTATTGCATTTGTTAAAGTTGTAACATGCAAGGATTATCGACTACCTGAAATCACTAATAATTCATATTTTCTTCCCTAGCCCTTGTGTGCTTGCCAACCTACATGCACGCAGTTGTAGACAGACTCTATCTCGAGTCACAGGGCTACTCGGTGCGGAACATCAGCTTGTCTGACCCTACTTGCAGACCAATAATTACATCAACTGAGATTAAATTCAACATTCCATACAACAGCTGTGGTACACGTAGACAGGTTGGTGTCAATATATTTTGGAGAGCTCTCCAAGTCTGGGCATGGAAATTTAATAGACATCTGGAAAATTGTCATGATTTGCAAAGGGTGTTGTAGCCCACAGGTATCCAAAACACAGTAAAGAAGCATGTGTTTCTGGAGGCTAAGGCTTTTTAAACATTCCTACTTATCCTTCCCAGGGTTTAGGTAATCGCTGTATCTATTTCAGAGTGAGGTTCTAGAGAACAAAGTATAGGAGAGAGTTAAGTGAACAATCCCATCCAAGATGTTTGGGTTTTTTGAGTATAACGTGTTCTTTCTGATTAATAGTAGAACCTGGCACATACAGAAGTTCATAGTACACACTGTGAACATGACTACATACGATAATTTTGTAATCATCTAATGTGTCAAATAGGGCGACAATGAAACGATCACCTACTCCAATGTGATAAAAGTGCCTGGTTCTGGTCACATCATCAAGAGGCAAAAGGATCTTCAGTTGCACATCAACTGCAAAATGCTCCAGAACACCTGGGTGCAAGTAATGTACATTGCTAATGACATCATTAATGTCAGTGAAACCCAGTATGGCAGATACGACGTGAACTTGGCATTCTACAATTCCTCATCTTTCCTGTGGCCGGTATATGACTTTCCATACTACGTTGACCTGAACCAGAATTTGTTCCTTCAAGCGTCTCTTCACAGCTCTGACCTAAATCTGACTTTGTTTGTGGACACATGTGTGGCATCACCGGATCCTAGTGATTTTAAAGCACTGACCTATGAATTGATCAGAAGTGGGTAAGAACTTTCTAAAGAATTACTTTAAAAGTATCTGTATGAATAGTTCTAAAAGAGCTTAATTTATGAAAGAGGTGATTCAGGGCCAGTATATGTTGGTTACAATTCTCAATACAAATATACTTCTAAGAAAGACTTTTTGGCAAAGCATGAATAGAATATAGTATGACAAAGAAATGCCATTCAGAAGTTGCAGTCAAGCACTGAGATTTCACTGAGGGAGGCAGCGTAGAAGCTGTGGTCTGAATTTGTTTCTGAAACAGACACGTGAAATGTAGGGATGTCAGCAGCTCTACGTTGCCGTACATCACAATTAGGGTTTTACAGCATCATAACTACAATACAAAACAGTCTGTTCAAAAGGAAGTGAAATTTCTTAGCCTTTTCTTGCTGTTCTAAAAGCCTAAAACATTTTGCTTAATTTGATACAAAATGTGCCTTTTTATTTGAAATGGAGAAGCTGTGGACTCTTGTAAAGAACGCAAAACCAGGGAGCTGGGAGCATTAAACTGTGGCTCTCAGTGTCCCGTTTTCTTCCAGGAATGAAAGACTTATGCTAAAAAGATTTTGCTAGATTAACTTTCCTGTCAATGAGTTTTGCTTCCGAACAATTACTAGCCTAACTTAGACCCTAGTCATTCTGGTTTAATCTAACCACCATACAAAAACAATCACAATAATTCCTCAATAATTGTTACCCCAGAATATTTCAAAATTGTCATTAGTTATCTCTGTATCTCAAAAAAAAATCCAGTGTGCACATTTCCCTAATAAAGATCCCAAGGATTTTAAGTCCTCAAATTCTTAGTTTATTTTTTAGGTTTTTTAGCATTTTTTAGGTTTTTTAGCATTTTTTATGCTAAAAAGACTTATGTTTATTCCCCTTCTGTGCTAGGTGGGGTTGGAATTTCTCTTCCCCCTGGGAGGGTGTTCCCATCAGTAGCCTTAGTGGTGTAGTAACCTACTGCTAAGCTGTGACTAACGAAGGCTAACGAAGTGACACAGTGCCTCCTGCCTGCTGGGGGAATGTCCTCCCTTTTACATTTTATGTGAATCTTAGGAAGGTTCTCCTCTTGTTGGGGTTTCTTTTTCTTTTATCTATAAAAATACATATTCATTAAGCAGGACACAGAAGGGCTGTCCAGCTTTGTGAGCAGGACACTCACCAGGGACATGAGGCAAATAGATTCTCATCATTTTCCAGTTCATTTTTATTCATGTGACAAGGAGCAGTGTCAAAAGCAAATGTATTTAAACAGTTGAAAATCAGTAATATCCACCTATAATATCAATTGTGTTGGGATACCACTGCAGCATAAAATAAACTAAGAATTTGAGGACTTAAAATCCTTGGGATCTTTATTAGGGAAATGCGCACACTGGAAATTTTTTTTGAGATACAGAGATAATTAATGACAATTTTGAAATATTCTGGGATAACAATTATTGAGGAATTATTGTGATTGTTTTTGTATGGTGGTTAGATTAAACCAGAATGACTAGGGTCTAAGTTAGGCTAGTAATTGTTCGGAAGCAAAACTCATTGACAGGAAAGTTAATCTAGCAACTTGGTCTGTGAAGCTTCTGGAGATGTCTGTCAGGGGTCGAGATTCCTCAAGCAAGGTGCTCTACGAACGTCGAGGGAACACATTTATTTCCCCCAAAAAGATGTGTATTAGAATTCACTTTGTCCTTCCAGAGTAGAATGGGGCCCGTTCTCTTTCTGCGACAACCTGCAGGGGCCTCTTTGTAAACAGGTAATCCTGTTTGAGAGTATAAAACAGGTCCTCACCTGTACCTGAAACACAGAAACCAGCAGAGCCACTAATTATTTTTCAGCTATTCATGTTTACACGGACTTTGTTGAGCTATGAAATTTCTGTGCTGTATACATTATTGTGGTAGAAATCACTGCCACCATTACTTATTTTTGTCTCTTATTTTCTCTCCTTGCTAAAAATACACTTTTTTTAAAAAAAAATCCTTTTGAGTTCTCTTATACTTTTACCTTCTTGCTTTATATTTGAACTTGAAACATATTGCACAGAGATTGGGTAATAGTGCTCCTATTCACAATAGCTAATCTGTTAACTTTATATCTTTCCAGGTGTGTTAAGGATCCTACCTACACTTCTTACAATTCACGGTACAGCCATGTCGCTCGGTTTATGTTTAACGCTTTTTCGTTTGTCAACCGGTATCCGTCAGTTTACCTGCAGTGTGAGCTGGTGGTGTGCAGGGAGAGGGACTACTCTTCCCGCTGCTATCAAGGCTGTGTTAGCAGGTTCAAGAGGGATGCGGGTTCTTCCCACGAGAAGGTGAATGTGGTTATTGGACCCGTCCAGCTTCGGGAAGCTCGCGCTGAGAACGGGAACGCAGGTAATTTTGAATAACTTAAATAACAAAGTCTCTGTATACTACTGTACGCTTGCCTGTCAGTTCAGACATGAAATCCAGCTCCGAAGTATGCCTTTGCTGGTTTGTTCATAACTCTGCTGTAAATCTTACAGGGATTTTTTTTAAAAAAAAACCTATTTTTATAAAACTTTTATAATGTTTACAAGCTATTTCCTTTCTGTCATAGTTTAAAACCATTATTTGTTCTGCACTTGTCAAATGGCAATTGATTCGGTTCTGTGGGAAGAGGGATGAGATGTAACTCGTCTCCCGGCAGGATTTATGTTAATTTTTCAAAGCTGTCTGAGCCTGATTAGCAATTCTCTTATTTATTAGCAACCAACCTGTAGGTCCCCTCGGAAATATTGTTTCCCAGTGTCCTATAGCTGCTGTTTTCACTACCAGAAAACAGCATCTTACAGTCTGAGAGTGTAATCATTACAAATTCTTAGTTGCTCTTTAATTTCTTGCCATAATCTTTATTTGTTTGGCATGACCACAGGATCATTTGTGGAACAATGTGCAATAAAACAATTTGGTTTCTGATCAGATCCAGGTTGCAGTATTTTAAGTCGTTTGCCTAATTACCTTGGAGATTAACTAGCTCGGGAAAACAGATGTAAGCCTCTCCCTTTCTCTTTTGAGCACAGAGCTGGCCTCTGCCATCCAAGTGAAAGGGGGACCTCAGAGCCCAGCGCCTGCTGCCAGCTCCCACGTTCCTCTGGCTGTGACCGTCGTGGTGCTGGTAGCTGCTGTCCTCGCTGTGGGAGGAGTTCTTTTGAAGCGCAAACTGCAGGAACCCATCCCGTACCAGATAATGTGAGAGGCAACCCAAAGCTTGCAGGGGGAAGGTGTTGATATTCTCACCAGTCGTCTGCTTCATGATTTGTTTTTGCAATCTGTGTAGAGGGTAACTCTTACTTGACTGTTCCATCATCCAGATCTTGTTTAAAGAATGTGCTGTGCTAAGGTAAAGCCTGGTGTTACCCACGAACTAAGCTTATAAAGGAGGCTGGCTTTAAAATCCTCAAGTCAACATACGCCTAAGGTCTAAAGAAATGTTGATTTTTCCATCCCAGCATCCAAATAATCTACCGTCTTCAATGCTGGACATTTCAGAGCATCTCGGTTGAGCTCCTGGTAGAGTGTGTGTCTGAGAAGACTGATTTAGGTGACTTGAGAAAGAAAAACTGCCTCGTTTTGCCACGGCTGATATGCAGATAGAACACCTGTGTAGCACCATGAGCTACTCTGGAAAGCAGTTCAAGAAAAATGTTTCTTTGCAGTAAAAATATCTTAATAATGAGCCATAAATGAAAATGCACAGGGGCTGCACTTAAGGAATTGCTCCCGTACAGCATTCCTTATTTTGGGGTGTATGGTTCTTCACAATTACATGTTTCTCTGAGAAAGTGGTGGCCATTTATAAGATTTTGTATAGAGGATTAATATAATCAGATCTATTATGTAAATATGTAATTTAAAAAAGCAGTAAAGGGTTTTTTGAGCAATACTTCTTTTTGTTTACTTGCAAACACACCATTTATGTGTCTGAACTCCCAGCTAATACAGTATCAGGCTGGAGGACATCTTCTGACAAAGTGACTTTGCCAAGCAATGAT
This sequence comes from Ibidorhyncha struthersii, assembly GCA_013398815.1. Taxonomy (NCBI): domain Eukaryota; kingdom Metazoa; phylum Chordata; class Aves; order Charadriiformes; family Charadriidae; genus Ibidorhyncha; species Ibidorhyncha struthersii. The sequence continues at coordinate 175,330 of VZSZ01003095.1, read as the reverse complement.
TNGGGGGGGGGCAGGGTGAGGGAATGTACGTAAGTTGCCATAAGGAAGTGTGACTTGTCTCCTATCCCCATGCAAAACAAAACAAAAACAATAATAAAGGAAGAATCTGTTTGGAAGAAGCTACTTACTACGGGTGGAAAGGTCACTGGTATTTGACTGAGAAATGCTCTTCTTAGGTTTTCTCGTTTTCTAGCCAGCTACGAAAGAGGAAAGTTCATTGGGAACAGTACTACGTACTATGTTTGAGGTGAGTGAGAGACAAAGTAGTGACGTGTAGGGAAGGTGAGCTGTACTCTAGGACGACATCCTGACCTGACGAGGAGGATGCGGGCAGCTCTGATGGGAATCATCGTCACAGCCTGTACCATTTCTTCCTGCAAGCTGCCTCTTCCTGGTGACCCCGGGCAGGCATCTCATCATCTCTCCACTCTGTGGAGAAGGGACCATATGAGCAGGGACTGGGATTGCCCACAGAGAGTGGAAGTGAATTTTGTTGTCCACACATGAGGAACAAGGATTGAGGAGGGTCCTCCACTCCTCTGCCTACAGCCAGCTTTGAAGGGCAGAGCAATCCAGGAGGCTGACCTGCCTTTCATCTAGTCCTGTTGCGTGGACCGGAGATTGTCCAGGCTTGGAGGAACGTTCCTGCTCAGCACAGTGAAGACTTTCCTGGACCTGGGCTTTCCTACCTCTCCAGAAGAGGACCTTCCCCTCTGCTCTTCCGAGACCTGCTGTTTTCTTTCTGCCCCAGCTCCTGCTGTGGCCTTGCTCTGGTTACACTTCCGCACCATTTTTCAGGGCATAGCTTGATGAAACTTTTTCTACTTTTTCTAGTCTCAGAATATTATTGCGATCAGACAAGCAGAAAGATCCTAGACCTAGCACGTTGGTGCCTCCAACCTGCAACATGCCTGTCCTGTTCAGAGATGAGTCTTCCCATATTATTGTGTGCCAGGGGTCCCAGGTGGAGATATAGCAAGGTGTACCAGAATGCAAGGTAGAAGTATCAGGTTCAGTGGTTTCCATATTAAATATTGCTGTAGAAAATACCCCTAAACTGTTCAAGTAGCCGGTGTCTCAGACTCACCCTCCTTATTTGCTGACTCCTTTCTTGACCCACAAGTATTATAGAAATGAAGGATTCAAGAAAACTGGATTTGGTGGTGAAGAAAGCACATAAAGTACATATGCCTGATGAATGGTGTCTGTGCCAGGAACTTTCCTTCCCACCTCCTGCCCCGCCACATTCAGGAAACTTCTTCCAGTAAATCCAATGGATTTGACTCTCAGTGGTAGGCAGTTCTGACCCACTTGCATCTTCACCATTAAACAAATACAAATCAGTTTGCAACGGCATGTTTCACATTTCACACGCAACAGAACCCAAGAGGCCATCAAGGAACCTGATAAATTAGACTAAGCTGCGTCATTGCATCTTAACACATGGATCCAATCTTGTATAATCCTTAATCTTGTATACCCTTTCAGTGTTTTTCATTTGGACCTCATGAAAGCCAGTATGTCTGCAGAATTCTTCTAACAATAGTCAGTAGAAGAGAAAGTGTTTTGAAAGCTCAGTGGAGCTTCTTTCATGGAGTAACATGTTGAGGAGCACTTCTAAGCTGCCAGAAGAAAAAATGTATTACTGAAAGAGACTTACCTAGCCAATGGGAAGGATGAAAACATGTGCTGTGTGGTATTTGCATTAATTAATTAATTCAAATTAACTGGAACATGATATTTATCTATTCCTACTCTACAGAGATTGTCTGATAATCAAGATCTCTATAAATATCTGGATCTTCACAGTTCGTAGTAAAGAATTAATTAGTGAGGAATGTAGTGAAGAATTAATTAATCAGTGTTGTTCATTTACCTAGATAGTTTGACATGTTTTATTTTCATTTGAACCCTCTGGGAATCACTTTCGTGTTCCCCTATCTCCCCACCCTTTTTAGTTATTACAAGAGTTTGGAGAAGAATTACTATCCATCACTTACTCTTGCTTCACTGATTGCAGTGTTTGATTGGTCAGTCAAAAGTACTGGATTTTTTCTGCTTCTTGCCAAGATGTCAAAACCAGAAGAATATGAATAGTGAATACCAGGTGTTGTGTACATTTCCTCATTCATGTGCAAATGTGGTTGTTTGTATAAAGAAGAAAGATATTTACCCTTCTCAATGTTCACTTTCAAGGCTTCCAGCATTATCTTTGGCCTCTTGTGTTTTGCACTTCCTTCTTCCATTTCAGAGATGCTGGCGTTCATGGAAAGACCTTCTAAGTAATTTTTCCCTTGGGCTCCTGGACTTTAGTCTTCATTCTTGATAACTGCCCCTGGAGGCAATAAATTTGCATATGGAAACAATTGTGCAACAAATTTTAACTCCTGATAATGCTGTCCAAGCCATGATGGCTGTAGAGGTAGGAGTCAGAGGAAGAACAATATTCTGCCTCTTCAGTGTTACGATGGCTATGAGCCTTTTCTCATTAAATAGTTAAAACACAGAAACACAGGAAAGTAACCACTCTGGCAAGAGAGTGATGAATGAGAATTAAGTGTTATTTCATGTACTTGAAGAGCTTTGGATTCATTCTTCAAAGAATGACACGACTGTAACTGTCACTGTGCAAAATTAAACAAGGGATATATTAAGAGATTCTTAATAGAAATCTGAACCCTTTTTTTTTTCATTTGGTGGTTCAAAGGATCAAAGGAAATTTTAGAATAAAGTTAAGTTGCAGCCTAGGTAATTTACTTAACTATACATAAAATCCATACGTTTTTCTGCACAGTTTTCACAAAAAGTTATCAGCTGACCCTGATTGTCTTCACACTTTCTTGCAATCTAACAGTCTCTCAGTAAATAGAGTTTTGACTTGAACTTAAAAGTGCCAAAAAAGGAATGGGTTCATATTGGGGCTGGAGGTGTTGACTTCATCTGCAAGGTTCTTCGGGTATCTCATAGTGATTTGCTTACAAGGCTTGTCTCAGTCTCTCTCCTTAATTATCTGGAGCAAACTACCCATGTGTTGAGGCAAAGTTATCACTTACACACTATGGTATGAGCTCCTCTCCACTTATGGCTGTGGCTAGGAAAACTACCAAGCAATATTTCACACCTCTCTCTGTCAATTCCTCTTGCTGCCACTCCAACTCTCATTCCCCAGGTCCTGGACAGGTAGCTCAGCCCAGGACCACTGGTTGCCTCCTCTCCTTTCCTCACATCTCCAACATATTTCCTGTCCAGTGGCTCCTACACTGACCACGAGGCCGCAATCACCTCCTACCCTAACCTTCTTGTTGTTGGCTCTGCTGCTGATGGCAGAGGAACTGAAGTTGTGATGGAGCTAGCAATTTTGGTAGGGCGCAATGGTCCTGATTAAGTGTGTCTCTGTTATCTTCATGTTGCATTCAGCAACAGCCATGGTTCTGGTGGGTCATGTTCAGAGACTCCCCCAGTCATACTTGAACAGGGCCACCAGGTCTTATCTTATTTCATTTGAGTATGCCAAACCTGTAAGAAATTCATGGCTCCCCACGGAGATGTGCCACGCTAGTTGGAACCAAGTTATGAAGCTCTTTTATTACTTTGCTGGAGGAAACCCATTTAAGCTTTGATATTCCACTACCTTCCCCAGACCTGCCAAGGAATCTCTCCGTAAAAGAAAAATACTGAGCTTCATCTGCCAGAATGGAAAGGTGTCTTTGGATAGGAATTAATTTTCTCTGTATAACAAGATGATTGTGAAACTTATAGTAGCACAAATATTTCCTTCCAGGCAATGGAAACTATTACTCTTGAGATATTATCCTTCTGCAAAACCCAGGAAGTTACAAAATCGTGAATAACAAACCAAACATATTTTTGTTTCAGATCATAGGACTGTGGTTGTTTTATTGTTCTCCTGTAGAAAGAGAAACCCGTAGAGCCACTCCCCTTCAGAAATAGACTATATATTCTGATGGTCCTTCCTATCAACAGCACTTGATAAGATGGATACCACTATGATTTTGACATGGCTACTCTTGTTAGGTCCAGCAGTTCTGGAGGCCAGATCAGGTAAAGCACTTAGACTTGTTCCAGGGCACATGAAAAAAATATAAAGACTGCTTGGGGTCTTCTCTGTTGATTCCATGAATAGAAATCACATTCATGCTGGTATTGGTTTGGGCAAAAGGTTAAAGGAGAAATTGGATGAAAAGGATAACACAGTTTTGTTCAACTGAAATTATGAACTATTCAGCATAGTGAATAAGATTTAAAGATTTTAAGATTTAAAATATTTAGTGTTCATTTTGCTGCCACAGGGTAGTATTGTCTTAGTGCCTCATATCATTACAATACTTGTGCCTGTGAGTATGTTATGAACGAGTCAATCTTCCGGTTCCAGATATTTGATCTAAGAAATATTTAAGAATTTTTTTTTTTTTAAATGTATATTTATTCCAGAGTATATGCACACATACATATGCTATATATTTAATATCGCTTGTATTATTTGATTCTTCTCGATCTTGTGTACAATTTAACAAAATACAACAAGAAGTTAATTTTCATCATCTAGCACTGTGGATAAATGAGGGACATTAAAAATAATGAAAGACATGAAATGCTTTTAGTTCAACTTTTTTTTGTCATTGACTTTTTCCTTACATGATTAGTTTCTATCTCCTAAGTGACTTTGAGCTAAATAGTTCTATGTATATCCTAGAATAATTACAGATTATTTTTCTAACTGGTTATTTCAGCATCATTATGATAACTTATATTGCCACCATTCACCTCATCTGGTTTTCTTCATCTGTCCTCTGCTTGCCTGGTGATAAACCATCTTTCTCTTGCTGCTCCGGTTCTCTCTGCTTTTGGCTCCATTCCCCAGCACCTGCCTCTGTCTCCTGGCTGTATTTGTACAATCTTAGGCTTTTGTCTTTTTGACACCTTTAAAGTGTGAGGCAGGACGCAACCTCTCTAATTACGTGCCCAGCAGATGGTTAAGCTCTCACAGTGATGACAGACCCTGAATGAAAGCACATAAAAGTGTTTTAGATCAGCTTTAATTTCCTAATCCCACTCTGACTTTTTGCCAGGTTTGCCGTTTCACTTCTCAAAAATCCTGTGAGTATGGTCCAAAAATGTCCAAGTAGATATTTGAAGAAACAAATCAGGTATAAGTCAAGGGGCACTTCTGCAGCTTCTCCCTTTGAACCGTGGGTTAAATGCACACAAATAGGGACAAACTTAATTTGGACACTGTCTTGACTGTTCTTCTAGTCCAACAACAAAGAATTTGATGCAGTGAAGAAATCCTGGAGCTGTGAACTTCTTAGATTTGTTTTGCTTTGGGTGACTTACTGAGTGTTTAATAACAAACTAAATATGTATTTGGCAGAAATGCAAAGTATAAGTGCAGCGTGCATGTTTTCGTTTCCAAAGTGTAAATACTGCAAATCTTGAGTTACAATATTTGTTTCCTCACTTATGCTTAGTGGTAAAGTCCTTCATAAAATTCTTCACCAAAAATGGATCTCTAAAATCAGGGCTTTCATACTGTTCACTGCAGAATGTCTAAATAAGCTAACTCAAACTGGGAAGCAGATGGGCTTCCCCTGAATGTTATCAGATGTGTACATGACAGGTTATTAGGCACTTCTTTATTTCATTTTTTTCATTATTTCATTTTTTCATTATTCAACATTTTACAGACATATAAGAAATAAAGCCAGTGGATTCCCACTGAAATTCTTACAATCCCATTGAAAGCATTGTCCATTCTGTTGAACACTTAGTGGAATGCTTCCACTAAGATGACTCTTAAAAACTATCAGATTTGGTTGTGATGTGTGGACATTAGGTCCTTAAAATTCTCCTAAAAATTTTAGAGGAAGAAGAGAAATTCTAGTTAAATTGCATAAAGCAGGGAGGAAAATAAAGAATGGCTACTGTTTTCTCTAAAATTCTGTAGGTTTTTTGAAGGATTCATTTGGGCTAATTCTAATATTATTTTAAACAAAGTAGGTCACTGCTTGCGATCCTTCAGCAGTGCATGATATTTCACGATTTACAAATTACCTCCCTGGCAATTTTTATATGGCAGCACCGTAGCAGCCCCATGAGCACAGATTTAGGAAAAAGCCAGTCTTGGCTGTCAAAGCTGCATCTTGCTGTGTCCCCAAAGCCTCGGTGATCTGCTTGAGCCACTGCTCTGCCTTCCCCCCTGCACTGGGGTCAGCAGAGGCTTTGTACGCCATGTAGAGGGACTCATACTTGCTTCTGGTAAGACACAGGTTGAGGGCAGGAAAGCTGTGCTGTACGTCCTAAATTCCAGTAGGATTCAATGCAAATTGTCTCCTTGTGCTTTAGCATAAAACATTTTGACAACAATGAATAAAAGAAATAAATAAACATGAAACTCGTTCTTAAAACATGCCATTCTCCTCCTATTAACAAAGTGAAAAAAAAATCAGTGCTATTTTCTTAATAGTTGTACTTAGATTTCATTCAGATACTGAAATTAATTTTCTCTCTTTTGGTTTCCTGTGATGGTTTTCTTCTTATTAAAGAATTTCCTTTCTTGCTGAAATAGATTGTGCTTCACCTGCTATCTAAATTTTCTGTAGAAATCTTACATAAAATATGTGCAGCTGATTTTGACTTCTGGAAGAGAGGAAGAAAAAAGGTGTGTATCACCTCTGCCCTCACGAGCACTTAATATTGGGCTGGGCAAGTGTCGTGGTTTAAGCCCAGCCGGCAGCTAGAACCATGCAGCGGCTCGCTCGCTCCCCCGGTTTGGATGGGGGGGAGAATCAGAAGAGTAAAAGTGAGAAAAAACTCATGGGTTGAGATAAAGGCAGTCATATGGTATGGAATATCCCTTTGGTCAGTTGGGGTCAGCTGTCCCTGCTGTGTCTCCTCCCAACTTCTTGTGCACCCTCAGCCTGCTCGCTGGTGGGGCCGTGTGAGGAGCAGAAAAGGCCTTGAGAACTTAGCAATAACTAAAAACACCAGTGCACTATCAAAAGCATTTCTCATCCCAAATCCAAACCACAGCACTATACCAGTAAGGAGTTAACTCTATCCCAACTGCAACCAGGACACCAAGCACCTACTGGGAATGATGGGGCAGGAGAACAGAATAGATGACTTCTTAAGGTCACTTCCAGCTTATTTGTCTGACTGTGTTTGTGCTCAATTCCCTCTCTCCCATAGCGACCCATCTCCAGCTGGTGAATGGAAGGCACAGATGTGAAGGTCGCGTTGAGCTCTATTACGATGGACGGCAGGGGACAGTTTGTGACGATTTCTGGGACCTTTCCGATGCCCAGGTTGTGTGCAGGCAGCTGGGATGTGGCCAGGCCATTGCAGCTCCAGGACATGCTTACTTTGGGCAAGGCTCGGGCGACATCCTGCTGGACAATGTGAATTGCGTGGGAAATGAGGTCTCCTTATCACACTGTAATCACCCCGGGTGGAGGATACACAACTGTGCTCACTATGAAGATGCCGGTGTTGTCTGTTCAGGTGCTGTCACTTTTTAATCTTCTAAATACTTTTGCTATAAATTGCACTCGATATACATGTGTCAGCAGGGGGGTATGCAGACATTCTTCTCCTGAGATAACATTTCATTCATTCAAGACATGTGGTGGAAAGGTATACCAGATATACCAGAGATATATCTAGTCTTTCTTTCTACTTTATTATGAAGAATTTTTTTCCACATTCCCTCAAAGAGGAAGAGCCTAGAGAGCTGAATTCACGCTAGAAGAAAATGTTAGCTACATCAGTGCTTTGGACTTAGAAGAAAACAACAAAACTTGCTCCGATACCTCTATTAACATATGCATGCTGTGTTCAGCGTCTTTTTAAATGTTATTTATTTCTTGCTTGCATTTGTAGCTCCAGTGCCTACGACAGACTGGCCATATTCAACAGGTGAGTCATGATGGCCTGAGCCACTCCTGGCCTTGCACCAAGCACCACCCCAAGACCACTGCCCACGCTGCTCCTGGGGATGACCTGAGACTCTGCAGAAGGGCGTCCACAACGGTGACAGGTCCAAGCCCTGCTGCTGCCAGCAACCCTATAGCTCCTGGCTCTGCGGCAGGAGCCTGCAGAGGACAGCCTCTGGCCACGCTTGGGCCATGGTGTCCTGTGGCTGGGAGCAGATGCCACATCAGTACCTTTCCCTGCTGTCACCATCTGGAAATACCACTTTCAAGAAAAATATTCAATTGGCTGTTACTTACCTCCATTCTCTCCAGTCAAGACGGAGCATGCCATCAGAGTAATTTGTTTTGGTTTCATTTAATCCCTGAGGAACTGGACTTATAGCTAACACACAGATGTACCCATTGCACAAGCACAGTCATCATGTGGGTGATGTTTTTCTTCCATATTCACAGGAAAGACCACGCTGATGACCTCCTCGGAGCCAATAACCTCGGCACTAGAGACAACCTCCACAGCAGAGACAACCTCCATAGAGGAGACAACCACCACAGCACCAATGACGTCTCTAGCACAGACGACCATCACAATGTCAACAACCCTCAGAGGGGAGACAACCTCTCCAGCAGAGACAACCACAACAGCATTAACGACCCCCACAGCAGAGATGACATCCCTAGTGGAGAGGACCACCGCAGCACTAACGATCTCCCCAGCAGAGACGTCCTCCCCAGCGAAGATGTCTTCCCCAGCAGAGATGACCACCACACCACCAATGACCTCCCCAGTGCAGACGTCCTCCCCACCGGCGGTGACCACCACAGTGCCCATAACCTCCATAGCAAAGACAACCACCCTAGCAGAGACAACCATGGCAGCAACAACAGCTACCACAGCAGGGAGGAGCACACCAGGTAACCCTGTCCACTGTCACTCACTGATCTCCTTAGTGCCCCTGATCTCCCTTCTCAGACCTGACTGCACTGCAGGGAGACTCCCATCCCTGACCCACTCCAATTAGGCCATTCCTGGCACCCAGGTCTACAGCAAGGGTGCAAGCAGAGCGTGGAGAACAGCGGGTGAACTAGGGGGCAGAGGCTTGAGGCCAGGACCTCTGTAGCCGTTGCTGGTGAAGGAAACTTCAGAGAGGGATTTCCTTTCACTGCAGCTGGGGGGATTGCGACAGGTGATCATTCTGCCTTCACCCCTACAGTTCCAGCTGTTTCTTAGACATGCTTTGGGATTTGGGACGTGACTGGAAAGGAGAAAGCTGCTGCATCAAGTGTTTCGTAATGCAAGTTACACCTCCATGGGCATGTGGTTCCTGCCCAGGGAGCAGACGGCTGTGTGAAACAGAGAAGTCACAATGGTGATTTCAATTGAATGAAAGACTTCCACATCATGTGAAGTGCCATAGGACAGGGGCTCCTGGAAGATGGGCTGCTTTGGGGTGCATGACATGTGATGACTGTGTTCAGAGCCTTTTTTATTGACATGAAATTCTTACTTGCATCCATAGCTCCGGTTCCCACCGCAGACTGGTCGTATTCAACAGGTAATTCACACTCACCAGACCCATCCCTGGCCTTGCAGCAACCATGCAGGGTCCCTGCTGTAAGGGCCCCGATGGGGACAGCAGGGTGCCAGGTTGGATGGACCCTAACCCCATGCCTCACTCCAGGCAGCCTCCTGCGGCTCTCCGGGGGGAGGAACAGCTGCGAGGGCCGCGTGGAGGTGTACAACGGCAGCAGCTGGGGGACGGTGTGTGATGACCGGTGGGACCTGAGTGATGCCCAGGTGGTGTGCCAGCAGCTGGGCTGTGGCCAGCCCACGGCCGCCCCGGGCAACGCGCACTTTGGCCTCGGCTCTGGCAGCATCTTCCTGGACGATGTGCAGTGCCGCGGGGACGAGCCCTCCCTCCAGATGTGCAGGCACAACGGCTGGGGAGTGCACAACTGTAGGCACTTGGAGGATGCCAGCGTCATCTGTGCAGGTATGTGGGCAGCAGAGGCCACCTGCTCTCCTGTAGGTCCCACCAGGCGGTTTCGGTGCCCTGCCTTGGGAGTAGCCGTGTTTACATCCCTTGGTAGAGCCAGGGTGGAGTGGTGAGATTGGGGGCTTTTGCTGCCTGGTGCTGGAAGCATGTGTCATGCAAAAGCCCCGTTCTTGCACACAGAGGGCACAGCAGGCTCTCCACAATCAAAGGTGTAGGTGCTCAGTGCGGTGGGAAAGAGCAGGATTGCGGGATCACAATGTGGGGAGGATGGGGCAACACGGGGGACATGTCAGGCTGGTGATTGGAAGAGGAATGTCAGGACAGAACCCCATGGTCTCTTTCCCCATTAGTGCTCCAGCCTTGCGTTTTCATGTCCAGGTCCATGTCCATTTCTATGTCCATGTCCATCCATCGCCACAAGCCTGCTGCATTCGCTGCCTTTTCGTTCACTCTGTCTTCTTCCTTGCAGCTGCACATTCAACCCCTCCTGCTGAATGGCCATACACAACAGGTAATTCATGCCCACCCAGCTTATTCCCAGCCTGGCAGCAAGCCCCAGCCCAGCACGAGAGGAGAGGAGGGGGGACGTGCTGGCCTGAGCCTGCCCGGCGCAGGGCTGCTGCTCCCCTCTGCCCGTGGCAAGGGGCCATGTGGTTTGGGGGCTGCTGCCAGGAAGGAGCTGAGCCGCGGCAGAAGGGCAGCTTCAGTGGTGATGGGTCTGAGCAGTGCCCTTCCAGTCACCTTGGGGCTCCTGTCTCTGGGGCAGCAAGTGCTAAGTGGATGGGAGCAAGCCTTTCCCTCGATCCCATATGCCTGCCGGGTCAGCCCAGGACACAGGTTGCTTCCCTGATGCCAGGGCACAGCAATGGCTTTGCAACATCAAGCCAAGGTGGCCAGCACCCTTGCAGGCACCCTGTCAGGTCCCATGGACTCAAACATCTCCAAGGGTGCATGAGTGGTCCCCCTCAGGGGATGGGCCACAGTCAAGACGTGCAAAGGGTTTTTCTGCAAATGCCCCAGTGCCCTGAGCAGCCCCCAGGACCCCCAGGCAGCTCCCACAGACTCCTCCAGCAGGTCCCTGCTCATTGTGCATCTGCCTTCCGCCTGCATGGGGTCTTTGCTCAGTCACTGCCCTCCCCTGGTCCCTTCAGATCTGCACCAGCCCAGCTCCCGGTCACTGCGGCCAAATCTCCAAAACAGCTGGGATGTGGGGGCTGTGGGGCCGGGCTGGCAGGACCCTGACCTGGTGCCATGTGCTGTGTCCCAGGTGCCCAGTTGCGGCTCTCTGGTGGGAGGAACGGCTGCGAGGGCCGCGTGGAGGTGTACAACGGCAGCAGCTGGGGGACGGTGTGTGATGACCGGTGGGACCTGAGTGATGCCCAGGTGGTGTGCCAGCAGCTGGGCTGTGGCCAGCCCACAGCCGCCCCAGGCAATGCGCGCTTTGGCCTCGGCTCCGGCAGCATTTTCCTGGACGATGTGCAGTGCCGCGGGGACGAGCCCTCCCTCCAGATGTGCAGGCACAACGGCTGGGGAGTGCACAACTGTAGGCACTTGGAGGATGCCAGCGTCATCTGTGCAGGTGCGTGGGCAGCAGAGGCCATGGGCTCTCCTGTGGAGCTCATGGTCTCCCATGTCCCCATCCCCACCTCTCCATGATCCCCTTTGTGGTACCCCATGGCCCAAGGCAGGGCCATGTCTGTACCCCAGCACCTTTCTCCTGAGCAACACATCTCACTTTTGGCTCTTCTTCCTCCACACCCACAGCTGCTCTGGCCACCCCGACACCTCCATCAGGTAATGCTCTTCTGTGGTTCTTCTCACTGTTTTTTGTGTGGGTTGTCTCCCTGTTGGGCTTTTTTAAATTGGGGTTTTGTTTCTATGGCAATATCAGTTTAAACTTGCTTGATAATTCTTACACAGGCTGGGATGTTCCCTTGCATCTCAGTGACGCTTATTGTGCAGTTACACTGGTTGGCTGTGGGCAAACCATTCCCTCGCCGGGCTCTTCCGCTGTGTCAATGCTTAGGAAGTGTTGTCTAAATCTCTAACTTTGAACCACATATATCAATATTGGCAGGGTGGTATATGTACTTTGTTCTAAGGAGCAATGACATCAAACCATGCCAGGACTACATGCACAGTGTAATTTTATTGACATTAATTTTTTGTGTGTGTGATACAGTTTCCTTATTGTTATGATTTCTATACAGCACTCATAAATCATTTTTACTCCAGATTTTTTTGCATTTTCCATCCTTGTCTTTTTCCACTTCCCTGATGGTAAAATTTAATTTGTCTTCTTTTAGAGTTTCCTTAAAAAATGTGGCTTCTTTCTCAAAGTGATACCAGTTTAATCGAAATGTTCTCCATTTGCATCCAGAGTCACAGGTCATCTGTCAGCGAAGTTGTGTGCAATGGGTAATTTTGGGGTCTTCTGCTTACTGGAGCTGTCAGGGTCTGCAGCTCGCTATTTTTGTCTTAGAAAGCAGATTTTAGATTTAGAGCTTGACCATTCACAGTAGAAAATAGAACAAAAGTGAAGGTCCCTGAGACCCCTTTCAGCCTGATCAGGGAAAGGGGCAGTGTCCGGGTACTGGTTTGGAATATCCTGAGAATCCCAAAATCCTGAGGCAGGGAGGGGTGTGCTGCACTGCGGGGTGTCCCTGTGCAGGAATATAAAATGGGGGGAGGGGAGGGGTTCCCTTTACATATCACATCTTGTAGGAATTAAGTTCAGAGCTTGTTCTCACCTTCCTATAAGGAAACTTTTAGGATTATCTGTGTGTTTAACGTAAGAATTATATGTCATTCATCCTGTCAGGAACATGAAAGCTTTTTGCAGCTATGCTTATAGGAGAAATAAGAAATATTTAAGATTTAGCCCAGCAGCCTGGAGTACTTATTTCAGTCTGAGACCAAAAAATTACAGAGTTTCCTAGAAGACCTGCAACTTATTTATCCTCCAAAGTCCTCAGGGGAGTAAAGAGAAGCAGCAGAGTAACTGAGGGGATGATGTCTGTAAAGGAAGGTATTTCCATTTTGGCTGTCGTGACACCTCCCAAATCAGATCTCAACTGCAGAATGGAGAGAACAGAGCAGAAAGCGTGAAGTTGTTACCAGCCCAGCCTGAAGAGGGTGGTCTGACACCATGGATGTGACAGGGATTCCCAAATGCAACATGAAAGTAAAGCTAAAGCAAAAACAAATATTTTGTTTTGATTTGGGTCATACAGAGTATCACCTTCAGTCAGCAGGAGAACTGCTTTTCAGCAGCTGCGGATGAGACATGTGCAGCTCAAGTACGATTTTGTAGAGGGTACTGTAAGTAAACTCTATTCCATTTCTTTCTGCAGCACCTTATTTTTGCGGTGGCTCAATCTCAAATTCCTCTGGGATGCTGCAGAGTCCCTCCTACCCTGGAAGTTATCCAAACAACGCTGACTGCGTGTGGGAAATACAAGTAGAGAACAATTTCCGTGTTATGCTCACATTTAGAGATATTGCGTAAGTAGAACATTGATTCCCTGGGCAAATAGCAAAGTCAAAACTTACTTGAGAAGTCTGAGAAATTATTTGAAACAGGCAACCTTCCAAATTTTAAAGATACTTTCAATAACACCCAGCAGTTGGAAGAGCAGAACAAAACCTGGATTACTGTAGTATTTTCTGCTCACAGTTTTCTGCTACAGCTACACACAAAACATACAAAACCTCTGCCATGAAAGCTCTAAGTGCTGAACGATTTCATTTATGTTAGGCAGTAAAATCAGAGTTTCTGGAATGCATTTGACAAGGTGCTGATGTTTTCTTCGCCAGGATGCAAAGCGGCAGATGCCAGTATGACTACGTTGAAGTCTATGATGGGCCTCCACACTCCTCCCCGCTTCTTGGGAGACTTTGTTCTGGTTCTTTTCCCACGTACATATCCTCTTCAAACATGATGACTGTGCGCTTTCACAGCGATTCTAGATACAACTTCAGAGGGTTTCAGGCCCACTACTCCTCCGTTCCAGCAGATCACAACACTAGTAAGTGTTCCTCAACAGACAAGCCTGATTATAGTTTTTGTTTGCAAAATAAATATTTGTGTGTATTTAAAGGTGTTAGGGAAATGAAATGATACATGTGAAGAATGATGGGCTGGTGTGTGAACTGCCTACCTTCTAAATTAAGAAAAAAACAACATTTGGTTCAATTACAACCTTTAATCCTTAACAAATTCCTGAAGTCACTAATATATTGTATCTTCTTCTACCAGCCCTTCTGTGCTTGCCAGACTACATGCGTGCAGTGGTTAGCAGAGACTATCTCCAGTCGCAAGGCTACTCGGCGCAGATGGTCACCCTGAACGATAATCGCTGTAAACCAACAGTCACATCCCACGAGGTTATATTCAACATTCCCTACAACAGCTGTGGGACGATGCGAGAGGTAGGCCCACCGTTGTGTGCACTGGATTGCAGGACCCACTTTGAAAAGAGTCATGAAATGGCCGTCGTGGTCCACAGGGCTAAGAAAAGACCTGGAGGTTTTTAGTTCTTTAGCTTTCCATGCCTTAGGGAATCCTCATGCTTAACAGAAATGAGGTTCTAGGGAGTAAAGCTTGGGAGGAAAGTATATGAACTCTCCATGATTTAAAGTAGATGTAGCCTTGTAAGTGCCATGCAGGTTTGGGATGACTGTTTACTACACAACTGGTGTTTTGTACAGACATTCAAAGAGTTGGCTCCGCCTTAGATTCAACAAGGAGTTTTTCTCCACTGATTTCTCTTTAATGATATACTTCAGCAAGTTTATTTACAATCTGTGAGCAAAAAAGACCAACATAAAGTTTCTTGGTTTAAAGCGTTTAAGACGAATCTACATTTTTAAATTGCATATGACTCTATCAAAGCTTAGAATATGGGATGTGACAAAAATGCAATTCCTCATTTTAAATTACATGTTAAACAGGAGAACAATGATACAATCAACTACTCCAACATGATCAAAGCTACTTCTTCTGGGTACATAATCAAGAGGAAAAAGAATATTCACTTACATATTAGTTGCAAAATGCTACAGAACACATGGATGCAAATAATGT
Source organism: Ibidorhyncha struthersii (assembly GCA_013398815.1). NCBI lineage: Eukaryota > Metazoa > Chordata > Aves > Charadriiformes > Charadriidae > Ibidorhyncha > Ibidorhyncha struthersii. The sequence continues at coordinate 160,298 of VZSZ01003095.1, read as the reverse complement.
ATGTTGCTGACGATACTGTAGATGTGACTGAAAATCAGTTTGGAAGATATGACATGAGCATCGCTTTTTATGATTCCTCATCATTCTCAGAACAAGTGCATGACTCTCCATACTACATTGACTTGAACCAAGATGTGTACCTTCAAGCTTATCTTCGCAGCTCTGACCAAAATCTGACCATCTTTGTGGACACGTGTGTGGCATCACCTGATCCTCATGATTTTAACACTCTGGCCTATGATATAATCAGGAATGGGTAAGAGCTTTCTCAAGTTGTCAGAAGCACAGCTGTAACACCCTTTCTGCCTTTATTTAAAAGAATAGAGCCAAACAGAATTGGTTTATATCTCATTATCAACAAACTGTTAAAAGCGGTCTTTGATTTTTTATGTTTACAGTATGAGTTTGGAAATAAGAAATGACATTTAGACCTTATTAACATTTAGTTTCACTTACTTCATCCTTGTCCTATATGCAAAATTCAAAGTAGTGGGAGTGAGGTGGATGAGATGAGTGGGTGGAAACTGGCAACTGGAATCTATCATCCCAGGTTTTAAATATTTTAGTAAAAACAGTCAAGCATTAGACTAATTTCTTTTACTCCTTATTATAGCACAGACATTAGTAAGAGTCTGTCCTCCTCTCTTCACCACTTATATTCTCCTTCTCTTGGAAAAAACTATAGTTGCCAATGCTCTAGCTGCTTAAAGAAGTCTATATTTAAAAAGTCTATACTATGGTATAACAGTTGTATTTCTATCCCATTATGTTCTTAGTACATGGCTATGATAAAATTTTGTTTTAATCTATTGTGTTTTTTCAGGACTGTACATGTGTGTATCCATGAAGACTAATTCTCTTTTCCGTTTCTTTCTAGATGTGTTAGAGACTCTTCCTATGCCACATACTACTCCCCCTCCAGCCACTTTGCTCGGTTCAAGTTTAATGCCTTTGAGTTCATTAGCCGCCATACGTTAGTCTACCTGCAGTGTGAGCTGGTGGTGTGCAGGCTCGGGGACCGCTCCTCCCGCTGCTACCGGGGCTGTATTAGCAGGTCCAAGAGAGAGACAAGTTCTGACGAGGAAAAAGCGACTGTGGTTGTCGGACCACTTAAGCTTCGAGAAGGCGGTGCTCAGAGTAGGAATACTGGTAAAGTCAAATAAATATATCTCATATTTACTGTAGGACTGATCAGGGCTTCATGAAAAGCCAAAGCTCTGCACTTTTGACATGTCACTGAAATCTGCTTTTGCTAACTTCACTATAAAAAGGTGATTGTTTGGCTGACCCAAATTTCTACAAATTTCTTCTTTCAACACCTTGCAAAACACCTGTTTTCACCTGCATGTATAAAAAATATAACTGCTTTGGCTGTCCCAAAGGAGAGGCAGCGTATAACCCATTTTAGTACTACAACTCCATTGAACCAGTTAGCTCTGGTCTGATTGTGTAACGTGGTAGCAAACTCCCAGCCTTCTTGAGAAATGTTTCATCCCCTCAGTTGTCCTCTGCTCATGAAGTCTGCTTAGTTAAGTTGCCATCCCTGCTAATACAAAGCCTGTTCAAATAGGCTGTAATCAATGGATCTGTAAGAAGTCATCTTACTTCTGACTCTGATGTGGGAACCATCCCTTTTAACACAGCAGCTCTTTGTGCCCTGATCTTTAATATATTGAGACCAAACCCCCTCTGCCTTCCCTCGCAGGGCTGGACTTTTCTGTGCCTCTTCCCCAACTGGCTCCCAGTGATGATGGTAATCCCCTCCCACCGCTGGTTGTTGCCGTCGCCATCCTGGCAGTTGTCGTTTTCGTTCTTGCTGGTTTTCTTGCGAGAGCTGCACTGAAGAAACCACTTTCACATGGGATAATGCAAGATCAAAGGTCGGCGGCATCTGCTGAATGATTACAGGGTAAACATCACAAAATGATTCATTGACAACAGTCACATATTTGCCATTTGTAAGAAGCTGTGATATCTTTATCTACAACAAATCCTAGCCTGTTACAATGGTTTAAAATAACTTTCTAATCCTAACACCTGTGAAATGATTAAAAAATAATTTCAACATTCATGTCACGAGTTGTTTGGTACAATCATTGTATCATCTTTCTCCTCTTTAATTCTCTTCTCACATCCTTCTAAGAACATTTGTCTAATGCCTTGAAATTTTGTGACCTGGAGAGAAAATATGGATGAGGAATCAATAAATATTTCAAGGTTTGTTAAAAGGGAAGAAGATTTACTTTTGGGAGAAGTAGTAGGTCACATCTGGAAAGGAAATATAAATATTGATCTTACCATGGCATCTGGAATTGTGTCTATACAATATTCTAATAGCTTTGAGCACTGTTTTTAATGCTAAATTTTTCATTGAAACAATAATGGATCTGTGCTTATTTATAAAATGCTGAGATTTCCAAGCTAAAGTAATCTGTTATGTGAGCAGTGTGATTTAAAATCAAAGGAAGGAATGTTTACAAAGAAAGAGTTCTATTTTGTCTTTCAAATTAATGTCTCTGTGATTAAAACACAAATGTTTTACTGTGTTGAAGAGTGTGGTCTGTTGGATTAAAAATTTGCCAAGTGATGGACTAAGCCCCTGCTTCTGAAATACTACACAGGAAATTTCTAAATATCTTAATGCAGGCTTCAAAAGGAATGAGCTAATTCTTTTTCTTCCTGCACATGCAAATTTACAGAAAATATCCGTGCCTAGGAAACTAGATTGCTGACTGTTGATTCAGAGATGCCTTTTCTTATGGTTTCCGTTACTTACTCCTGGGCATCACACACAAAAGCAAAATGACCCGCCTTGTTCAGGGGACTCCTAAGGAGCTGTCTATCCATGTTTCCCCCATCCCCGTGTTCCCTCCAAAGCAGATGCCTGACTGAGTCCCTGAGCATCCTCTCCCATCCAAGCAGGCACCGCATCCGCTGCTTTTCCCACAGCATCCACCTCAGGAAGGGTAACGGGATCTTCCCCTACATGCCAGTGAGGAATAACTGACTTCTACAGCCGGTGTGTTCCTCTGTGTTATTGGAGAGAAAGCTTACCCTCCAGTATTTGACTTTCTGCCCATCAGTTGCATTTTGAAATGCTTCTACATACTGCTGTGAAGAGGTGTGAGGTGCCTCTGTTTTGTTTGAGGGTTGGGCACCCTCTGTGTGTGCAGCTACAACAGGGCATTTTAATAGAGTTCAGCTGTAAAGGGTGGGTAAAAGTAAAATAAAATCTAGCAGCAAAAGTAAAACAAGTGTTGAAATGTCACAGGGAAGGCCCTGAAAGACTTCCTCATCGATGGCAGACATATTTGAAAAGCTGAGAAGCACCAGAGCACAGAAATCATCATGTCCTGAGAGGTCTAGAAAAAGTTCCCCAACAATTTTAGTGTAACTACCACAGCTGCCATTTTTGTCATCTTCTGAAGACACATACCTCCTGCTCCTGAGATCCCTGCTCTAGCCCTGGTCTCCCTCTCGCTCTGCAATGTGGCACTTGTCCCCAGGAACACCGCAGCCTGTTTCCCACAGAGCTGCTAGGTCCCTGCTGCTGCCTCCGTCCTCTGTGACAGCCACCCCTGTGTCAACCTCCTCCTCGGCCACGGGCACTGCTGCTCGCCCAGACCATCAAAAGCACATCAGCTGGAGCTTCCCTCTGCACCCTCAGCACCACCACCTCAGCCCAACCTCTTCCCAAAGGATTTTTCCCTAACTTAACCTAGGCAATCTCTTCTCATGCTTAACAAGACTCTCGACTGAAATTAGCATCACCATTGAAAAGGCTTTTCACAATGTCTGTCCTCAGTTTTCACTGTTGCTGGTCAAGCCCATTAGTTCTTGCCCTGTCCCTCCTGGCCGTGGGGAGCAATTTTGTCCCCTTTCTCTTTAGGCGTATTTTACCTAGTTGAAGATTGATGTTTTTTCCATTAAGTTTCCATTTCTTTAGATTCAATAAATCCGAATTCAAAAGCTACTGAGCTGTTAAAGGTGGTTTGTTTGCGATATCTAAGGCTGAATCACACAATCTGATCTAAAGGCTTGTCACATCAATTGGAAGCCTTCCCGTTGACATACATCCTAAACCAGGCAAAACCATGAATCTCATCCAAGAGATCAAGTCTCCATCAGGAGACTTTTCAGGTGTCAATGAAATGTCGTTTAAATGGTGAAAGACATTTCATGTCTCCTTTCCAGAAGGAAGAGTTTTGTCCAAGCTTTAATACTTTTGGTTGCTAATCACAATAAAAATTATTTAATTTTTTTTTTTTTTTTCAAAATGGTTTTAAGCTTTGTGGTTGTGAGGACTTTGGCTTCTCAGGACTCACCCAGCCTTTCTGAGTGTGTTGTGCACATTCGTAAATCAGGTTGAAATATGCTGGAAATGCAAACAGCCAAATCTCACATAAACATTTACCAATGGTGCATGAAAACTTGAAAAGCAAGATCTGGGATTTTTGCCTTTCAAGTCCTAGTTGGAAATACAGAGAATTAAAGCCAAAATGTAAACTAAAATGGTTTATTTTGCCTTTTCTTTTTGTTTTTTGTTTATTCGTTTTGTGTGGGATCGGTGTTATGCCAACCACATGGTGACGCCTGGTGCCTGCAAACACAAGGATGTCGAGAACCAGAAGCGTGTGGAGGCCACTGCCTTTGCTCTTCTAAAATGAGTTTTCTGGAGGCTGCAGTGAGGCTTGTTCTTGTCACCTCCTCCACCCGCAGAGAAGACACACCAACCGTCACTTGGCAGGTTTTTGCTTTGAATAACTGGCTGACTTTGGGATTAGATTATTTAATTTCTCCCTAGTGTGTCTGTCACTGCTCAACCATGTAGTATGTACTTGCTCACTCAGTAGCAAGTACTCAACCCACACTGTCAGCACCAACTAAAGATGGTGTTTGCAACATCATGCTAAAATCCCTTACGAGTGTCAACCTATGTAGTGTGAGCTGTGTTGGGAGAGGATAATTACTGAATTACACCACGTATATCCAGACCATGTAGCAACAAATGTTCATAACTGTGACGAAATCACACATCTCTGAACAGCTCCCTTGAAATGGCACTTCAGAAGTTTTTTTTTTCATGGAAAGAAAATGGATCCATAACAATTTGATATCAAATACACATAACTTTTTTGCTTAAAAAAAAAATTGTATGGGCTCAATGGGTTCCTGCCAGTTCCCAGTGTTGTCATACAACCCACCTGGCCAGCACTGGGGCTAAAGCAAAGCTGAGAAATCAAAGCTCTTGTTTGCTTCTTTGTATGCTGAATTTCCTGTGCTTTGCTGTCCTGTTTATATTTCTATTCTAATTTGGGAGTATGAGGGGGATAATTCAACTCTGTAGTCCTCCTTCCCAGGAACATACTATAAAAATATTTATAATCGGGTATAAATAAACATTGTTTTGTTTCTGGATCCCATAGCTAGCAAGTAGATTAATTTTCTAGTTGTTAATAACAATTCCTCGTGTTTTGTAGATTAAGATTAAAAAAAGCTAATTTGGTCTTACAGGGTATGGGTAAGAAACACAGTTTTTCTTGTTTTCATGTTTTGGACCTGTTGGAGTGGGTCCAGAGGAGGCCACGAACATGATCAGAGGGCTGGAGCCCCTCTGCTGTGAGGACAGGCCTGGGGAGTTGGGGTGGTTCAGCCTGGAGAAGAGAAGGCTCCAGGGGAACCTTAGAGCCCCTTCCAGTACCTAAAGGGTCTACAGGAGAGCTGGGGAAGGACTTTTTACAAGGGCATGTAGAGATAGGACGAGGGGGAATGTCTTCAAACTGGAAGAAGGTAGATTTAGATTAGATATCAGGAAGAAATTTTTCCCTCTGGGGGTGCTGAGCCCCTGGCACAGGTTGCCCAGAGAAACTGTGGCTGCCCCATCCCTGGAGGTGTCCAAGGCCAGGTTGGACGGGGCTTGGAGCAACCTGGGCTGGGGGGAGGTGTCCCTGCCCAGGGCAGGGGGGTTGGAACCAGATGATCTTTAAGGTCCCTTCCAACCCAAACCATTCTGTGATTCTATGATGTTTCTATGATTCATTACTTTCTGTCCATGCCTTGCCATAGAAGCCCGCAGATATTCATTGATACCAAGCTGAATGGAGCAGCTAAGCATAACCTTCTGCTCACAGTTCTGACTTAGGTGTCCTTCAGTGCCTGAGACTGAATGCTTGCACCAAATTCCAATTAAATAACTACATGAATATACTCTGGAGATCACTTTCACTTGACTGATAATTTTCTTTTATTTTTTTTATAACTCCATCAGACTCGCCAACCAAGGGCAAGCTTTTTCAACAGGATTGCACTAGACTCTACCTTGAGTGGCAAACAGCCACTGCAGCAGAGTTGTGGAATTGTCCACCACGCTTAACAACCTCAGAGAGAACAGCAAAGGCATTTCTTGCAGCTGACCCACCACTGCCCTTTGTTTGTGACAAGATCAAAATAAAAAGAATAGCAGACCTTTGCTGCCCAGCATCCCTGAACCCAAGCACAACCTTTTGCACAATTTCTGCTAAATATGTTATGTTACAAGGAGAAGAGATTTTTCCTTATTTATTTGCTTTTATTTTGGTAGGTTTGTTTTCATGGTTTTTAAAATTTAATTTTTATTCATTTCGGCAGTTTATACCTAGCTGGGAAAAACTAAGAAGATATTAAAATTCTCAGAGCATCTTGTGTATTTTAGGAGATTTTCTATCTCAGGCTCAAGAACTACGATGCAAAAAAAAGCATATTTTAATGAAGCCTAGCTGAGGAAATTCGTCAGCGACCCAGCTGGATCACTGGGAGTGAGATTTGTTATTATTTCCTAGAATAACACTTGGATCACCTCTTTTTGCCCTGAATCACCTGGTACCCATCCAAGCAGGTTTTTCCTTCTTCTTTCTGAAATAAGTGAATTAGTCACAGGCTATAATGTAGAAATTAATTGGACTGCTGCTGTTCTAAAGAGCCTGCCAAGTTTGAATGATTGTCATCTTTTTTTGTATTTCTTTTTTTCAGTTTTCAGAAACTATAGTTTCAGAAAGATGGCGTGTCTCTTTCCTCCTCTTTCTGTTTGAAGACTGTGAGGGCTGTATTTTGTCGTCATAGTCATGCAACCTGTTGGGCCAAAGGAACTTTTCTGTGGGTGTGTGAGTGACTAAACAGAATAGATAAAATGTTGGGTTTGAACAGCTGCAGTCAGATGACTGTTGCCCGGTAGCCTTGGAGGCTGAAATCCATCTACTAGGTTAGGGATGAAAGTCCAGTAAAAGCCCATCTACTGGAATGGAGATGAAGTAAGTCCCTTATATTTTTTCCATATGACTTTTCCCTTTTCTGCTTCTTTTCCCTCCTTCCTCTCCCTGATCCTACCGTGCAGATAACTTCCTAGTGTACGTTAAGATCTTGCTACTCCTTGCCTTATCTCCCTCATCCCTTCTGCTTGTTGCTCTTTAATTTAGGCACTGAGTAAAATAAGGCACTCTGTGCAAAGACTGAGTTTTCTTCTGTGCCTGACCAGTTGCTAGCACAAAAGGACTCTGACTTGAGGGGTCCTGGTTTGCTGAAGTTACCTGGTTAGAAAGGTTTATACATGTGCTCAGCCAGGGATGTTGAGGTGTTTCTGAAGCATTTGACATTAGTTATCACCATCTTCCATTGCTAAGCCTGGATTCAAGCAGAGCTTTTTTGCATGAGATGCAATGAAAACTGAGTTATGCTGATGTGAGGGCTCTGCTCTCCCATGCAAAGAGTTGGCAGGGAGCATGACTTAATATTAACGTAGCAAAGCCAGGCTTTCCTTCCAAAATGCTGGCTCCTGCCATCCCTAGTTGCAGGCTCAGAAAGCTGGCTGCGAAGCCCCAGTTACAGGAGGGTGACCGAAACCTGTTGCTTCAGTTTTTTTAGAGCTCCTGGGCAGCCCGGGCAGCCCGCATTTGAAAGCTGAGCACTGTGCATGTAGAGTAAACACCTGATGTGAGCCTTGCCAGTGTGGAACAAGCCTTCTTTTGTTTCATAAAAGTTCACCGGGTTTCTCTAAGGAATGTATTGTTGAGGAAGACAAGCGGACTACTCTCTGCCAACACTGCAAGGATTAATCCAAACATCACATGAGATGCTTCCCGAAGGCTGTGAAATATGACAGCTGTGATGACACTTACAGATCAAGCTGAAAATTAACCGTTTGAAATACAGGCTAGAATTTATACAGTCTTGAGGGGTTTCTGGCATTGCATTCTGAAAAAAAAAAAAAAAAAGCATTTTGTTTCCTAGCAGATAGGGCAGTCCATTGCCTGGTGATGCTTACAGCTGCAGGCACTCTGGTGCCCAAGGCACGGCTGTGTGAGCCACAGGAGCATGGGGCTAAGACCTCAGCCAGCTCGTGGTACCCCTGCCCCAAGAGGTTCCACAGACAGAGCTTTCCTTGCTGGGGCTTGCTCTGTCTGGGCTCCTGGACAGCACAAGTGGGTGAGGGCAGGAGGTGCTGCAAATCACTGCAACCCTCTCAGCCCACAGAGCCACCTCGATGGACCCCGGGCAGAGCCGCCACTGCTGGTCTGCAAGGGGATGGGGGAACACAACCACCCCCAGCTCCACTTCGGGACAGTGGAGAAACTGAGAGGTGGAAAAAGTCTTCCATCATTTTTCGCTTGGCATCACTAATTTTCTCCCTGGCTGGTTCCTCTCAGGCCAGTGGCTGCCGTTGGATATGCCAAGGGGAGGGTTTAATCCCTGATCCCATGGAAGAGAATGGCTTCAAACAATAATTAAGGTAATCGAAAAATCAAGTTATCATACACAAACTCTCGCCAAAAAAAATTAAGAGAACATTTTTAAAAGTTAAAAGTATCTCCATTGTAAAAAATCAGTAACAACAACAAAAAAAAAAAGGCTGGTCAAACTGCAGAGCACACCCCCTTAAATCTACATGTTTATAAGCTCTGAACCATGTTTTATCAGTGTTACAGGGAACCCAGTTAACATGAGTCCCATGCTGACCACTGTTCGGATGCTACTGCTGCATGGAGGGTGTCTCAGGGTTCAGGTACTGTGCCTTACGTTCTTCAGTGCTACGTCCGTGTCTCTTGTGTTTTCCTCTAAAATCAATATTGGCAAATTTTGTAACCTGCACCAAAGCCCACTCAAACCAGAATGCATCGTGTGTGTTTCACAGGCTTGAAGAATCAAAGATGTCATCAAATATTTTAATTATTTCTTTTTATGTAATGTAGCAAACAAATATATTGCATTGTATTTTAATGTATTGTAGGAAAAAATACGTAATAATAAGTCATAGAATCATAGAATCGTTAAGGTTGGAAGGGACCTTTAAGATCATCGAGTCCAGCCATTACCCTCACCTGACAAAACCACTTCTAAACCGTATCCCCAAGTACCACGTCTGCCCTTTTTTTTAAACACCTCCAGGGATGGCAACTCCACCACCTCCCTGGGCAGCCTATTCCAATGCTGGAGAACCCTTTCAGTGAAAAATTTTTTCCTAATATCAAATCTAAACCTCGCCTGGCTTAACTTGAACCCATTTCCTCTTGTTCCTCTCGTTAAATAATTAATTTTCTTTAGTGCACTTAGATGAAAATATAATGACATATTGAAAGGGGATCCCAGCAAGCAGGTAAGAGCATTTGATAAAAGCTTGGTGAGTTGCGTACCTATAGCAGGTTAGACACAGCCCAGGTCAGAATTACTGCCTTGGATACACCAGTGTGGGCAGATCTGTTCTTTACAGCAAGGTGCTTGGCTGTGACTGGGCTTATGTGCACTTTGGCAATAATATTAATCAATGGAGGTAATAATCTGTAAGTAATTCATAGCCGAGGGGTTACACAGTGGTCGTCACTGTGCAGATCTTCAGCTGAAGGCCACGCACTATACACGCACCCAGTGCAAAAGTAATCCCTAAGGGGCCACATGCATTCAATTTTTACTTCAATAAGTGAAATATCAAAGGCAGTGACCTTCTGCTACGCTATTCTGAGCACTGGCTTCCTTGTTAATCCATTGCTGGCCAAATAAAACACAATAAGGCATGCTGGAGTCCCCACTAGATGACAATGGCATTGCGTCAGTGTTACTCTAATTTTATACAACAGCCACAAGGACACTCAGGTGCCTCACCCTTGGAAGATGCTTTAAAATCAGGCCTAGAACCACAGGAATTCAAGTCTGGTGAGCAGCCTGGGTTAGAGCACACTTTCCCTGCTGATGGGCTCCTTAGAAGGCTGTTGTAAAGCTTTTCCTCCAACATCCTGAGACGGCAGGGGTCATTGAAAACACATCAGTCACTATAATAGTTGATATAATTTCTTTTTGTCTTCCAAAGAATTGTCTCTGAGGCTAGTGGGTGGGTAGAACAGATGTTCTGCAGCTCTGGGAGAAGCTCGTTTTGGTGACGGCACAGGGGAAATCCTCCTGGACAAGGTGCAGTGCCGAGGTGGGGAAGCGTTCCTCTGTGCTCCCATAAGGGATGGTTCGTCAATCACTGTTTTCATCTGGAAGACGGCAATGTCACCTGTGCAGATCAATTCTGTTTTATTGACATCAGTAACATCTTATACACATCTACCAGAGTGAGATTCTGGTGCTCAGCTAAAGGGAACTAAACTACCAAAATCATTGTCAGACTCTTCAGGACATCCCCAAACTATTCCCCTGCATTTCAGCAAATACTTCTTAAGACAATACTGTAACTCAGACTTTAACCTCCACACTCAAAATCTTTAAATAATAAACTCTAAGACACAGGACAGTTACATTTCCTTTTTTTGGTAGAATATAATGCCTTTCAGAGGTTTATTCATCTTGCCATTTCCGTTGCTTCCTAACTAAAGAATTAATTCAACTGATTGTTCATAAGAATCATTGAGAAACTAACTAGCAATTTCTTTCTGTGATGTAGAAAAACCTCTTTCATGAGATATATTGTGCACATTGTATGTGCAAAGTACGTACCACTGTGCATTTAAAAATACAAATAAGCTTACAAACACAAAATTTCAGTATACCAAGAGCTGGATTTATGTTGGGCTGTTTTTTTTTTCCCTAGCAGTGTGGGTAAACAGATAATTTCTGCTCATTTTCATTTAGTGTAAGTTGTTTAAAATGTGAACTTTTCTTTATTTTTTTCCCCCAGCTTTTGATGTTTGAATAATTTTCATCTCCTATATATCTTTACTGATTTTACTGTGAAGTATATTTTGCCTAATATAGTCATTTCATATCAGTATACAGTTCATGAACAGGAATATTTGTAAATCCTTTTGTCATGATATGATTTTAATTTATGGATCCCAAACATTTCAGAATATGCACCCCTATGAGATTTTGACCATATCATACATTAATCCCAAACTTTTGTGTTAGGAATATGCTGTATCTTCAAGTTATTAATGAATTCACATCAGTCAAATTTCACAATTTTACATTCAAAACCCCGACATTTTTGCCTAATCTCTTGTCTTTGGTTACCAGAAGTTTTTATTCTTGTCTCAAATTTATAACAGCCAACTGAAAACCTGGCGATACGGAAGTATCACTCATAAATAGCACTGTCTTTTCTAGGCCTTCCAAAGACTTGTTCCTGAGGCTTGTGAACAGGAGGAACAGATGTGGGGACCACATTGAAGTCCATTACCAGGGCAGCTGGGGCACTGTCTGCGATGACTCCTGGGACCTGAAGGATGGCCAGATCATCTGCAGCCAGCCGGGGTGCAGCAGGGCTGTTTCCGCTCCTGGTATTGCTGATTTTAGTCAAGGCTCAGGAAAGACCCTTCCTGATGATGTGCACTGCAAAGGGAATGGGGCTCACATCTGGCAGTGCCCCGGAGGAGGTCTGTACACGACTGTGTACGTGTGGAAGACATCAGCGCCGTTTGCTCAGGCGCATTTAATGTAAGTCTGAGTTTGCAGAGCAGACCGCAAGCATAAACCCCACTGCTGCAAAAGCCTGCTGCTTTATTCCTCCGGTACTGAACCTTTGTTCCCCCCATACTCAATGCTCCGTTGACACCTGACTCACAGCTTGACCCTGAAGTGGTGCAAAGTCACAGTCAGCCAAAGTGTGGGGGAGAGCCCTGCTAGGTACATCCCAGAGATATTTTAGTCTAGGTTAGAACTGAAATGGCCAAAGGTCTTTCCATGAAAACTGGATAAAACAGTCCAAGAGAATTACCAAATGACGCGAAAACGTTCAGTCAATATCACCTATTATTTCCTACTCTTCCCATGGTGTGGAGGTTCCTTTGATGCTTGGTTATCTTGCAACTGGCATGTCAGCAGGTGGAGCCATCCCAGGGGGAAATGCCTGTGCAGATGCCGACAGCAGGTCCAGGTTGATTTTTGAGTCACCTATCATGGCATATATTTGAAAATTTTAACAGAGAGGTGTCATTGGGCAAGAGGTGAAACAAACAGCGGCCCCACACAGTCACTGGGAACAAAATCTTGTTTGGATGTTGGTAAACTGAACTCTTTGTACAGTAACCTGTCCTCAGCTTTTACTAGTTAATAGTAATAATATAACCTGAACAGCACATGTTAACAACAGGGCTACAAGAAAATTAGTGCCCTGAATTTATACACTATGAGACGCCCTTGGACTTGACATGGTGTCATTGATGTCCTTCAGAGAATAGCCTAGACCTAGCTTTTCTCTTTTCACTGCAGCCTACCTCAGTTTCCCTCATTAATCTGAGTCTTCTGAAAGCCAAGCAAGCAATCATTAAAAGAGAAACATTGGCCACCACTGGTCTTTCAGTTTCTCACAATATTTCTACCTTCTGGTAACATTTCCTCTGTAGTACTCAAACTTTACCAAATCAAATCACTTGTTTTTATGTTGATTACCTTGTTTTTTTTCTATAGTGACTACATTGACCTGTTTATAACTTTTTTCAGCACGAACACTTTAAAAAATCATATTTTCTCCTATGAGATAAGCTGATATATGTCAGAACCGGTCTGATTTCTGTTGCAGACCTATGTAATAGTCCTGCCACAAGGCGCATTAATCTGCTTCTTACCGTTTCAGTGGTGTTTTCAGCATAACATGCAATATAACGTGTCACTGATAGGTGTGGTTGTTACTGCAGTGACTCAAAACTCCACCTAGAAGTGAACTACCTTTTTTCGTTCACAGCTTACACAGAATCTGAAGTGACAGGTTTCTTAAATTTGTGTCATTGCCTTTAATATCAAGATGTTTTCATGTTTTACAACCTAATTTGTGGAGTTAAAAGCACCAATAGATTTTAATTGAAAAGCCTGGATGTTGCTCTCTTTGTGTTGGGTGTGACTTCCCTTTAAAACCATACAGCAGTGTAGTCCAGGCACCAGATGACCAGATTTTCTCTTCTGTTAGAGTTTAACAGAGAATAAAGTCAAGAACTTCCCCAAATTACATCCACCTAAACGTTAAGTTAGGATAAATTAGGCTTGACTTCATATATACAGAGTCACATGAAAGTTCGCATCTAATGTTTGCTAATGTTTGTACTGCTGTGGATCCTGTGCTGCGGGGACTGAATTATTTAGGAATATCACTGTCTTCTACGTATGTGCTTTAGGAGCACGGCCTCACCCCAGGGACCCTGAAAAGCAGGAGCATCTAAGCAGGTTGAAAATGCACATTCATACATAACTAGTGAAATAAGAATGGCATAGAAGCCTATCTTATAACCTGCTTTGTGCCACCTTAGTTCCTCCTTCACAAAAAATGTCTTTGACAGTAAGTATCATCTAAGACTATGAAGTGCAGCAGCGCAGGTGGAGAGCCAGCTGGACAGACAGCAACACTGCAGGAAAGGATCTGGGGTTCCTGGTGGACAACAAGTTGACCGTGAGCCAATGATATTCCCTTGAGCATCACCGGAGGGGCAAAAGAGGTGATCCTTCCCCTCTGCTCAGCACTGGTGAGACAGATTTGTAGCACTGTGTCCAGTAGAAGAGTGTGGCTTCCCCATACAAAAGAGGCAGGGGCATCCTGGAGCAAGTCCAGAAAAGGGTCATCAAGATATTCAGGGGGCTGGAGTACAAGATGCACAAGGAGACACTGATGGACTTGGGCTTGCTCGGTCTTAAGAGTGTGACGGGACCATTTTATTGTCATCTACTGTCACCTCCTGGGAGGGCGCAGAGAAGATTGAGCCAGTCTTTCTCAGACATGCACAACAATAGGACAAGAGGCAACAGGCAGAACTCAGGAAATTCCACCCTGATATAAAGGAAAATATTTTTTTTACTATGATACAGTCAAACACTGGAACAGGGCCCCAGAGAAGCTATGGGATCTCCATTCTTGGAGGTATTCAATGCTTTCATAGACATGACCTAGAACAACCTGTTCTGGACCTGCTTCAAGCAGGGCCTGGACCAGAGACCTCCATAAGTCTCTGATTGTGTCTTTCCATGAAGTGCCCAGGTTCAGGGAAATTCTCATTTATTCTTTCAAAGAAATGTCAGTGAGGTTGGTGAATGGATGGAACCAATGTGAAGGGCATGTTGAAATATCTTACAAAGGAACCTGGGGACCATTTCTGATTTCTGGGATATAAGTGATGCAGAAATTGTCTGTAACCAGCAGGTTTGTGGACATGCTGTATCGTCTTCGGGTGATGTCACCTTTACTCACACCCCAAGAAATATTGTCAAGGGTGATGGGCAGTGCAGAGGGAATGAGAACTACCTGTGGGAATGTTCTTACAGGAGGTGGTATAGACAGAAGTGTGACAGCCACCACGATGCCAGTGTCATTTGCTTGTGTACATACTAATATCGTTGCTTTATCAAGAAGAGTCACAACTAATTTTTAATTTTGTCAAATTGAAAAGTGTTCCCATGAACTAGAAAACCCTTTTCTCAACAGCACTATGGCTCTCTTGCCAGTAACAAGGCTCTTTCCTATACGGAATATTTCCCTTTTCTTTTTTTAATCAATATTTGTCATTGCGAACTTCCGTCCAGCTAAGATTCAAAAACTTTTAGAGCATTTTAATCAGTGTCACTCAGAGTACATCCGATACTTTTATACTGTTATCACATTATTTTAATCATCTGTAATCTGTACTAACCAATTCTATTTGCTTATTACCAAGACCAGGGAGGAGCACCAAAAAGCAATCCTGAGGCACATTCTGCCCTTACAGAACCAACAAGCTTTCACACAGGAGACTTTTCATGAATTTAAGGTCCTAATCCCACATGCCTCACCCTGACAAAGCTCCTATTGAATGCCTGCAGAGTATTTATTTGAGTGAGATAATCAGGATAAAGCACATCCAAAGGTCTAGAGTCATGACTCTTGTGCAGCCCAGGGGCAGGGAGCAACAGAAAGAACCAGGGCTCTGTCCGATCCCTCTGCAGAAGGAAGTGCCATGCTCAGACTTCTGGCCCTTCTAGGTCCTTACCCAAATTTAACCCTGGCAACTTTTTTTAGTACCTGTCAGATGGTAAAAAAGTTGCAAAGTCTTATCCTGCTCTCCACTGATTTTCAAGTTGCTAGGAAGGAAATTCAGCTCATGATCTCATGTCTCATCATTTTTGTCACCTTCAGAACACATGTATTACAAAGAGCTTAATTAGCCTGTGGTTGAACACTTTCTGAAACAAAAATAGGTTTTGCAAAGAAAGATGAAATATTATCATGGAATCACAGAATATCTCGAGTTGGAAAGGATCCATAAGGATCATCGAGTCCAATTCCCTGCTTCTCGCAGGACTGCCTAAAACTAAACCATATGACTAAGGGCGTCCTCCAGGCCCTCCTTGAACTCTGGAAGGCTTTGCCATGACCACTCCAGCGACCAACCACCCTCTCAGTGAAGAATCTGTTCTAAAAATATAGTACATTTTACAAAAACTGTGAGTGCTAAAATGTGTATGTTGTCTGTTTTCTTCTCTCACAGCTTCTATGGGAACTGAAATACCTGGCAGTTCCAATTTCATATTTATTCAACCATTTCTATCTGGAAATAATTTTCCCTAGCATAAACAACTTCCTGATTAAATTATTACCAATTTACATCTTATTTAGTTTTTTCAGTATTTGTGCCTGAGAAGAACTTCTTAAAATGTAGTATGTTTTGACCACAATGAAAGTAGTAATACTGATTTACATAGTTTTCATGAGGTTAACCATGGATTTTTAATCTTTAAGGAGAATTAATAAGTGAAACTGAAATGTAGATCTGGTTTGCCAGAGTACTGAAAGGACAGGACTTTTTGTGTGTGAAAAACTTTATCACTGGATGAGGATGCTAAAAGTCCAAAGTCTTAAGAAAGAAAAGGCATTGCATAAAACAGCGTTTTTCATTTTATCTGTTGGGTAGAGTTACCTCCCCGTCAAAAAAAATCCAAGATATTTTTTCCACTTTCTAATGAAACTCAAAGGCTTTTAAATGTAAGGAGGAAAGAAAATTTAGTTATAAGAAAGTCATAGAATCATAGAATCATATAATGGAAAAAACCTTAAAGATCATCTCGTTCCAACCCCCCTGCCCTGGGCCGGGACACCTCCCACCAGACCAGGTTGCTCCAAGCCCCATCCAGCCTGGCCTTGAACACCTCCAGGGATGGGGTGACCACTTGTGTTGCTTTGTCTTGATTAAACTCATCTCTTGGTCACTTTTGTCTTGATGAGTAAAACCTTGATTCTGCTTTACTAATTTTAGTACTTCGTTGTTAATATATCAATAGATAAATACCCACTAACATTTATCTAACATAAGTAATTTCTTTCGTTATTATTAATTTCATAACCAGTATTCAGCTGGGAATGAAAACCTGATTTAGCTAGCTGTGAACATCTGGCTGGCCCAAGCAGGGATCTTTGGTTCAAACAATGACCCAGGAAACACCAAGGAATTGTCCCACAATGACACCAAGTCTGCTGGCACTTATCAAATTGCTCTCAGCACCTTCCCTGTAGAGGAAAGGCTAGGAGAGGATCCAATAGCCACCATGATATGCTGAATCAGCTCCAGAACTACTCCACAATTTTAACTTAGTGTTTTGGCAGCCTACAAAGTCTTATCTGCTTCACTCTTTCACAGAAGTGTCCATGAGGTTGATAAACAGTAGAAACAGATGTGAAGGTCCCGTTGAAGTCTATGACGAAGCCGGGGGACAGTCTGCGATGACTGCTGGGACATAAGTGTTGCACAGGTCTTTTGCAGACAGCTGGGATGTGGAAAAGCTCTCTGCACTGGGAATGCACATTTCGTTCCAGGATCAAGGAACATTTTCCTGGATGATGTGCAGCGCCATGGAAATGAATCCTACCTGTGGGAATGCTCTTATACAGGACAGTCAACACGTAACTGTGGGCACAGAGATGATGACAGTGTGTTTTGTTCAGGTACATTTGGTATGGGTTTACTTATGTAAATTGTGAATCGTGTAAATCACAAAATCTAATCATCAGCCTGAGACAAAGCTTATAGTGACAAAGCCAGCAGAGCTGTCAGGGGGTGACAGAAAAGAAGCACAGTGAAGACAAGTGAATTGAGAGCCCATTTGCTTCCTTCTATTCTCCTCCACAAGCTTCAGAGGTGGGTACTGGGAGCAAGAGGTGGTGTCGCATGCTGAGGAAAGGTCTGGTATGCGCAGAAGATGTTACTGGTGGCGAGTCAGCCACATTGATGGAAGGGTAGAAAGGAGATGTGTTATGTTCTCTGCAAGATACTGGAGGAGGAAGTGGTTTGGTAAACACTTCACCCTTCGGGTTTCACAGGGCTGTTACTCCTGTAAGTATTTTAAGGTAATCAGATACCACGAATGATAGAACAGATTTCCAGATTTGTGTGTGTTCAAACTGAACTCTTCCCATGCCGCTCCAGAACATAATTTCTAACTGGTTTGGGGGTTTGGTTGGGTTTTTTTGTTTGGTTGGTTGTTGGGTTTTTTAACTCAGAAGCCATTCCTAAAAAATAAACTCTTGCTCAGGCTTCTCAACACAAGCTAAAATCTTTGTCTTGATTAAGGTAGTAAAGACAGTTTATAGAAAAGCAATTTATTTTCAGAACAAATCAGACAATATAAGAAAGAGGCTCATCACCACTTGCAGAGAGCAGACTGAGGTACAAAGTTCTCATCAGCTGCATTTTGGTATCGCAAAGGTCTGTTGTAGTGTTTGTTCTGCTGCTGGCAATTAACTAATTAATTTCTTCTGAAATACAACTGAAGTTTCTAAGATAACAATTTTCATGTTGTTCTTATTTTCACATTTCTAATCCACAGCTTCTAGAGGAGACAGGACATCTCATGAGTCTTATTGTTTCTTTGGCTGCTCATTCTAAGAATTGGGTATTTACGGGTAGATACATTTTGCTTATGTTTGATGCAAAGGGAAAAAGATAACATTTATTCAAACAAGATGGAAAAGTGCCACGCTATAGTTCATCAAACGATGTAGATGATTATGGAGGACTCAAATGTGGGGAAACCACCTTGAAAAAGAGTGTAAGGTATGTAATTCAGAACTTATCAGTGAATGAAAATCAGACTCCCTTAGCCTATCTCACTGCTTAGCAAATCACATTGCAAACAGATGAAAATCTTGGACGTATTGTCAGAAATTCATCCCAGAAGAGCAAAGTGTCCCTCACATGTGCTTGCTTAGACTCTCCAGAAGTCATTCTCAGGGAACGCAGCCTTCCAGAAAGTGTTGTGCTACTCCACGGATTCACTGAACCTGTGCACAGCAAATGGCCACTTCTGTCATTCTTACAAAAATCCGGCCTCTGTATGTTTAATTATGGTGCAAGTACAGCTCATCAGAGGGATGTTTGCCTGCTCCAAGTACCACGTCAGGCTGCATGAATGGCCCTTTCTGCACAATAGCTGTTTCTCAAGTATTGTCCGTTTTGCAACACAGACCTCCACCTGGCACAAGACTAAGGTTAGAGTCAGGGCAGCGTGTAATTTACTTCTGATCTGTCTTTGCTAGAAAAATCTCTGTAGCTGAAGAACGACAGAAATGGAAACGTGGGATGTGTTGAAATTTTTACTCAGGACACCAGCAAACAGTCTGCCGTGATTTCTGGGATATTAGTGATGCTTAGGTTATCTGCAGGAAGGTTGCGTGCGGGCAGCCTACCTCAGCAACCGGGAGCTGCCCGGTTTGGGGAAGGCTCTGGATTTATTTTCCTGGACGATGTGCAGTGCTGAGGGAATCACAGAATCATAGAATGGTTTCAGTTGGAAGGGACCTCAAAGATCACCTAGTTCCAACCCCCCTTGCTATGGGCAGGGGCACTTCCCACTAGACCACGTATGAAGCTTATCTGTGGCAATGCTCCCACAACAGATAGTCAAGACATAACTGTGGACGCAGTGAAGATGCCAGTGCCATCTGTTCAGGTATTTGCTGCTTTATTTTTTTCATTTCAAGTATTTCTTCCACCACCCCATGCCTTTTTACCTTAGCTAACAGTGATGTTTGTTCACATCAAAACACTTTTCAGAAAATAATGTAATTATATAATCCACGTAACAATAAGTCTTCCTGGCATTAATCTCACCTTATATGCCTTCTGTTGGAAATCTAACCTTGTGCTTTAATTCTCTCCTCATGTTTGGAAACAGTTCAGTATTCAAATAAATTAAAAATAAACCTGATTGATCTAGTAGAAACATTTTCATGACTAGAGATTCACCACAATTCACCCCGATACACGGAGGTAAGATAGTCAGAAATATTTTCCACAAGTCTAAGGCACATGTATTGACTGATTTGGTTGTAAAATATCATCAATGAGTAATAAATGCTTCAATTGTGTAACATTGTTTACTACTCATCCTTCTTTTTTCCACACCACTCTCTAACTGTGTTAGTTGCCCGAAATGTCACAGTTAAATAGAATATCTGCTTTTTCACATGGTGCCTGTGGAGAGCCGGGTCAGCCTTGCCTTGTCAACCTCTCACACCCATCACCAGCCCCCAGTGCTGCTCCCTGGGGCAGACAGGAGCATGGGGCAGGAGAAGGTGCCACTCCAAGATGTCCCACTGAAGCACTCCTTGCTGGTCATTTAGTAGCTCCCATATCTATTTGCATGTGTGTTTGCACAGACTTACATGTGCAAGTCTGCACTGGGAAAAATACCAGTGTAAAGACTAATGATCCACATATCTCTTTTATGTGCACTTTTTTCCTCTTACATCCAAGCCAGTGAGGACTCATGCAGGGAAGAAAGCTTTCATACTTAATTGATGGAGTTAGCCTGATTTTTGCTTGTCATTTATTTTCTCTACTAATTCATCTTCCCTATTTTGTTAATTATTCATTTCATCATCTTTCATTAGTAACTAATAAAAAAAAGATGGGTCAGCATCAGTTCTATTTATCATTATTATTTCCAGTAAATATGTATCAAAATTTGATGCAGCTTTGCACCTACACCTGGCAGATTCAGTAACAGCAACCTTGTGAGCATGGCTACATTAATTTCCCGAGGAAAGTCAGAGCGCCAGACCCGTTCTCTTTGCTCCCCCAGAGGTGCCACTGAGGCAGCAACCATACAAGGGCCCTTCTGAAGTCCTTCACTAGGACTCTACAACAGCATAAAAAATCTTTGAGTTTTATGCAGGCACAATTCCCAGTGTTTTCTCCAGAGAAACATTTGTGAATTTCCCTTGTCAGGTTTTTTTCCTTAATTGAATACTCATGAGAAGGAGCATCAGAAGGAGTGAATAAATTGAAATCAGTGGAAACATCTGCTCAGGGTACTGCTCTCTCTTCTTCTGTGATTTGAGCTT
>VZSZ01003095.1:106632-139530 GCA_013398815.1 Ibidorhyncha struthersii | reverse complement strand
GTTGGCCATTTATGTGCTGGGTTTTGTGTTGTCTCTGCACACTTAATCAGTTATGTATTGATTATTCATACTTAGAGATGACTCTGAATGAAAATCCTCAGAAATTGTTACAGTGTCCCCAAACTCTCAGGAGATAACACTCTAAACAGAAGTGTAACTTTCATAAATGGATCTTATTTCTCCAGTGAACCAACCTTTGACAAAGTTAGCATTTGGTTAGACTGCTTAAATATTTGGTTCAGTCATCAATCCCTGTTTCTTACTGCATTGATTTTACTACCAAAACCTAGGTAAAAGACATTTAAAGGCAGTATTAGTCACACCTCGCTCCCTAGTACCCCCAAGGCACTAGAAGACCACTTCCATTTTTGTAATAATAAATCCTTGAAGGGTGCTGGAGGCAGTCACCAGCACTGGTGGTAGTCTGTGTGACCCCTACCCAATGGCACCTGCTGAGATCGAAGGGATTTGCCTAGAAGCTGAGAAAAACCTCTTTATTAAGACTATACCATTGTCCACGTGAACGTGGAAAGCAGGAAAAGCTGCAAGAATGCAGCTCACGCCAAGATAAGCAACCTGTGTGGACACAAAGCCTTAGCTGGTAACAGGATGAAATGACCTGTCCTACTGCATGCAGAGCCAAGATCACCGATACCCATTTACATTGGCATAGCCTTCATCTCTGACAAAGATTTTCCCTCACAGGATTCATGAGGATGGACTGGGACTTCCAGAGGCTGGATGGTGACATCCTTATCCCAAGGCAACTCTCCTCTGGGACCGGAAAGCTGGACCCAGCACTCAATACTCTGTTTTGTCCACAGAAGATGGCTTCACATGTAAAGTTTCCACTTTGTCTTACCAATATATTCACCATAAATGCAGGGAACCTGTTTGAAGGTTATCAGGGATGTGATTTACTTCACCTGGGCTTTGCCCTTTTCTCTACACATTCTTCAGTGTGCAAAACTACCTTTCACTGCAGAATTTATTAGGTTGAGTTTGGCGGAATGGCTGGCAGAGAGAAAACATGGAAAAAGATTGAAACGAAAGAATATGTATTTTAATTATAATTGAGAATATCTCTGGACAGCTAAGCAAAAATATTAGGGCACTACAAGACTTCACATAGGTGGCGTGGGTAACAGCAGCAGTGAATATGCAATGTCATGGGCCATAATAGGAGCAAGCAACTGGGCACATCCCCAGGGTCTGCAAACCTCAACAGAATATTGCCTTTCCAAATGTAAATCATACCACAAAGCTGTACGACAGCTATTCATCATGCTTTGTTGCACCCCCATTGCACCCAGCCCCCTCGGGCACGCAGAAATACGTGTGTGTCACGGATGCAGGAGCAAGGACTGCTGTTATCAGGTAATTTCTGCTGCCCCAGGGGCAGCAGGGATTGGGGCCGGGAAAAGCAGAAAAAAGGTAGCCTTTGGCTCCTCTGTTCGACCACTTTTCCTATTGCATCTTTTCTGCCTTTGACAATATATTATTTTACTCCCATGTTCATTTCCCCCTTTTTTTTTCAAAGTAGAAAAAACAAGGAACCTTCATTTACATGTACATCTTGAAGGCCTCAAAAGTTCCTCTGAAGTTGGTCCTTCTTCTCTGCTTTTAGAAACAAAAGATACAAGTGATGAAACAATGCATGACATTTCTTCCAAAATCAATGTTTTGGTTTGTCCTTATTATATTTAAGTAAATAATTTTTCATCATGTTTCAAAATACACTATTTTTTAAACATCTAAGCAGGTCCTTACCAATGGTGTTTTATGACCTGAGACAAATATTTCCCCTGTCTCCCCAGGTCAGCCCTGAAGGGGCAGATGAGTTCGCTTGTGTGGGGATCCAATTTTGGCAGGCTGGTCCATCAGCCCCACTAGCTGAGAGCTTACAGGGCTATTTCTGTAGGGCACCGCAAACACCTTCACTATGTCAGGTCACTAAACGTGGCCATTACCAGACTCTTGGGAACATGACAGGTTCAGCAAAAACCAGGATTTGTTGCATGAGAAATGTTCTCAAAAGTGCAGTAAGTATATTTAAAGAAATAACAAATACATTACGATAGCATGGAAAATGTGCGCCATTTTGTGAGCTCACACACACCAGTGTTTTCATTTTTTCAGGGAAGAAGAAATACAGATAGGTATTTGTATAAGGAATACATGTATAGGACCAAGGCAGTCAGCCCTACTTTACTCCTTCAAAGATAATTCAGTGGAATCCTTTACAAACATTAGATATGAGAGCTATCAGGTGTCATGGTTTACAACCTCATTAAGTGATAACGAGTGAAGAACTGCAAGGGAAGATGAAATGGATGCCTGAGGGGTGCCTCGCCATTTGGGCAGAGACATCTCCTCCGACCTTGGCAGGAGACAGGGGAGGACTGAAAACAAGTGTCCTGCTGTTTGTAGCTGTCTTATGCGTATGTTTATTTTTACCTCTGCTTACTTTTAAAGGTATTTGCTAAAGTTCCTCATTTGCTCCTCATTACGGAGCCTACAAAAGCACTGTGTTGTTGGAACATCTTACCCAGAGACACTCATCCACTCCCTAAGGACAGTGCCTCGCTGCCCTCCAGTGGCAGGAGCCTCCAGGAACAGCTTTGCATTTTCCCATTGCTCTTAGCCCCTTAAGCCACGTTAAACCCAGATCCTTATGGAAATTGCAATACAATTATTCCATGCAAATTAGATGTTTAAATGCCTTTGGTGAGCTTACTTTTGTTTGCAAATGCTGGAGAAGTTGCCAGGTCAGAGCTGCACGGAATACATACAGACATTCATATGGAATATGAATAGCTGGAAAAAGCTATTTCCAGGGAGGGGCAATTTTGCCAATGCAGCAAAACTTCACTTTGTGAAGAAAACTTAACACCCAACCTCCGGCATAAAATTATTTCACTGCAGACAAATGCTGTTTGTTTTCTGTGAGTGAATTTTGATAGATCTGTTTAAGAAGATGTTCTGGGAAATAGCTTTGCTATTCCAAGACCACAAAGGTCAGTCCCACTGTCATCACTGCTGGTTCCTGCCACATAGGATTAGTTTGCTTGCTTAGCTTTGGACTGAAGTCTTACCACCTCCTTTCTAATGGCACCTTCAATGTCCGTGATGGGAGCTGCAATGTTTAATGTCGAGGGTGGTCATTCTTTGTCACCTGTCACTACAAATTAGCTGTACAAATCTTCTGCCCTTGCTAGCACTTGCACCTACCACCATTACTCCTTAGATATGGCGCAGGCAGCCCAAGGTGAGATCTATGTATGGTACATACCACACTGTTCTTGCCCGGCTTAGAGCTATTTGGATAGAAATATATTGATACGGATCTACCGTAAACCCACTTAGTCACTTCAGGAAATGACATTGAATTAAAATAATCCACACACGGAACTAGGAGTTTAGATACTTGACATGACTGGTTTTGCTCAAGAAGTTATTGTGAAGGTAAGAACATGGATATCTAGACAGATATCACACATCATAATATGTTAAGAGAATAAGAAAAGCATTCACAGAAAGAAAGAATTTATGTCCATTTCTAAATCAGCTAAGAAAATTTAGCTTTGCTTTTTTATATCTGTCTGGCTGAGACCCATCTTCTCCTTGCCAGTAAAGAGTCAGGTAGAGCTGGAGGCATCCTTTGGGGTATCAGGGGCCACAGCAGTGTTGACACCACCACCCCGTGCCAGGGCTAAAACTGTGTGGCTGGAGGCATCCTGCTGGATCCATGGCTTTTCCAGAGGCAAACCTTTTCCAGTTGTACAGCATGGCCTTTCTCGGTGGGATTCCCTTTTTTTCATGCAAGTCATCTAATCTGAAAAGATACCACGAAAACTGGTGGCAAAGGATAATCTCCAGCATGACCCGTTGTATATTTCCTCTTCACAATGACTTTTTTTCATTCTTTCTCCTAGTGCTTTATGAATTTGTTTTTATACTGGCACTCCAACATCGTCTGCCTCTCATCCTATGCTCACATATCTCTTGCCAGTGGAGTAAAAACCTGTTTCTAGTTTCTCCCCTTCACCTGAAAACATATGCTGTGCTGCAATCCTTTTGTGTAATATCTCGAAGATCCGAAAGCACGTCTCACAGGTCCTCACAGACAAAGGCTCCACTCTGTGCAGTCTGCGTTTGTGAGGGATGTAACACAGAGGACTGTCAGAGGGTATGTGTGCTTGACCTTTGGAGACAAGGGAAAAATCTCAGCTTAGTTTGGTCAGAAACATACCACCCGTGAAATCGGTAGATGGAGAGCAGGGCTATGGAGTCTTCACCTGGTCCAGCATTTATAGTTACTGTAACGAAGGTGACTAATTCCGTTCGGCAACCTCATGGCTCGTAAGGATCATTTGGATTTTCCCTACTGTGCTCCATCAGTGCTCACCATTTTCTTGGGCATCACAGCAAATCAGTGTAGATCCCTGCATAGGGCCCTGTGACTGCAGTATATGCTGGTCTTCCCCAGAACAGGTCCTGGCAGCTGGTCGTGTCCCTCTGTTTTAACATACAGATTCCTTGACTTGCACGGTTCTAGCTTAATTTAGCACCTTCTGGCCCTATCTTGCTTCATTTCCTTGGTTGCTGTAGCTCAGCAATTGCTCTGCTTACTTACCCCCAAAGCAGTTCTTCTTACCCAGCCGTGCCTTGGCCAATATCTCTTACAGCTGTTTTGTTGCTCTGTAGGCTGCAAGTGAGAGAGAGAGAAAACTGAAGATCTGAAACATGCTGGAGGGATCTAGTCCCAGGCTAAAGAGGAGTCAGAGAAATACGAAAAAGCATAGAAACTGCTTCTTACAGCAGACAGAGAAAATTTGGTGGAGACTTTCCTGGCATTTTTAGGACGCTAATCTTCTTTTGGCAAGATTTCTTTCCCATACCAATTTAATCTGGTTTAGTATGGTTGTAAGTTGGAAAGCGACTTAACTGGTGGTATGAGAATCCTTACCAAGCAGCCTAATCTCCTCTTCACAATGACTTTTTTCATGCTTTCTCTTAGTCCTTTATTAATTTGTTTTTATACTGGCACTACCAGTGCACACAAGTACCACTTGCACTTGTGTGTAAGATTTACTTGCACACAAGTAAATCTCTGCTTCCTGGAACAACCACATCATCAACACAAAGGTGCTTGAGGAGTGTTTGGGAAGATCTCGGTAGCCAGTCCGGAACAGCGCTGTGATCTGGATCTACTTATCCGGATGTCTGGATGTACCCTGTGAAATGAAAATACTCAGTAAATCACTTCCTTGGCATTGATCTGGAAGTTGAGGAAGAAAGATCAAATTGCACTGCACACACCTTTGGTCTAGACCAGACCCATTTAGTATAAATTCTGAAAGTGCATTGGGTTAGAACAGACAACCACAACGAAAATGGACCTTCAAGTGAGTCTCACCTGGTTGCTTCTGTTAAGCGCTACTCTTCTATCTGAACCAGGTACTGTGTCTAAATTTTTTTCATGTTTGCAGGGAAATGCTACAGACAGAATTAGTTACTAATACAGACCAGCTTGCTGGGAAGTGGTTGCAAAGGGTCTCCTAGAATATTGCTGACAATCTTTGTATCATAAAATTGATGGTTTAATTTGCCTTCTAATTCAAAGATTCAGATCGGATCCATGGGTTATATTTCAAAATATAACCCATTAAGGTTATAGGCTAAAAGAGGCTAAAGAGTATTTTCTTTGTTTCTCTTCTGTGAGGGCAATAGTTTGGGGAAGTTGTTCTCCAAACATTCTTCTTCTAATGTTCTAGTTTTGAATGTAAATTCTTCCATACTGTACATTTTGAAATGTAAGGAAATAGAGAAAAAGAAACACAGAGCAGCCTGCCAGACCCAGGTGAATATACACTGCAGTGCCACGTTCCTTCAAACATCAAACAACAATAATCCCAAACCTTCCTTATAATCCTGCTAGTTTGAATGAGCTACTTTGATCTTTAATTATCAGCATGGGCACCATGAATAAAGTCTTGTCAATCCCTTACAAAAAGAGACAATTTTATAGAGTGTAGATTAAGAGGTTGGCTATATTGAGTTATTTATAAGACAGGAGCAAAAAGCAGCCCAGAGGGACATTCAGCATCAAAGAAGACTAAGCTGCATTGCAGGAAGGTGGTCAAATCCCTGCACTTCAGCAACGCTATAGTCTTTGTTCTTATTCAATAGGTTCACTTTTGTCTTTGATTTGACCTGATGTAGGCTGGATTAACTGACTGGAAAAATCACTTAGGATCCTTTCTTGCAAACCCAAGACTTTAGTATCACTAGAGTAAAAGTGAGTGTCTGAAGATCAAATGCCAATTAGAAAAGAAAAAAAAAAAGAAAAAAATCCCCAAATGAAATTTCTTCTGATTTTAGTGACTGAATCAGGCACTGCTTTTCAGAGCATGCTAATTCTGAAAGAGCAAGGATATTATTTTTAAAAGCTGTCATTTGAAAACATTGCTTTGAGGCTTGGCAGCCTAAATCCTTTTCCTTTTCAGTGAATATAAGTAGATTTTCAAAAGTATTTATGTGACTAAAACTATAGATTATCAAAACCACATGATGAGACGACAGGTTTGTGTCCTGTTTTGGAAGATCATTTCATCCCCTGGGATATGAACCATGATTCTATGGCCTGGTTTAATCAAACATACATTTTTAAATACCTTAAGCGGTATATAGTATATTCTTCACTGCAGTTAGACAAGTTGGGCTTCCCATGCAGAGTGGAGCAGGCCTTTGCAATGATTTAAGCTAACATGCTGCGCCATCAGCCAAAACAGCTGCACAGACAAATGGTGCACAGCCTCCCCTGCTATTGTGGTAACCACACACGGTGAAGGATGTACACGAGGATTTCTGGGGTCAGATCCCTTTGCGCTTTGTGCTGTCATGAAATAAGATCCTCTACAGTCATCTTCTACTGAACTATGAGGGAATGAACGTGTCATTGCAGGCACAGAGGGGAACCACAGAATTGCTTTGAAAACACACTACATATATATCTTATCATATGTACCACACTTACTGTATCTAACTCTGTACCAACACATAGCTAAACATAAAATATACCTAGAATTGTGATATGTTACATCCATGCTAAAATCCTTTCTTCTCTGCCACAGCAAGCGGTTTCTGGTGGAACTCACCGGGAGGCTCAGCAACTGGAGGTCAAAACTCACTATGGGATAAATTTACAGATTGGGTAAAAGACAAATTTAGACCCAAAGGTAAGAGGGTGAGATGTGCTTCTGAGTGAGAACATACCTGGCACACCCGTAGAGTTACATGAACCAGCTCTGGGTGAGCTGGTTATCTCACCAGCACAGCCAACGATAACCTACCGTGATGGACCGGGTCCTGTACACAGCAGAGCCATGTGAACAGGCCTGAATTAACCACACCGATTTGGGTTCCGCGCTTCAGCTCACTGCCCAGTGCTGCTTTGTGCACTGCAGGCGTTCCCCATTAAGCCCTGGGTACTGGGGACACAGAAACAGTGGGCAGCCCACCCCTCCACAGGTGGGGATACAATCTTAGACATAAGAAGCTTAGATATCCTGCGAATAAATAAACTGAGATGCTTACCTCTCAATTTTTGCTTTAGTTCCGGAAGAACCACAGCTGCGACTGGTATCTGGAGGGGACCGATGCTCTGGGAGGGTTGAAGTTTACCGTGAAGGCAAATGGGGGACAGTCTGTGATGATCTCTTCAGTATGAACAGTGGCAGTGTTGTATGCAGACAACTAAACTGTGGTCAAGTTGTTTCTGTCTTGGGATGGTCGTACTTTGGCCCTGGCAGTGAAGACATCCTCCTGGATGATGTGCGGTGTAGGGGAACTGAATCTTACCTCTGGGACTGTCAGCACGCCGGCTGGGGCACACATAACTGCAGACACAATGAGGACGTGGGCGTCATCTGTTCAGGTAAAAAAAAAAAAATAAAATTGTGTGCTCTTAAAAATCTCCTTGGATATTCCTGTTGACCATAAATGCAAGAAACGTCAGAGTAGAGCTTGGAAATCAGACTAGAGCTGAAACGTGTGCATGTGGAGGCTCCTTCTATTTAGACTGGTCTGTGTGATTGAGGAGCAAAAGGACATCCTGACCAAAATACCAAGATTGGTAGCAGCAAGCACTGGGTGCGAAAAAGGTGAAAAGAAGGTAGCTCAGGACCACTTTAGTCAATGCCTGATTACAGGCTTTTCCTAAGATAAGAAAGGCAACCAGTTAAGAGGAGACGGAAGCACATCCAGATGAGAATCAGGCATGTCTGAATTGAAAATAAAAATTAATACTCTTCTCATAAACATGACTGAATCAAAGATTGCATAGCTAGAAGCAGCCTATTTTGATGCAATATACATAACTGCACAATAAAAGTAAATTTTTGTGCTTTTTTGATGTTCACAAGTGTGGCACACTCCACAGTTGCACTGACAGGTAAGGTAGGGCTTTGGAAACATAAGTCCATTAGCTCTTCACAGTCTCCCCAAATGCTCAGAGACTAATTTTTAACACAAAAATCGTGTGATTACAGCTCCTTGGCAGACAGTATTCTAGAAAGCTACATGTTCTGAATTACTAGTTATTGCTGCAAATTACTATCTATTCATCCACTGTAATATCATTTCTGTTCTTTGGATTGCTCATAGGAACTGTATTTGCCACTCATCTACTAATAATTAGGGAAAACATGAGGCGAGTCTTAACACTCCAGGCCTAAGTTTCTGACTCCTGGGTTCCTGAAATAATCATAGCATCCTGGAAACCTTGAAGTATGGACGTTACTCGTGTTTCCCGGTGTTTTTAAATGTTGAGTTAATTACTAATGCTTTTCATAATATGCAGCTGCAGAGGAGTGGGTGTGAAAATGCAGTTTTCGATCATATGCAGCCCAGAAGTGAGCGAGTGGTTCCCAAAATCATTTCTTCTCGAGACTTGAACTCGCAAAAACACATTGTAGTAACCCTGAACTGTTGCTGAATACCCTGCACATTTGTTTCTGCACTGATGGCACCACTGGCAAAAATCTGCGAGTTCATTTAGAACTGCCCTTAATCGTCAGAAATGTCACCCACACTACGAGAAGTTAAGGTCTGGTGCATTAACCCAGTGCTGCACAAAACCTGATGTTTAAATTATTTCACCAGCGCCTCAGTTCTCATGACCATTCTTACAGTTCTTTAATAATTTATTTCCTCTAACTTCCAGAATCCTCAAGGAGTCTCCAGACTTCCACTTCTGCATCAACACTTTCCACAGACAGCACTGTTGTGACGTCTACCACAGACAGCACTGTTGTGACGTCTACCACAGAACCCCCAACTTCAGCTGGCAAAGGCAAGGGAAGAAAACAAACTGCAAATGTCATGTGTGGAAATTTTGAAAAATATATGCAATTTGTTCAGAGCAGACAGGAGGAACACCAGGAATTCAGTAAAAATATTTATTAACTTTGGATGTAATTAGCTTTGGAAGAGCCAATGGCCAATGGCATCTTCATTTTCATGGGAAAATGTGGTTGGAGGGAAAATGGGCATGTAATTAAGTCTATCTGTATAAATAATTATCAAGACTGCATGTATGTATGGTGAAATCTTTACAATCAGTTCACCTGAGGCACTCTTACCTGGATAATTTCTTCACCTTCAATTTTTTTAATAGTCTTGCTTAATTTTTCCTGGTTCTTAAGTTAGTGCAAAGTTAGAATGGAAATAAGGTGTGTTTATACGCTGCTGAGAGGTGCACTGGTGTCATCAGTCTCTCAAGTTCACTTATAATTACTAATTGGAAGATGTTCTTCTGAGCTGCATTACCAAAAGTTGAAGTCCAAGGAACTGGCTTTCCTTTCCATGCAGCCTGAACTGTTAGTGATTTCACAGATCCTTGAAATGTCTTTTCTTTCCCATGGTGGCGATTCTGTTTAGTAACATGTTTCCCCACCCTCTGGCCACCTCTGCAGATTCTTCCTCTGCACCCAGCTCAAGGTCAGCAGGGACTGAGACATCATCTGCTCTGGGGACCTTGACAACCTCCGAGGAAGGTGAGGCACACTGGTGTGCTGAAAGTCACTTCCAAAGCATAAGAAAAATCTCATTTGTAATTTCCCCTAACAATGGCCATTTTGCATCTTTCCCAATGACTACTGCATCACTAGTAGTAAGAGAATGCAGTTAGAAATATGTCTTTATTATTAAATATTAAATGAAGGTGAAAGTCTTTTTTTTTTTTTTTTCAGAAAAATAATAAAGGGCTGTGCATTGGCTCACTGTCCTGCAAAGCCCAAATCTACTTACTTTCATCAAGATTTCAGTTCACATGTTCACTCCTAATTGCTGCCAATCTCCCCTCTTCTTTTTATGTCCTCAATTTTCTCTTGGCCTCAGTTACAACTTCTGTGTCCACTACTGTCACAGAGGAAAACCCCACATCAGCTCCTGAAGTGCCAACCACAGTCTATGAAGGTAAGAACAGCCATTTTGCAAGTGCTATCTAAAACAAACACTCGGTTACTCCGGGAGATTGAGATGGATTAAGATGTGACCATGTAAATCTGTAAAATATTCACAGCAGAAAACCACAAACTGAACACCTCTGTGAAGGAACAATCCCCTTACACCATCATCACTTTTAAAATATCAAGCTGCCAGGGCACACCAGGAATATATGTATTTAATGATTAACACCTCTGAGCCTGTAGCTATAAATCCTACACTTACAATTTTGCAAAGCAAAAAAGAAAAAAAATAATTGTGATTTTGTGTGTCCAAGATTCACAAAAATTCCAGAAACATCGAGGAGCACAGCCGGGCATTTGTGCTCATCTCCCTCGGTTGGACATCTGCTTCTCCAGTTATTTAGCAGAGTGACAATGCAGTTTTTTGTCAAGCCTGAGACCTAAAGCAAGTCACAAGCTCCTCAAATCACACTTGTGTTTTTAATTGCTGCTTGCAACCATTTAATTTCTCATCTTTATAGCCTCCTCTGACAGCACAGGTGCCTCCCTTGCTTACACCACCGTCATAGAGGAAAGCAGTGCATCAGAAATCCTGACTAAGCTGCATACAGGTAAAGGGCATTTGCACAACATGCAGCATGTTAGAAAAACGTGATTATAAGTTTTGGTTAGGAGGGGACATCAGTGGAGATGCCAAGAAATGTTGCAAAATCAGCGTCTCCCAGTGCAACTAATGCTTCTCCATGAACTTCATCTGCTCGGTACCAACCTGCTGGCTTTCTGGCAGCGTGGGTAAGCTATCACTAACACTGCTACTGCTGCTCCATTCCAGAGCTGCAAGTGCTATATGCAAAACCTGCTTCAAGGGAGGCTGAATAGTGCAGAAATGGAAGCCCAGAATCTGAAGGAAATCATTTTCTTTATTTTTATTTCTTTAAGAAGCCTGACTCAGGAAAAAAGCCACTCGGTCTACGTTTCTCACTATTTGTAACATCACCTATATGGATTCTAAACAATTCATAAGCCTCCAGGCTTGGGCTTTCCTATCAAGCCAGTCCAGGAGGAACGGCAGGTCCTGTGCTCCCTCCTGGGGATTTCTCAGCCTCTCCCAACCTGTGACCCAGCGTGTTGCAGGCTCAGCCCAGCGAGCTGGGGATGAGAGCACTGGCTCTCCCTCCAGCCTCCCTCTCCTCTTCGGCACCTGCTAATGGTGATGCTCCACAGGGCAAGGAGGTGCGGCAGAGAACAGCAGGAAAAACAGATGCTGTCTTTCAGTGTCAGTCCTGATGGCCTCTCCCTCCTTTCTCCGGTGACTACTGTACCTCTGGAGAAAGACTCTCAGCCTGATAAGCTGTAGTAAACATTTCCAGCACGCCCTTTGTTATTTCACTTTTGGAACCTCTGAATACAGTTGGCAAAACATGCCCCATTGCGGTGTTGGGAAACTATACACTGATAAATGTTACTGCCGAGTTGCAACACCCATTTCTATTTTTGCTCCTCACACTCCTTTTGCTTTTCTCACTCTGGATGAGAGAAGTCTGCAACATTTTTGGTGCTTGTAATGCAAAGCATTAACATGAAGATCCACGTCTGAGCCACGTCAGTGGATGTGGGGGACAGCTAATACACCAAGTCCCTTTTCTACAAAGCCTGAAGGCAATTAAATTCATCAAGAGCTGAGTTCAGTCACACGGCCTTACCTGAATGCTCTTTCACTCTCATTTCCATGTTTCTTCCTTCTCACAGCCTCTGAAAATACTGCAGAATCATCCGTTTCACCCATCCCACTTACGGAAGACAGTGGTACTTCAACTGCAGAAATCCCTTCCACAGCTGCTGAAGGTAATAACAGACACTATGCCATAAATTCTAATAATAATAATAATAGTGTTTAAGTTTGTTTGAAATAGATTACTTCGGTAGGATTACAATAACTGTATAAATTTAAGGTCAGTCAACTGCTAATTCATCATCTCAGTGAAGAAAGAACCCAGCTTCTAAACCCTTAATTTCTAAAATATTGGGCTATCAAAGTTTGGGGGTTATGTAATTATGAACAATTTGGGGCTTTAAGCTGTTTGCACTTTTTGCGTAATTTAGGCACCAGCAAAAGTGCCCAAATATCAGTGCTTTTGTCTGGGCACAAGTGGATATTTTACAGTGGAGAGCATCAATGATTAAATCAGGTTGTGAGATCTTCACCTTAAAGATTCAGCAATCTTTGGCAGCTCTTTCCCAGTCCTAAAGGTGGAGGTGCCATCACCTGACAGTACAGAAGGTGGCTCTCTATGCTTTCCTACTCAGCCCTGTTGGACTCTCTCACCAAGGAGACTGATGTTTCTCACCAGCAACCTATTTCCTCAACTTTTTCACAGTCCCTTCAACATCCCTGTATTCCTCCTCTGCATCCACGTCAATAAATGAAGAGACTGAGGCAGTATCTACACCAGGAATCCTAAGCATAGCTTACAAAGACAAAGCCATGGTTGCAAAATCAATTTTGAGTCTAAGTGAGCTAAGGAAAAACCGTACTGTATGGAAAACGCATGCAATGAAGTTTTAGTGAAGAGGGCTAAGAAAACATTGCTCCATTTTCCAGTAGCCAAGAAGCTTAAAAATCCAAATTTTAAATATTTATTTATCATGGTATTATGTGGTGATAGAGACTCAGGTAGAAGTACGAGGGATAAGTCCATGTCTGTTCTCTGAAACAAAGCTTCCTGTATTTTCACACTTTTCTAGCAAAATGACAAATCCAGAACGTTTAGACCAAAAATTTAATTCTGTTTCCTACTCCTGTTTGGCCATTAGTGTTCATTGTTCCTATTGTTTTTTTTCCTCAAAGCTTCAACAAATTGCTCTGTCACAGAAACAGACGACTGGATCACATCTGCCCCAGTCACCGACAGCACTGAGCCGTTAACTGCAGCATCGCTCTCTACACCGAGGGAGGGTAAGGAACAGTCAGATACAATCTGTGCGCCTTGTCCCTGTCCTGCATCACCACGCAAGGTACCATCTGGAGCTCAGAAAGCCCCTGAGCTGCAAGCAGGAGGTGGCAAAGAGACAAACGTGAGCATACCTTGTATGCTTGTCCCATTCGCATACTCCTCCTCAGCACCTCTTAGTGGTCCCCCTTGGGGAGGGAAAATTAACTTACACAGAGCTTTGGTCCAGCCCTTCTTCAGCACTGATCGTGCTGCACAGTCTGTGCACGTCCCACCGTTTCTCCATTCTCTTTGTTGGGGCAACTCCTATTCTGGCATCTATTTTGTAAGGCAATTTGCAATTTATCAATGAATGAGCTGTTTTAACGAATCTATGAAATAATTTCTTAAAAAATCTTAAAACCAGAATTTCACCGGACAAAGCCATTTTGCATCAGCCTTCATCTGACCTGGGACCTTCCTATCCAACCCATACTGTCCTACCTCCTCTTCTAATGAAGCAGAAATTGATAGCACCAGTAGTCTTTAAACTCCTATCCAAATCTCCACTGGGGAGATGACTACGTGTACTTTGCCTCTGAACTTGACAGGTATTTTCAAGACACACAAAAAAGTGTGTTTGACACTATATTCAAAGTTCTTTTATTGATGGACATTTTCTGTAGTGCCTAGCTGCTGGTTTAACTCTCCGCGGACTCCAGGGATCAGAGGAGCTGGTGGCCATCCTCTTTAGAGCCCTCTTTAGAATAGTGAAAGACACTTCGCACATAAACTAAATTCAGCTCTTTAAAGCTTTCCTCAGAGCTCATGATTTTCTAGCCTATTGTATTCTTGATTCATTCATCCAAGCTGTCCCCATTATCTCTATCTTTCTTAAATGTGCAATCACTGACTGAGCAGCTGAGGCCTCTTTGGCACCAAGGAGGATAAGTAGCTCCCGTGTGTCACCCAGAGAGCAAGACGGAGACTGCAGCATTAACATCACCCACTTCCAGTTTTTCCATGGTCCTTCTGTGCCAGCTGAAAGGATGATTTTGCCTTTGTGCATTTGTTTTCTCTTTCCAATGAGCAGCCCATTCCACCTGTCTTTATTGAGTTTCGGCTTGCTGATTTTTGACATTTACTGAGTTTATGAAGATCATTTTGAATTCTCATGGTGGCCTCCAGAGAGCGCACAGATTTTGCCTTTCCTTCTGCTGCTCTGTAGGTACTGTTCCCGTTCCAGTGGCAAGGGCTGAGGGTCTCGTCAGGGTACGGGAGCTGTGGCTGGCTGTTTAACACCCATACCATCTGTTAGTCCAAGATGCTGCATAACGTGATAACAAATTACCAAAGCAACTGATAATTCCTCCCTTTACAACCCCTTCTTAACACCACTTTTCTTCTACAGCCTTATCTATGCTGCCAGAAGTTCAGAGCTGTGATCAATGCCAGCGGTAACAGCGCTAGAAAGTGTAATGTGTAATACAGATTTGCTTATTGTTCTACCCATTAACCTTATTTCGAACAACATTTTCATGTTGGAGATCTAGGTTCTGTCCACCCTAATTTCTACAAAGAGCTTAGCCATGAACAGACAAATCCTCAGCACAGTGAAGAAGAAATTTCAGTCGGTGTTTTTCTGCCTTTTTCCTGCCAGTCGTTTCCCTTTCAAAAGGAGAGAAATGAAAACTTTCCTACTTTGAAGCATGCCTTACAGAGCTTTGATCAGGTTTTGCTGCTTGCCTAACTTATTCAGCGTGGGCTCTGTTCCAGCTGAATGACAGAAGTTTGCACTTCTTCGCGCGCATCAGTGACACTGAGAAATGAATGTGGTCCCTCAAGATTTACTTTTATTTGCTTGGCTTTCAGAATTTCTTAAATGAGTGATCTGTTGACTACTATGCAGGCTTACGGAACTTAGTACATGCTGTGCATATAGCTTCCTAAAAATACCCTCATAACTATGGACCTATGTGCTTGTAACTATTAAGTGCTTTGCTTATGTCTACTCAACCAAGTATCTGAGCAAACAATGTCTTCTTATTTATGCACGCTGTGTGTAACAGGGGTGCTGTTCAATGGTTAAAGGGGAAAAAACTCTATAGTTCTAACCGATAATGTCATTACTTTCATTTGTACAAACTGTAGGTAAACCATTCTTTGGGTTAGAAGCCCAGGAAAACCCAGTGTTTTCCTTCGATTATATTCTGCAGTTATCTAAGTGTAAAGCATTGACTTTGAAGAGATACAAACATTCATTATTTCCTTTTATTAATTTGCTGAAAGTAAAAAGTTGCCTTTCAGCTGTCTGTAGACACTCCCACAAGAATACATTAAAGACTCTTGGGACTGTTATTTAATCAGCCCTTTATTTTCTGAAAAAGTGCCCCCCAAAATTTCAGATTAATGTTCATATTTCAGATTAATGAAATATTTCATCTACTTAGAAACTGTAATAGGAAAGATGCCTCCCGCCCAATACGGCCATTTTTAATATCAGCTGAACCACAACGAATTTATTTCTGCCTGTAATTTAAGTTGGGGTCCGGGTCTGGGTGTAGAATTTTTAATCTGCCTCTTTCTCACTATTCCCACCTGGATTTAGATAGCTAATGTAGTCCAGTTCTTCAACTTTTTATTTAACACTTTTCACCGCCACTGGTGAATACTCAATGCCTGGACCAACAGGTTAATTACCTTTTGTCTCACTGATATTTTTTTTCTCCCTGAAATCATATTTGGCGGTCTTGTAGAAGTTTAGACCTTGATCTTGGGAAGCGGGCCAAGCACATTGCTGCTGACATTTCTTTGCAGCCAACTTTTGCAGAAGTAAGCGATAAGCATGGTAGTCGGATGGAAGGAGCTTTGATCATGGTCAGCAAAAAGGAATTAAGGGGAAAGAGAGTCCTAGGAAGCATGGCCCTCATTCTGAACGGATGTGCATTAGTTGGTTACAAATGACTGCCAGGTGACAGCAAAATGTCCCAAAATGAAAACCTCCTAATCACTGACCCACCAAGGAGTAAGACAGGTGTGTATACTTGGTAGAGTTTATGGTGGCCACAAACTAGGAGGAGCTCAATTATGTTGTCGGCAGTGTCTCTGATTTCTTTCTCTGAAAGAAAAATACACTCCAGGCCCATAAAACTAATTTGGAACTTCAGATCTCTAAAAGCTTTTCCTTCTGAAAGTGAGATAAATGTGTGGAGTATTCCGTAAGTACCCAGCTCTCAGAAATGAGCCTGGCCTGTGGAAATAGCTCTGCTACTATTCTGGGGAAATGATGCTGTGGCAACCATCTGTTATGCCAGAGAGTTAGCAAGGATGGGAAAAGAAGCTGAACCAGGCATTATTTAAGGGAAGAAAAAACCCAAAGAACCCCAAACCGTATCCCCTAGATTGCAAGGTGTCCCAGGAAAAGGTTGGCTCTGGGTATTTGTGTTCATCCTTTAGACAGCACTACGATATATATGAGAGTGACGGTAAAGAGAAGGTAGAAAACCTTCCCTCTGTTGCACAAAGCGGGGAGAGGTGGCAGCTAGCTGCACGGGTGAGGAACATTTTCCCTGGAGATCAGCACATTGTGGAAGAAGACCACGTCCATGCCCATTGAGTATTGCATGTAGAAAGATGGGTCGGAGCATTTATAATGTCCTACAACAGCACCGAAATTCAGGGCAGGACCCTTTGTCAGAGCAGCCTATGCTGTGGGCTACCTGCTCCTGTCTTCACTGGGGTGGTACTTGGCCTGAAGACGGGCTGTTCCACCGCCACGGATAAACACCACTGATGGGTGATGCGGGCTTGTTCTCCGCAGCAGATACCTACGCTCTGTCCCTGCGACTGGCAGACGGCGATGGCAGGTGCTCGGGCCGCGTTGAACTCTATCACAACGGCAGCTGGGGAACGGTCTGCGATGACAGTTGGGAGCTGGCGGCCGCCGAGGTGGTGTGCAGGATGCTGGGGTGCGGAGAAGCTCTGCTGGCAGTGTCTGAAGCCCAGTTTGGTCCAGGCTCTGGGAACATCCTCCTCGATGATGTGCAGTGCAGAGGGGATGAAGACAACCTGTGGGAGTGCTCCCACAGAGGGATCGCTGTCCATAACTGCCAACATAAAGAGGATGCCAGCGTCATTTGCGCAGGTACGCTAGCACATCTCTCGTAAACTATTGCTTCGTGAGACACGCAAGCTTACCTTCAAGCTATGACTTTGATGCACAATTTGTTTCCACCAGTGGAATGGTTTCAGGCATGAAACCAAGACCAATGAGAATTGCTGTGTTTTACCACACTTTTTGTTAACTCATGCAGTTTATTCACACAGATTTGTGGTTTAGTTTTTTTGTTTAATTCTCAGATGATCCTTTGGCTACCTGGAATATCATCGTCAGTCTCATCTGATGCCATTTCCTACTCTCTTACCTGCTTTATACATTACTATTTGAATATTAATTTTACATCATGACTATTATATTTCAGTCCTCCTAGTCCCGATTTCTCATAAATTATAAAGTATGACTAGTAAATAAAATCTCCTTTTCTTGTATTTAATAGGAAATTATTTTTAGTAACTTCCTTTAGGATTTTTCCAAATCAGTTCCCAGTTTTCCAGTGGTTCTGTATTCTGACTGGAAACACACGTGCAGTTGGAGAGCCCGAGTCACTGCAGCATCTGTGTGGCCGGTGCCATGGCAAGTGGTGGTCCATGGGCAAAGCTTCTCCACGTGGTGGGCACTCTACAAGCCTGAAATGACCAAGGTGAAATGTAACCAGCTGAAAAGGGTTGTGGATGAGACCTGGCACAAAGAATGCCAGTTTACAACTTATGCTGGGCATACTTTTCCCTGGGGAAAAAATCGAAGGACATTTTTCATAGTTAGGATTTTTAGTAAAGACTTTGAGTAGAGTTAAAACATAAGACCCAAGCAGACATGTGTCTCTTTCCCACACCTAAAACAATTAAAGATTAGACCTACAAGGTAACAGCAACCATTAACACTTAAAAAAGAGTTCGCAGCCTTCTCCCTTTTGGTGATGATGCTTCCAGAGATGAATGAGTTGCTTTATATCACTACCACTTTCTTTTTTTTCACATAGTAACTGAAGAACATTATTAAGCATCCTTTGTAGTAAAACTAGAAAGTCACTTTTCTGTTTCCTTTCCTAGAGCCAGTTACCCCCACGGTCACAACAGAGCCCGTTCCAGCTGGTGAGTACTCACTAAATGGGTCTTGCAAAGCTTTCACAGCTGATATATTTTATATAGTAATTTAAGGACCGGTAGGAAGGCAAAAATTGTATAGGTAAAAATGTCAAAGAAAGTAAATGTGTGTAAGATGAGTTTCTGAGATACTTGAGGCTTATCTAAGAATATTGTTAAAGAATACTGGTATCGATAGGAATGGTTATGTTAGCTACAGATGTAGACATCAAAGCCTGTAAGAGAAAGAAAATATTTGTATTTGCTCCCAGGTGTATATGGCACACTATGAGAATAAGGATTCATGATAGCTGATGAACTGACACAATGTGGCTTGTTATGATAAGATTAATTTCATGGTTTTGCCACTTTCTGTGCAACACAACAAACTTGGCTTTTGCGATTTGATAAATGCACCCGGAAAGCCCATTTCTCAGGCTGCTGAGCGCCCACGTGTTTCCCACTTCTTCTCCAAGACATGTCCCTGAGACTGGTGAATGGAGATGACATGTGCTCGGGACGCCTCGAAGTCTTTCACAACGGGAGCTGGGCTACCGTTTGCGATGATGACTGGGACATGAAGGACGCCACAGTTGTGTGCAGGCAGCTGGGCTGCGGAGAAGCCGTCTCAGCCAAAATCGATGCCTTTTTTGGGGAAGGCACAGGAGATATTCTCCTGGACAACGTGGCATGCACAGGGGACGAGTCCTCCCTGGAGCAGTGCTCTCACAGAGGGGTGGGCACGCACGACTGCTACCACAAGGAAGATGCTGGTGTTATCTGTGAAGGTACTCAGCTTTTCCATTTATTTAATGTGAATTGTTTCCTAAGCCATGCATGCAAGCTGGTATGGGTGAATGGAAAGCTTGGCGCAAGGCTGGAGCCACTATGGGAACGGGGAACCTTGGCAGTGGCCATGCAGGGAGAGGGGAGGATGATGAGAGCCAAGAAGGATGGCCGGGGGCACGCTGGTCACAGGTGGGACCAGCCCCTGTGGGCTTCATACATCCTGGGGCCGTCTTGTCCTTCCAAGGGACTCCTCTACCTGGGTTTGGGGGAAACGGGGAAGGAAAGAACATTTTCTTCCAGAGAGGACCACCAGTAGGTTTTGGCAGACTAACCTGGAATCTGCTTTGGGGACAAAGGCTATTTGCCTAAAAGCCTCAAAGTCCATGGGTCAAACTTGCAGCTTTATAAGTGTATTTTCTTCTCTTTATGAATTTGTACTCATTTTCAAAGATCTGCATCCCATTTATGTGAAGCTTATTGAGGAAAATGAAGAAAATTCCTGTCAGCTGAGGATGCAGAAGGAAATTTTTTTGATGGGTGTTCTGGCACCAGATGAACGTGGTGTCCTTGATCCCAGATATCAGTGTAGGCTGTCAGACCACTGCATCTTTGTGGACTCAGTGTTTTTGTCCAAGAGAAAGTGAGATCCTATCAGGAAGTGATAGTCTCGCTGTGCTGTCATATTGTGTTATAATGATACAATGAATGACAATAGCCGTGAGACTTACATATTCCTGAAGAAGTGAATAGGGCTTCTATTACTCCTCTGAAGAGGCCCGTATTTTTGCTCTGATTTTATTTTTGTTATTTCTTCTCCCCTTTTTCTGGTTCCATGCACCGTTCTTAGTTGATGGCTACTGACAAATAATTACAATGAATATCTGAGAAACAATTGCAACGAATCTTTGATGTGCTGTACATAAGCTGCAAGCCCCAGGAGAAGCATTTAAGGAGGAATCCTGCTCAGACTGTCAGCCTGCATTCCTACTTCGCTCAGTCCTGCTCAACCCGCCGTAACCCGCACACTGCAAACCGTTTCTCCTCTGAGCCATCAAGAGGCAGTATGGCAGCACGAGCCATACTTGCTTATACATTTTAGAAATTTACAGAACAAAATGTTTGTTACCCAACTAACCTTCCCAAGCTGCACGTAATTTATTTAATTAAAAAAGGCGTTCTGGGTGGCTCATCTTCTAGGCTCCGGCAGATCTTGCAGTGATGGAGCTGCTTCACTGCAAAGAGCGATTCATACTGGATTTCAGCCTGGGTGAAGAGGCAGGACAGAAATTATACCTGTCCGTACTGGGTTTGCTTCTCTGCCTGACTGTCAAGAGCCGTGCTCATCGCACGGGGTGGCAGTGAAAATGGCATGGCAGAAACGCCAACGGCTAGGCAGAAACACCTGCAGCCTTCTCCAAGGCTTCAGAAAGCATCACCTCAGTCACGGTTTTGGGGAGAGCCCTGACTGTGCTGCTGCTTGTCTCACCTCGTAACTGAAAGCGTCAATCTGGCTTTCCTTCTTTTGATGGTTTTTATTTTCTCTCCTGACAGTCCCTCTGGAGCTCACCACACCGGAAGCAACAGGTATGAGGTACTTCAGTGTTCGTTTATTTATCTCAGGTTTAGTCAAATACAACTTATCCTGCAGCAGAGTGCTGATTCCCCTGGATTTTAACAACACTGAGCCAAAATTCATGCTCTCTTGGAGGTGAGAGAGTCTGTACCTCATTATTAGCCCCAAGGAATTCAAGGTGCTCAGGTGAACTCCTGGTGGCATCTGTGGACAGAGGTGTCCCACCGCACTGAGCTCGTTTGCCTCCATGGAGATACACACAGACATCCCCCCTGTTTCCATCCACCCTCAAGGGCGGCGCAAATACCACAAGCTGGTTTACTCAAATGCCAAATTATGGGGTAAACTGCTATAATGTAGTTGGATTTGGGGTCTCATTATACCAGGTCTAATGACAGCTAAATGTTAACATTGCTCTGCTTTGTCAGTCTATGCTTTTCTTGCTCAGTATTGGAAAAATTACTAAAGCGTGGCTTTTATTTTCTCTTTGACAGTCCCAACAGAGTCCAGGATAGCTGAAACACCAGGTATTTATTTCTGCTCGCTTATTGTCCTGTGGTGAGCAGAGGTACCATCGGACCATGAAGGGCAGCAGGATCCCCGACTCACACAGCCCTCCCAGACCGGGTCAAGGAATTAACTGGCAGAAACTCACATTTTCAGGCTCAATTCCGGATTTAGCAGCCTACCTGCCTTCCTGCAAGGCAACGCCGGCTGCCAGAGCCGTGGCCTGTCCAGCTGCATTATTTGTTTCCCTGCCCAAGCTCAGGGTCTCGCTGCTGGGTTTTCCGGGGGCGATGCGCACCTTCGTGCCGGCTGTGTCGCCGCAGTGTGTGTGTTCACAGCCGTATGCAGCGACACTTGGGCTACAGTCAGCTGTGCAGCCAAGTGCTTCCCTGTTACTCACGTGGTTTCATGTGATATCACAAGTGGCTGAAGGTGTTGCTATGGATCTCAGGGCAAAAATATACATTCAAAATGCAGACAGTATTTAATTTCATCTTTTCTTTCTCACAGTAACAGCCTCTCCTACTCTTGAACCAGAAGACGTTACCACTTGTAAGTGATATGGCGTTACCCTGGCTTACATACTTAGTTGTCTGCCCAAGTTCTGATCATGTATTGACTGTCTCCATGGAGTTTATAATCTCATGGATTTAACCATCAGCTTCAGGGATAATTCCAATTGCCTCTCCCTTGGCTTCCATACACAATAAAGGAGGGAAAGGAGCTTGGTATCAGTACAGGAGCAATACCTTTGCTAACACTGGTCCCGGGCAGCAGCAGCATCTTCCAGGTGCTGTGGCTGATGGCCACTCGAATGACACCTGTGGGTCTCCTGTGGTTGGGTCCCTCGTGCCTACCCAGTGCTGGGACAACAGCTAACCTGACGGTTTGTTTTCTCTCCTGTCTTGGATCAGCCCCTGCAGAAAACACGACACCAGAAGCAGCAGGTACGTGCGACTTCAGCTTTAGTAGCATTGCTCTAAGACTTGATCCTGGGAGCAAACGACTGATTCCCTCCCCATTGACAGTCCTTGCTTTGCTCACACGGTAGTGGAACAGTTACTGAAGCGTGGCTTTTACTTTCTCTTTGACAGTCCCAACTGAGTCCACGATGGCTGAAAAAACAGGTATTTATTTCTGGTCACTTCTTGAACTATAGTGAGTAGCTCACTGTTTTTCATG
This sequence comes from Ibidorhyncha struthersii, assembly GCA_013398815.1. NCBI lineage: Eukaryota > Metazoa > Chordata > Aves > Charadriiformes > Charadriidae > Ibidorhyncha > Ibidorhyncha struthersii. The sequence continues at coordinate 116,875 of VZSZ01003095.1, read as the reverse complement.
TGAGTCGTCAATGTATTTAAAGCGTGGACAATGTTTAATTTCATATTTTCTCTTCTCACAGTAACAAACTCATCTGCTCCGTCAGTCTCTCCTACTCTTGAAGCAGCTGCCATTACCACTTGTAAGTAATGCAGCATTACTCTGGTTTAACTCCTTAGTTTTCTACCAAAGTTGCGATCTTGTTGGCGTAGCTCCCTGCCTCCACTGTGTGCATAATCTCACGGATCTAGCAATTAACTTCAGGGATAATTCCTTTGGCTTCCATACAAATCAAGGGATGGAAAATGCTGGTGGTGTCGATATGGGAGAAACACCTGCACTGATGAAAGTACTGGGGAAGGGGAAACCACCAGGACGGACACACTACACCAGTATAAATTCAGATTTGCTCTAGATCGTCTCACTCCCGGAAAGCTGCGTTCCCACTGGAAGCTGAGTCAGTGGAAGTCTTTCTGAGTTATTCGGAGGTATTTGGGTTGAACCTCAGTTTTCTACAAAGGGATTTATCTTTTGAAAAATTCGAATTGCACGCTCTGCTCATTAAGTGAAAATACTCTGCCTCGGATGCTTAGATAGCAGGCTAAGGGCTTCATTTAAAGTCTGGCCCTATCAGCTGCACATAGGTAAGAGGCGCTCAGCTGCATCAATAAAACACACATACCCGTGTTGACAACATACAGGAAAATGAATTTCAGAGGCAAAGCATGCATTTGAGCACGGGACTATCTGCCTACACAAAGGAATAAACAGAATTACGTCTTGTTCCCATTAATGCTAGTAGTATGTCATCTTTAGTATTCAAGGTGTGTATTTTTCTTAGTAGGAGCTCTTTGTCCATGACAACTCTGTTCCTCAGAACTGTTAATACTAACATTTACTAGTCTTAATGCGTTCAGCTGATTACAATGGATATTAATGATTACATACTAGCACAGATTTTACTCATTCAGTCTCACCTATTTTCTTTTCTTTTTTCTCTTCATTAAAAGACCGTCCAAAAACAGAGCCCGCACCTGTCGGCCAAGGTAAGGTATTCTCATTCTTTCTTCTTTTTAATGGCATCTCTTCCTGAGGGCAGTATAAGAGTCGTGAGCTGGGAAAGGCTGGCAGTTTAACGGCAGAAGGTTTCTGAGCGCAGAAGAAAGGCAGAGAGCTCGGGGATGCTGCCGCTTTCCCAGGGACCGCACACGGCTGATACAGCGGCTGGCAGCCGAACCGTCCTCGGTGGCAAGCATCAAGGGGATGAGCTGGCCTATGTCTGCACCGTTTATGGAAAAAAACACGTTTAAAACACTCTCCCGTGGCCTGCCAAGCCGCTGGCCAGTCAGTGCAACGAGCTCTGGAGGGGTCACAAGCAAAGAAAGAGCTCGTCAGCACGGCGAGCTCACCCTCTTCCCAGGAGAGAACGGACGGACAGCCACAGCTTGTGTAACCTCGGGGTCAGTTGTAGGAGGGAGTAACGAGCTTTTAATGACACACCATCAGAGAAAGAGAAATTCGTTTCCTCTCCGCTCAGCTGCTCGTTCCGTGTACGGCAGCAAGGCCCACATCGGCATTTGCAAAGCACGCTCGTATTCAATACATGCTGCATTTTACTCTATGCTTACCTATGGTTTATTAACATGAAATTTCTTCTTCTCCAGCACACCTTACTTACCTGCCTAACTACATGCGGGTGATGTTACTAAGATACTTAACTGGCCTGTGTGGACCGAGGAGGCCTGGGATGCAAAGTATAAGATTACAAGGGTAAATATTTATTCACGCGCATGAGGTGTCCCAGCCAAACGGGCGCACCCTGACTGTGGTTTTACACCGTGTTCTTACACCCTTCAAACGTTCAGGTACAACACGGTTTGCCTAATCACTCGCACCCACACTACCAACTACTAATCATAGTAGAACTTCGCAAAACAACTCTATTTCTGCAGCATCCTTGCTGCCTCTCTGTTGATCCTGATGTCCCTGGGGTCAGCCTTGCTGGAGATGTGTGACACCAGATGATGCTGGGAGGGTTTCAAAGAGGTGTCAGAGGGGCTGGGGTGCTGGAGTTATCTTGGCTGTCCAGGGGAAACCTGCAAGGACAGCTCTAAGCGTCCACGAATTCAAGTCCTTCTTTCCAGGGCCGGGCTGTCCTTTAATTTGTTTTAATTAAGCACGAACAATACCAAAGTCTCCAGTCTTCCACCACCTCATTACATTATAGTTTATAGTGTGAACTAATATATGTTACCAAAGCTAATACACTTTTACCCTGTAAAGACTGATTGAGATAAGAGTTAGGGAAGGGAATTTCCATAACAGTGACCACCGGAAGACCCTACACCAATGCCAGAGGCTACCGTGCAGGGAACAGACACCCCCGAGGCAGGCCAGGGGTCGACTCCCGTGCCATGTTTCACATGCCATACAAAGGCTGTGGCACAAGAAGGCTGGTAGGAGTGTATGGGTTTGAAATTACGACATCCCAAGGCGTTATCAAAAGTATTTATGAAAAAAAGTTCAAAAATACTTTTAAAGATTGTTACCAGATGATGCCACCCCATAGCTTTGTGAATGACAAGACTTGGGAAGCTGACATGGAACATCCACAGCATAGGAAATTGTTATATTAACACCACAACAACATTATGTTTCTAAAAGTTCATTATTTAAAATCACACAACATAATCCAGCTTCACTCTTTCACACACTTCCCTGCTCCACTTCCCTTTTGTAACCCTCCCTCGTCAGGTACTTTGTGCGGGGCTAAAAGTGCCCAAAACAAAGAGATTATACAAGCTGAGCGTTAGCGTGCTCACCACACTGACGAGACTCCCAACGAGCCTTCGCTGGCCACGCGACAGTCGGTCAGGGAAGGGCTGGTCTTCCTCCATGGCTCCTTCAAACAGACCCTCCACTGTGCTCAGCTGCCATTCTCCAGGTTTCTTTTCCCTTTAAGTCTTTCTACCTCTCCATGTAGGTGCTTTTCCTCTTGAGTCCATGAATGCAAATCAACGATAATTGATTTCTCAGTAGTTTCCCCTCTCTTACCTTGCATGGCCCTGCACACCAGATAAAATCCTTCAGCAGGATTTTAAATGAACTAGCTATTAGGACAGAAACACACAGTGCTCTTAGTTGGCTTCCTCCCCCACCACCACCACCATAATATTCTGCTAGGGAAGAAGAATTGGTATAAATTCTCAGAAGGTATTTCACAAATTATATAAGAAATTTAGAGAAGGACGAATCATTTGATTAAAGGGGTTTGGGTTGATTTGGGATATGGAATTGTTTCTTCATAACTCTTCAGAAAGTCTAAGTTTGAAATAACAAAATCACTTCAGAAAGGTAACAGGCCTACATCATAACTCTTCTCACATATTTAAAATTCCATCAGGTGCTTTACATTTATACATTTACATACATGTGTGATATGTATATATGTTGTGCTACATATTACACCGACATATATATTTAAATTACATATAGTTGCATCTGTGTTCAGAAGTTCTGTGCTGTGAATTGCGAGTCACATCAGAGTTGGACATTTCTGAAAGAGAGTTTCTTCTAACCAATGAAACAAATGGGCTTAGTGACCATGTCCCAGTTTTTGTATGACAACTATATGGGTTTTTTTTTCCTTTTTCTTTTCTCAGGTGTGTAAGAGACCCAACCTGCGGGAACTACTATTCACCAGGCAGGAGGATTGTCCAGTTCAAGTTCAGAGGTCCCATATACCCAAGAGTTTGTCTACAGTGCAAAGTATTAGCGTGCAACAGATACAGTTACTATTCCCAACGCTACCAGGTCTATCCGTGGAGAGGCAAAAGAAGCACAAAGGATAGCATCGTTATTATTATCGTCCCCAAATAATAACATCCCCAGTAATGCTTCTTCTAACCATAACATTATGTTGATCACTTATGTACGTGATCAACATGTTGCGCATCTGCTACTAATTTCTAAAAATACACATTATACTAGGAGGGATAAATCTAAAGGTATTTTAATCTTAAATGTTCTTGTGTTCCTTAATTTCAGATCTTTCGGATCTATATTCCAGATTTGTAAAACCCTAAACTTCAGTAAATACTCTCAGTGACAAAGATTAATTGGACCAGCTGGCTGATTTTCTCATCAAGACCTTGTTTCCCTCTCACAGTTCTTCCAGTTCTCCCCATTGTACCAAATAGCTCAAATACTGAGCATTTAAGGAAGATTAACCTGCCTTACAGATGCTCATGTCACAGTGCTGCTTTCTGAGCTCACAGAGACATAAAAGGATAAGCATCCCTTGTAACCAGTAATGTCAGAGCAATTACCTTAAATAGGAACTCAAAAATATTTGGAAAAAATATTGTACATGTACTGAGATATAATCTCTGCAGTATCTATAAACTATTGTAATGTTTCCATATGTCAGGTTTTATTACTGGAGATTAGAACTATAAAAAATTGTACATCTAAATTTACTTCATTATAAGCATCTGCTTCATCCTTTTTCTTTCAATATCAATTCAAATTATATAACTTTGAGCCAAGAAAGTGTTTCTGCACTTTAATGTTAAATTGTGCTACTTGGAATGGCAGTGGGGGAAAAAAAAAAAGGAAATTAGTAGTTTTCAGTTCGTAATAGAGAAAAATATCTTGTTGATTGCAGAATTGTACAGGAGTACAGCAGTCAGATAATCTGTTAAATAAAAATCAGATAAATTTTGATAATCTGGTAAACGTGGCCTGACTGCGAAAAGCATCTTTAAGGCCAATATTCAGTTTCCACACGGTGAGTATGTGCAGATTACTCGAACCCCCAGTGAGATGCTCTGTACTGAAAAAGGACGCCTAGTGTCTAGAGGCTGTGCCACACAAGACAAAAAAAAAAAAATCCACTTTTTTTCAGCAACTTTTCCTTTAATGCTTCATCCCTTCAGAAAAGGGGCTACAGTCATTCCGAAACTCAGGCTTCTCCATGAATAACTTAGCCAGCTCTCAAACGCCAAAATCAGGCAGGTCTCCCACAAAGGCTCCAGATCTGATCCCTTACCTGGTGGTTAAGCCTTGGCGTTGGCTGAGCAGCCGCGCAGCCAAAGTCCTCATCCCACAGGACCCTAATGCCCGTCCGGAGACGGAGCGTTTCCTAATCATACTTAGTTCATACAAAACTCCATCACACTCATAACCCTGCTGCTCTGCGTCTCACGGGTAATGATTTGAAGTGCTTGAAATCATATTTTCCCTGCTGTTACGCTCCCGGCTGCAGGCAGAGGGAGAAAGTGCCTGGAAATAACAGTGTCGCAGCTGAATCCTTCTTCCTTTGTGCTAAAACACAGGCTAATTTGTTCTGAGCATCCCCTATTGTAAAACACCTTCTGTACTCTTGTCGACTTTTGTGGCCTTCTTTTGAGGTAGGAGAGGAAATTCAAAGCGGGCCATTAATATTTCAGCGTCGCCTGATATCTGAACACGTCACAATACGTGAACACGTCACAATACGTGAACACGTCACAATACGTGAACACGTCACAATACGTGAACACGTCACAATACGTGAACACGTCACAATACGTGAACACGGGCTTCGCGCAGTTTGGATGCTGAGCTTTGCAGCCACAGCACGGGTGCCACAGCGTCAGCTCAGCTGCTTAGAGACTAATCTGTGCAGGGGTAGCTGCCAGCCCTTCAGACACACACTGGGGTCCAGTCCCTTAGTATCAACTCCAGCGCAAGAAAAATTTCCTGATCACTCATATACAAGTGATTCCAAACCGTTTGGCCGCCAACCTGTAACCGCCAGAGTAAATTACCAAGCTATCACAGCCACAGGCATTTTTTTCTCGGTTCTGGTGGGCGCAGCGTTGACTGGCAGGGCTCCTCACACCATTTCGCGTGTTAAATACGTACAAAAGGGATGCTAGCATTCGAAAATTCCTTGCAAGTATGCGCGTGGGTTCAAAAAATGAAAGGCTATACAGAGTAAATGCAAATTTAGCATTTCCAGAAGCCTGAAGGGAATTCAAGTTCTGTGCAACATCTTTATACGTGTATTCAATGCCCCCGTGTTTAAAGGCAGTATAAGTACGTTGTCATGATGGAGAGAGCTGCATTCAAAATCCTTAAAGCGAGTCAAAAATCATAGAATTGTTTTAAAGGCGGCATAGGTCCAAGACTACAAATATAGGATCATTGCAGATGCATCGTATTTCAGCTTGTTTATAAAAAAGAAAAAAAAAATCATTTTTTTAAAAAAGAAAAAAAATAAATGTTTTTATGAAAGTAAAGTACCTGGATGTGTTTCACGCAGGTCTGTGTTGCAATGTGTCTTTTCTAGTAAATTTGAAAGAGCACTGTTTGCACAGCTGCGGGCTGCCTGCCCTCTGTACTGGAAAGAATCACAGAGCCGGGCTGCTGTGTGAACCCACGCAGGTACGGCAGCGCGCCGAGGTCAGGGGAAGAGCACAGCTGCGGCACTGGCACTGCCACAGCCTCTAGGAGATTTAAAGATTGGGTATCCGCTGCTGCTTGGAGGAAATAGTTTGGATTTCAAGAGGCTTTGTTCCTTACGGAAAGACAGACAAAGTAGCAGAAACACATTGGAACGGATCCTCATGAGACCCGTGCGAGGAGGAACTGGGGCTCTTTGGCCCGTGTTTGTCTCCTTACCTCGGGAAGGAAAGGCCGATTCCTTTTTTTGTTTTCTCTTTTTAGATCTGCTATTGTGGGACTAAGACAGCTTTATCTGCAAAGTGGTTGCACTGCAATCATCTTTTAAATTAACTTGCTCATCCATGAATGCTTCAGCTATAGGAAGTTATTACTCCTGACAACCCCGGTAGGATAGTCGCTCTTTCCAACCTGAGGAATCCTCAGCGAGGACAGGGAATGATTTGCCCAGTGCATCCTAAAAGGACAGGCGTCAAAACGAAGGTGGGAAAAAAGCAAGCTCCTGCTGACCTAAGAGCAAAACTGCCCACCCTGTCTCCCGAGGGAGTCTGGCCATCCCTTCCAGAACAGTCCTGCTCCTGTCAACACACCCAAACAGATGCTCAACGAAATCACCTGAAAAACGTGCTTTGAACCCACTAGAGCTGACAAAAGCACAGGTAAACTTACTCCACACGATACATGTTAAAAAAAAAAAAAAAAAGGGCACACCTGTTACTTTCTCATTTATATCTGTTAAAGAGAAACAGCAACCCAGAGATTAAGCCTTCCCTCCGTGATACCGTGTAATACAAGATGATTATGAAACTGCAGGGGGTATAAAAGCTAGAAAAGCCTAATCTCCCCAGCTGCCATCAAAATGACGGCGCTTAGACAGTTCCTCCTCCTACCTCTCGTAGCTGCTCTAGCTCTCGCCCAAGAAAATCCTAAAGAGTCCACAGGTATGGAAATCTAGTCTTTTTTTCATCTGTGAAATTCTATTCATTTTTGCACAATAGGTATTTTATAGGCAACGGAAGGGAAAACGTTAAAGGTATCTCTAAAAGTGCATCTCATGTTAATGTACTGCTACACAATAGCAACACTCAAATGTGCCAACAAGTATTAAAAATGTTAAATAAGAAAAAAAAATAATTTTGCAATAACTACCTATGGCAAATTTTTAACTTAAGAACTTGATTTTGAAAATATTTTACTCTGGAATGGAAATTTGCACTTATAAATGAATACTCTACTGGAGCAACAGGAGTAAAGTGACTTAACTGGGAAACGGTTGCTTTTTAAAAGAGATTTGCTAATTTCCCCTTTTTTTCAATCAGAAGCAACGGATAGTCATTTGTTATTCAATTCAGGATGAGCTTTCTGTGCTCAGAGCAGCAACTCACCTGGTGAATGGTGGGTGGCTACCGTAGGATAACAAAGTATTGCTGCAGAGCTGGGCTAGTGGTGCCTGGCTACAGAACAGTCCGGCGGGATGCGGAGGGAGGGTAGGGCAAAGCTGACCTTGCCATGCTCTTCCAATCGGGAGGTTTCACATGTGATGAGAAGAGCCTCTCCTAAACCTTTCTTTCCTCTCTGGAGTTCATCAGAAAGCCTAAACTTTTAATCCAGGACGGCATACACTATATAGGAAATTCTTCCTGCTGTTTTAGACCATTATTTTTAGATTAATATGAAGTCGTAAGGAGATCTTCCAGTGATACTAGATTACAAACTTTTTCTAAAGTTTCCTGTACAATGGTCATTACCACAACTACTTCATAACTTATTAACGTTCATTAAGTGATGTTAGGGATGTCGACCATGGTTGGTTTGTGTTTTTTCAAAAGAGAACCAAGTATAAGTCCAGCTAGCCCTGCATCCTGAACCCAGTAACAGTCAACGGAGGATGCTCAGGCAAGAACACGGACATGAGTCTGCACAATACTTCCCCAAAATATTCTCCCAGTCACCAATGAACATGGTTCAGAACTTCCTGAACCAGAGAGGAAGCACTATCTTTGTCTTTAGTGGTTACCAAAGGCTTTTTCTTTCATGGGTTGGACTTGTTTTGATGTTTTCTTTTAAATCTACATCACCCTGCAGCAAAGACCCATATGCAAAGAGCCAGTTCCTTTTGTTTGTTCCAAAATCACAGCTTAAAGGTTTCATTCCAGGCCATTGAGCTATGGTATTGGAAGAAAATATCTCATATTAACCCTCTTCATAAATGTATAGACCTCTAGCACTTCCTTTCCTGCTTAGTTATCTCTTTTCTGACCTGAAATGCTTCAGTCTATTTACTTATTCCTTGTCTGGAAGCTATTCTAAACTTTTGGTCACCTTTGTTGCCATTCTCTGAAGCTTTTCCTCTTTAGCAGCATCCTTTCAGAGACAGAGGATCAGAATTGTATGCAGCAGTAAATATACGGTAGTCCTACACACAGTCCTTCAGAAGCTCAAATCTGAAAAGCCTTTTCGATTTCCTGGGCGTAGGTTCCCAAGTGCTTTTAAGTAAAGGGTTGAAACTCAGAACTGGATTCAACGAGCTTTAGGAACTCAGCGTAGGGGAAAGACTTGAGGTGCTTGTGGTGACCAACCTTGCAGAAGAGCGTTGCTGAGGTGTCCTGTATCATTTGGCATCTCCACTGGCTTCATCTGTGATATGTGTTGCCCTGGCTCCCCTTTTCTCTGCTACTAGGAAAATGAGGATAAAAAGTATTTTCTAATATTCTTTTACTGTTTGATTCTTTCATAAGATAAGTGAAAAAAAAAAAAAAGTACAATATTTTGCATGTCTGTTCCATGATGGACCATCCCAGAGCCTTTGCATAGTGGAGGCTGAAATCTTATTGCCGGAGAAAACTTGAGAGATATCCTTGCAAGCTGGTTTTTGTTGCTGCTTTTCTTCGGTAGGTGTACCTCGCTGTGGTGCTTCACTCCATGACCTCAACAAACCATTAAAGATTGAACTAAATGCAAATGCAAGCTGTGTCTGGCAAATTCAGAGAAATACAAATCAAACAATTAGGCTCGCTTTCTCCTATTTTATGTAAGTACTTCCTCCAGATGCTTATATACTGTTTCATACCATTAGAGCACAGCACAGGAAAATATTGCCACCAAATATTCCTCTGTATCGAATGTGTGTTAGAATCGTAGAGTCATAGAATCGTTAAGGTTGGAAGGGACCTTTAAGATCATCGAGTCCAACCATTACCCTCACCTGACAAAACCACTTCTAAACCATATCCCCAAGTACCACATCTGCCCTTTTTTTAAACACCTCCAGGGATGGTGAATCCACCACCTCCCTGGGCAGCCTATTCCAATGCTGGAGAACCCTTTCAGTGAAAAAAATTCTCTTAATATCCAACCTAAACCTCCCCTGGCTTAACTTGAACCCATTTCCTCTCGTCCTATCACTTGTCACCGGGGAGAAGTGTTGTGGACACCCAAAGAGCCCACGTATCTATCAGTGAGCTTAGGTAGTTCTGTGTTTTTTCAATAGATTTGCTCCTTCTTCAAGCTGTGAAACAGAAAGTATTAAAATATATGATGGTCCCTCGATTTATTCGCCTCTTATTGGACAAGTATGTAACGACACTGATGCAGTCCCGGTACTTGAATCATCTTCAGACAGTTTAACGTTTCTCATAACAACAAACTCCGTGGCTTTCACACGAAACTTCTTTGCCTTCTACTACTTCTTTTCACCAGAAACAAGTAAGTTGGAACTTAATGCAGCCATTAAATACCATTTGAACTGCACCACTAAGACAGCAATTAGTGACTGCTAACAGACTATTTAATTAGCCTCACTCAGTTCTTCGGCCCT